>VZTI01005303.1:0-24190 GCA_013397865.1 Struthidea cinerea
AAATAAAATAAAATAAAAATTAGCAACTGCACGGGGTGTGCGACACCAGGAGGCTGCAGGAGGCTGGAATCGCTCCTTGGATCCAGTCAGGTGCTCCCTGTTCATCCTCTGGGCGCCGCCGGGCCCGTGGGAATCCTTCCCTGTGCTGCCTTCTCATCCCTGCCCTTGGATCTGGGGAATGGTGCTGGTTCCTCCCCGGAATGAGCCAAAACAGGCTGGATTGGAGTGGGAATGGGAATTGGAATGGGAATGGGAATGGGACTGGGAATTGGAATGGAGGCATTGGGCGCTGGAATGGGAGGTTCGGAGTCCCCATCCCTGCAGGGGTGTAAGGACAGCCCGGATGCGGCACCCGGTGCCACGGGCTGGGGACAAGGGGCTGTCGGGTCTCAGGTGGGGCTCGATGATCCCAAAGGTCTTTTCCAGCCCGGCTGATTCCATGAGCCTGGGATAACCACGGCTCCCGTGGCCCTGCCCATGCCCGGTGCACTCATTAACCCCGAGGTGACCAGGGCCCGCCAGGCAGCGTGAGGGGTGAGGGGAAGGACGGCCCGGGAATGATGTGAATTCCCGAGGTTCAGGGGGCTGCACCGGAGGCAGGGAACGAGGATGGGCGGAGGGAGAGGCCGGGAGGGAGGGAGAGGAACCGAACTGCATGGACTGGGCACAGGGGAGGGCTGGAGGGAGATTCCCAGAGCTCACCAGGAAAATCGCTTGGGAATGGCCAGGGCTGTGGAGGGCTGGAGCCTGGGGCTGGTTAAAGCCCAGCCGCTGCCCAGGGAGGAGTGTGGTATCCAAGGAAACGCGATATCCAAGGAAATGTGGTGTCCAAGGGATCGTGGCACCCAGGGGAACACGTTGTCCAAGGGAATGTGGTGTCCAAGAGACCAAGGTATCCAAGGAAACACAAACTCTGAGGGAATGTGATGTCTAAGGGATCACGGCATCCAAGGAAACACAAATGTGGTGTCCAAGGGATCGAGGTATCCAGGGGACCCCAAACCACAAGGGGAATTGCTGATGGAATTGCTGATTTCCTTCTCAAGCCCCTGGAGCTGGAATAACCCTGTCCCTTCACTCCTGGATGCCTTCATGGAGCATCCCAAGGCCTTCCCGGATCCCTGGAGCTCCCAAAGTCAGAGCCAGCCCTGGTGTGCTGCAGGGCAGGACAAGGGGAACAGGCTCGGGCTGTGCCAGGGGAGCTCCGGGCTGGACAGCAGCAGGAATTTATTTCCTCATGGCAAGAGGAGCTAAGCACGGGAAGATTGACCACGGCTGCCCAGAGCAGTGCTGGGGTCACATCCCTGCAGGTGCCCCAGGACGAGCGGATGTGGCACTCGGAGATTCGGTTCAGTGGGATCCAGTCAAAGTGTGATGCTCCTGGAGGTCTCTTCCAGCCATGACCATCCTCTAATTCCAAGATTTCCCCAGCAGTCTGGGCATCCAGAGGCTCGGGATTGTTCCGGGGAAGAACAAACCAAACCACTCCTGACAGAAACAACTGTTTGGGGTTGGCTCTTCTTTTGGTTTATTTTGGTTTTGTGTTTTTTTAAAGCTTCTCCAGAGGTCCCAGGGTAGGAGAGAGCATTCACATCCTCATTTTCATTCTGGGTGAGACAGAAACCTTTTCCTGCAGTTGTTCCATCAAAAATAATCCGATTTTTTTTCCCCCCACTCACCCTCCCTGAACCAAATAAAGAAAAAAGGTCATTGGAATGAAAGCCGGTGCTCGGAAGGTTTAATGCATTCAATGAGATGCAGGGAAATAAAACCACACCGGAGCTGTTTCCTCAGTGAAGGATTTGGATAAAAGAGCTCCCGATTAAAAATGTTTTGCCACTGTTTTGCTCCGAAAATATTTGAACTCCAGTACAAAAGAGACAAAAAAAAAAACAAACCCCAAACCACTTTCCAGAAAGAACCATCAGAAAATAACTCGGCATTCAAATTCACGGAGCATGTTTTGGTTGGGATTTGGGGACTGGGAAAATGTTGTTCAGGAAAAAAAAAGCTGGATTTGCAGGCAGCGGGGGAGACAGGCACAGACAGAGACATTAGAAATGCTTTTTGCTTAAAACAAAAACCAAAATTCAGAGATTTGGGTGAAAAGAAACAACCGGCACCGTTCAAGGTGTTGGAACAGCCAAGGGATTTCCTCGCGTTTGCCTTTCCGAAGTTTCCTGTTCCTCACCCTTCAAAAAGGTGCTGTAGGATAACAAAGTATTCCCCTCACCTGGAACTCTCCCAGCCAGGGGATTTCCTGGCTGGTTTTCCTTGGGAAGCTCTGGGATGGGTGCTGGGGCTCTGCCTTCCTCCGCCCCAGACCATCCACAGCTCCTCCAGACCCTCCTACAAAGATCAGCACCAGGAGTGGGAATTTCCACTCAGGTGAGGTCTCCTGTGGCAGGACCTGGGAATTGCTGATGGAATTGCTGATGGAATTGCTGATTTCCTTCTGTTCTCCTCATTCCAGCCCCGTTCTCCTCATTCCAGCCCCGCTCCCGTGCAGCCCCAGGCAGCTCCATCCCCACCGGCTCCAGCTCTGCCTCCAACCCTGCTCTGCTGCAGGTCCCAAAATACTGGAGATGCCTCCCCACAGCACCGTCCCTTTCATGGGATCAGAGAATCCCAGGATCACTGAGGTTGGAAAAGCCCTCCAAGGTCATCGAGTCCGAGCTGTGCCCAATCCCCACCTTGTGCCCAGCCCAGAGCCCTGAGTGCCACGTCCGGAATCCTTCCTTGGGCACCTCCAGGGATGGGGACTCCAAACCTCCCTGGGCAGTTCCAATCCCTGACCACCCTTTCCATGCAGAAATTCCTGCTGATCTCCCCCCTGAGCCTCCCCTGGCCCAGCCTGAGGCCGTTCCCTCTCCTCCTGTCCCTGTTCCCTGCGAGCAGAGCCCGACCCCCCCGGCTGCCCCCTCCTGTCAGGGAGTTGTGCAGAGCCACAAGGTCCCCCCGGAGCCTCCTTTTCTCCAGGATAAAGGAGGGTTGGAGGAAGTTCCCTTTTAGCCAGGCCTTGGCAGGGGCTGCCCAGGGAGGTTTGGAGTCCCCATCCCTGGAGGTGTCCCAGGAGTTCCTGGATGTGGCACTCAGGGCTCTGGGCTGGGGACAAGGTGGGGAAGGGGCACAGCTTGGACCCGATGATCCCGGAGGTTTTTTCCAACCTCAGCGATCCTGGGATTCTGAAGGCTGCTGTCACCTTGGGGGAGCGATGAAAACCAACCCACAGGAAGCTCTGAAGGAATAAAAATTCTCCATCCTTTTACTGGGAGCGTGAAATCCAGCCCAGCCCCGTCCCAGCTCCCACCCCAGCTCCATCTGAGCTCCAGAAGTTTCCTGGCAAAGCTTCAGTGGAACCGGTGTGACCCAGAATTCCCATTCATCCTCCCCGCACGGGGGCCGGGCCCACCCCGGGCGGCTGCTTCCCTTTCTTCCCTTTCACTCCTCTGGTTCATTCTTCTGGGAAGAAACCCAAGACGAAATCTCAGCCCCTTTGAGCGCGGGGCCGAGGGAAGGAGCCGCATTGAGGATCGCGAGTGCTGATGAGGAGGAAGCGCATCTGCAGAGGATCCTTCCCAAAGGGGCTTTGTCTGCGGGGTGTCGCCGGCCCATTTCCTCCCGTCGGAATTCTGCTGCTGGAAGCACTCCCGGGAGCGGCCCCGCTCCACATCTGCAGCAGCCCCCGAGCTCTCAATCCCGCCTTTCAAACGCCGGGAGTGAGGCAGGAGAGCGGGGGAGGGGAAATCGCGGCTTCCATGGATGAAATCCCCCCTCCCTTCCGCAGCCACCGCCGCCCCGCAGCCCGGAGAGGCCGGGCAGCGCCGGGCAGCGCTCCCCTCGCTCGGAACCTGCCGGAGCAGCAGTCCCAGGGACTCGATCCGGCAGTGCCAGGGCTCTGGCAGCTCCCGGAGGGCTCTGCCTGCAGGGATGATCCATCCCCCACTCCAGAGGGTGCCCGCGGAGCTCCCGGGCTGTCCGGGCAGGACAAGGGGAGAGCAGCACGGAGCCGCTGGAGCATCAGCGATGCCGCAGCCGTGCCCGCTCCCGGCACAGCCGAGCTGCCCGAGGGCACCGCGCAGCCCCGGGCGGAGCAGGCTGGAGAAGAGGAGCTGTCAGGAAGGACAAGGGAAGAGCAAATCAGCCAGGCAGGGCGAGGTCAGCGATCAAAGACCTCCCGAGGCTGCCCGGCAGCGCTGGGACCGCGGCTCAGCTGCCTGCCGGGGCATGGATGAGGTCGGGATGTCTGTGCGGGAATCACACGAGCCCGCAGGTTTCCCATCCCCGGCGGGATCCTGGCAGGGGATCAGGGCCCTTCCCACCATCAGCGCGGTGCCGGTGACAATGGACTGATTGCATTTAGCGCCCCGTCAGCTCCTCATTAAGCGCCTGATTGAAGCCTGTCACTGATGACGTTTCCCTAAATTAAGACAGGATGATGGGAGCTGGATGTGGAGCGGGAGGCTCCGGATCCCTGCAGGGCTTGGGGGGGCCACAGGACCCTGCCCTGTCCCCCCCGTCCCCTCTGTCCCCTCTGATTCCGGCTTTGCAGAGAGTGTTAATTAAGAGCTGTGTCCAATATTCATCTGCCGAGGCTCCTTTCTTAATTAGCACAGCCTCGAGCAGTAAAACTGTCCCACAAACAGGGATTCACATCTTCCCAGCCCTCTGCCACCGCGGCTGCGGCGGTAACGGGGGATGGAGGAGCCCGGGCTGGTTCGGCTCAAGAGCAGCCAAATTTCGGGGTTCTCCAGCCCACTGTGCAGGGCTGGGGTTGAGCTCCATGATCCCCGTGAGTCCTTTTCCAGCCTGGAATATTCCGATATCCCCGTGATCTCTGCCCCGCTGTGCAGGGCCAGGCGCTGGACTCCATGATCCCTGTGAGTCCTTTTCCAGCCTGGAATATTCCGATATCCCCGTGATCTCTGCTCCGCTGTGCAGGGCCAGGAGCTGGACTCCATGATCCCTGTGAGTCCTTTTCCAGCCTGGAATATTCCGATATCCCCGTGATCTCTGCCCCGCTGGAGATGCACTCAGTGTCCTCTCCTGGCTGGGTCCCCAGGATGTCCCCAGGACATCCCCAGGACATCCCAGGCCGCCCCTCCAGCCTCCCTGTGCCAGCGGCTCCGACTCATCCCAGGGCTGCGACTCCCGGGCAGTGCCCGCGGCTGCGGCTGCTGGAGGGTGGCAGTTCCCGAGCTCTGCAGAGGAACCCCAAGCCCTGCTGTGAAATCCCAGCGCAGAGCCACCGAACCCCCACTAACGAGCTCCTCTTCGTTACCCTCTGATTTGCGCGGCGCAGCCTCGGTGTAATTATTCCTCGGCGCTGTGTCAGAGGGAGCCAGAGCCACGGGGCCTTGTTCAAAAACCGCCTGGATAAATATTGTTAAAAAGAAATGCACAACATTAATTCTGCGGCGTCCGTGGCACTGTTTATTTAATGCTCTAAAAAGCTAATTACCACTAATTTTATTCTACATCTTCTTCAGGTCTCCCAGTCTCGGGCGCTGGAAGATAAAAGAATTAATTGTTAATTAGCATCCCTTTCTGGGAGAACACTTTTTTCTTTATCAAAGATTACAAGAGGAGGGAGAGAGGGAGGGAGGGCGAAGCAACGAAGCTCTCGATATTTCTGCCAAAATGGGATTTTTTTGCCTTAAACAGCGACACCGAGCTCTTATCTGGCCCTGGGGAGGAGAGGACGAGCTGTGGGGTGTGAAGGCAATAAAATCATCCCTGTCAGGATGAGTTCTGCTGGCTCCGGGTGTCTGAACACGCTGTACCCGCAGTGTCTGCAGCCAGGGGCTGGGAAAGCATGAATCCGGGATTTCAGACAGCCAGGGGGCCCTCAGGGAATGGGAAAGGATGTTCCTGGGATCTCAGACAGCCAGGGGGCCTTGCAAATGGGCCAGGGCAGGCTCAGGCTGGAGAGCAGGGAAAGGTTCTTCCCCCAGAGGGTGCTGGGCACTGCCCAGGCTCCCCAGGGAATGGGCACGGCCCCGAGGCTGCCAGAGCTCCAGGAGCGTTTGGGCAGCGCTGCCAGGGATGCCCAGGGTGGGATTTGGGGTGTCTGGGCAGGGCCTGGGGCTGGGATTGATGATCCCTGGTGGATCCCTTCCCACTCAGGACATTCCAAGATCCTATGAGGGGCAACGCTGAGCTGGGTTTAACCCTCATGGAAATTTCCTTGCCCTGGTTCCCAAGTTTTCAGCCACCCCTTGGCACAAATCCTCCGTTCCCATCCCCTTCCCATTCCATTCCCCTTCCCCAGAGTCTCCTCCGTTGGCTGTCGCGTTGGGGACGCTCCGTTTGCCCCAGCCCCGCTGGCTTTGGGATGTTTCTGGAGCTGCTTTTCCCTGCAGCTAATTGGAAATGTTGGGGAACTTTTAATTTGTAACAAAGAAGTGAAAACGCCGTCGCCTCCGTATTTACATAAATGAGGAGACTTTGCACACAAACGTTTCCTAGAAGAGAAGAGAAAAAGGAAACAATTTCAGGATGAGTTTCCTACTCAGAATATTCATGAAGTGAGGCACAAAAATAGGGAGAGTGACTGGAGAGTGGTGTCAGAACAGAGAATTAGGGACAGAGGGGTGGGGACGGTTCATAAACACGTCCTGGTGAGGCTGGGAGAGCTGAGAATGCTCACCTGGAGAGGAGAAGGCTCCAGGGAGAGCTCAGAGCCCCTTGCAGGGCCTAAAGGGGCTCCAGGAGAGCTGGAGAGGGACTGGGGACAAGGGATTCAGGGCCAGGACACAGGGAATGGCTTCAAATGGAAAAAGGGGAGATTTGGGTGGAATATTGGGAAGGAATTCCTGGCTGTGAGGGTGGGGAGGGGCTGGGATGCCCCTGGAACTGGATGCGTTTGAATTCCAACCCCAACCATTCCCACTCCCCTGGGGTGGGCTCTGCCTGCCCAGGGCTTGTCCCAGCAGGAGGGGACCGTCCCTGCCCCGCGTCCCCGCTGTCCCTGCCCAGGCGGGGCCCGGGGCTGGAGGAGCCGGCGGATTTGGGGCTGGAAAGTGGGAATTCATTCGGCAGCAGGATGGGAGAGCCTGGAACACTCAGGGCTTGTCCTGGCCCCATCTGCTGCCATCCACGGCCGCCGGTGTGCTCCCAGTGGATATTTCAAGGTCTCCCAGTTAGAGCCCAGCGCCCTGGGCCGTGTCTGTGGTCCCTGCGGGCAGAGCCCAGCCTGGGGCAGGGGCTGAGCTGCCGGCAGAGCTCACACCCAGCCCTCTCCAGCAGCATCCCATGAATCTCCCATTAACCTGGATAACTCCATTAATTCAACATTTGTCTCTGCTGCTGTTAATGGAGTGTTTGATTTAACAGCACATGAATATTGCATCCAGCAGGCGGCTGGGAAAGGGGAAAAAGAAGAGGTGAAGTTAGAACGTAAACCCAGAACAGGGAAATTGCCAGTCTGACACTCTGGCAAAGTTGTTAAACACAGGCCGGGCAGGGGCTGACATTTCAGGGCACATGGAGCAGTTTGGGGTTCCTTCAGAGGGGCTCAGCCCACACCAGGGCTGCTGGAGCCCCGAGACGTCCTCATCTGCTCCACCTTCCCCGTGACTGGCTGCAGCTCCACCAAAAAAACACTTAAAAAAATTCAAATCTGAGGGTGGGAAAAAAAAAAAATCTGTCTTGGAGGAGCAATAAGAGCTTGAGGCAGTCTGGGGGAATTGTCACTGGGCAGCCATGGTGGCACGAGGTGGCAGGAGGGGTCTGGGCCCCACAGGGACAGCCCAGAGGGAGCTGGGCTGGGGGAACAGCACAGTTCCCTTTTCCAGGTGTTCCTGGGCTGGGGGAACAGCACAGTTCCCTTTTCCAGGTGTTCCTGGGCAGCGGGAACAGCACAATTCCCTTTTCCAGGTGTTCCTGGGCAGCGGGAACAGCTCCATTCCCATTTTTAAATGTTCCTGGGCTGGGAGAACAGCTCCATTCCCTTTTCCAGGTGTTCCTGTCTCCAAAATGGCTCAGAATTTCCTGCTTGCACCCCCTGGGAGTTGCCAGCCAGACTGGACTGAAGCAGGAAAACGGGGAGAAAAGAGAGGAAAACGGGGAGAAAAGAGAGGAAAATGGGGGTGAAAAAGGAAAAAAAAAGAAAAAGAGCAAGAAAGGGGGGAAAAGAGGGAAAAAGGGGAAAATGGGAAGTGTATAAAGGTATAAATTCATGTTTTTGTGGCTCTACCTGTAGAATAGTGATTTTGCAGGGATTTGGGGGCTTTGGGGGAGGTTTGGGAGACTTTGTGGGACGGGCGGGGTGAGGGCACGGCCCTGCTGTGTAAAGCTCCTTGGGCAGCCCCGAGGAATCCTCCCCGCACCAAAATTCCAGGCCCGGTGCTCCCCTCCCAGGGTGAGAAACGCATCCAGAGCCCGCTGGGCGGTCACAGAGCGCTCTGGGTTCAAACGGAGAGGAACCAGGTCGGGTTTGAGGCCCCTCTGGCCCCTTAGGAAAACTCATCCGAGGTCACGCTCAGAGCGAAGCCTCGCGGCAGCTCCCGAGGCCGCGCGCCCGCTCTGCCGGGGCACGAAGGGACTCTCCCCGTTCCCCCGCGTTATTGTCTCTCTGTGCCCCTCTCTCTGCCCGGAACCCCCTGCCAGGACTGCCCCGGGCTCACACCGGGTTCTTCACAACCCGGCCAGGAACAGAAGGAGCAGCGCAGCCCCTCGGGGAAGGGTTTGGAGCCACAGGGAATTCTGAGCCTCGGAACAGCAGCAGGACGGACACAGGATGGTTCCAAAGGGGGATTTTCCTCCCCCTCTGCAGGGTTTCGGCTCCTCACACGGTGACGGGCCATGGTTGAAGCGTGGCAGGCGATCCCTTCTGCCTGTTCATTCACTCGGCTGCTTCAGGAGAGCAGCCGGAGACGCTCCCACCCCTCCCTGCCGTGAGGAATGCTCCGGAGCATCGCCCCTTTCCCACCAGGAATCCATCCCCGTGTGCCCCTGGCTGCAATCAGCGCAGTCCTGGCCAGGCCCTGCTCCCCACGGCTCATTTCCCATCCCTCTGGGGATTCACTCGGGGCTGTTTCCCACCTCATCGAGTGGCAGGAGCCGCTTGTCAGCACCGCGAGGGTTTGACATGGACAAGGAGCCCCTGGGAGAGCTGGGAACAGGGAGAGGGAAGCCCAGCTTGGGTGGGATAATCGCGCACGAGGGTTTTCCCACGTGGATTTGTCCCCTGTGGAGAGGTGATAAATCCCCTGTCAGGCCCAGGAATGGGGAACATCCTTCTCCTTCAGTCAGCAGCATTCCAGAATCGTTGTTTCTGCGGCAAAATCAGCAGCTGGATTTTCTAAAGGGTCAGCAGAATCCGAGGGCTGTTCCAGAGGGACAGAGCCTCCCACAGGCAAACCCTGTCCAGAGCTGCAGCTCCAGCAGGAGGGAGAGCCCTGGAATAACCACTGGAATAGCTGAGGCTGCTGGAATATTCTCCATCCCTGACAAACGTGGAGATGAGCGATGAATGCCCGTGCAGGGAATGTTTCCACTTCTCCTGTCCGGGGTTTTATTGGCTCATCCCTGGCTCTGTCCCGGCCTGGTTATGGACAAACCTGTGGAACACAGCTCGAGGTTGTTCCTCCCGGTGTCCGCTCAGCCTCACTCCCACACTGCCTTGGGCTCCATCGCCATTCCCAGCAGGAATCGGCTTCCAGAGCGGGAACCATCCCAGCGCTTTGCCGAAGGGTGCCCAGGTATTGATCCTGCGGTGACGGGAGCCGTGAGGATGGAGAACGCTCCCGCACCTGAGCGTCACAGGGAAAACGGGGAAACAACACTTCCCTCTCTCCTGAGGCGCGCCCAAATTCCCCTCGGACAGAATTCCCATGCCAGGGCAGTTCTGCTCTCTCCTGCCCCCCTTCCCATGAGCACATTCTGCAGGTCCAGGCCCTGAGCCGCTAATTAACGCCTGTCTAATCAGCTGGAGAGACGCTGGGGGGGTGATCAGCGCCTTTGCCCCATCCCCGTCCTGCCTCGGGTGAGCAGTGACCTCGCAAAACCACCCAGACAACAGGAGCAGGGAGAATAACGGAGAAACAATCTCAGGTCCTCATGAAATCGGTTTTTTCTGTGGTTCAGATCAGAACGAGCCCAGCTCAGCCGGGCTCTGGATCAGCAGCACCATCCAGGGAAGGTCACAGCTCTCTGCTCTCCTCCCTGCTGCGGAAAAAATCAACAAAATATTCCCTTGTTCCCGTGTTCCTTGGGTTATTGGGAGAGACGGGGGGAATCACAGCGAGCCCCTGCCTGCATCCCCTCTGCCAGCGCCCAGCCCCCACCGGGACCCTGCTCCTTACAAACTCTGGGCATTTGGTGATTTGACACCAAGGCCGAGCTGCCCTCTGCTCCTCCTCGCCCACAGCCCATTCCCGGTGCCCGGGGCCGGGAACAGCACTGGGAAAACACCAGGAGATGCTAAAGCTGTGGAAACGGGCACCGGGGGAGTGCCACCATCACCGCGTGGGGACGCAGGAAAAGAAACCCTCACTGCAGATTTTCCTGCTGCGCTTGTCCGAGCCCTCCCGGCTGCTTTAAGGCTCCGTTTCACCTCCCCGCTCCTGGCTGGAACGTTACAGGTTTGGAATTGGAGGCAGTTTGGGGGAACTGATGGTTGGGGGGTGCTGGAAGCGGGGGCTGTGCACGTGCCAGCCAAGGAAACCCTCGGCTGTCCCAGCCTGGGGACAACAAACACGGCCACAAATGCCAATAAAGCCAAAAGGCTCCGTTTTTCCTGGAGATTGATCCCAGGGAAGGACTCGGGGGTTATTGGTCCCTCCTGGATATTCCATGCAATTGTACAGACACATCAGGAGTTCCGCTCTGGGTGTGTTCCAGGGCGAGATAAATAAATAAACAAACGCATTTCGATGGGCTTTGTTCTGTCCCCGGTTAATGCAGGCTGGGAGAGAAAACCTACGGCTCTTCCTTTTATTGCTGTCATTCCCAATAGCTGGGAGATGGGAATGGGGAAATATATCCAGGGAGTGATGGGCTCTGCTCTGTCAGAGGTTTCAGAGGTAAATAAACAAGTTTTATTGGCTGCTCTTACATCTCGATGTAGCATTTAATAGATATATTAACCACTGATCCAGCTGCCAGCCATGCCAAGGAAATACTGTGCACGTCCCAGCCCGGCCTCCCAATGTCACAGCAAATCGGGATTTTCCGAATGGGAACAAGGTTTGCTCCCATAAAGCACTCGGAGCTTCTGGAACTGATTTCCTGCCACTCATTTCTCCCCCCTCTCCTCACGCCCAGGTTTTGCAATTCCACCCAAATGACCTTCACTGCCTCCTGGCTGGGGGAAAGCAGGGATCGGGATGGGAATTTGGGCTGGGAATTGGGCTGGGGAAGGCCTTGGATGAAGAAACCCAAGCACAAGGACTCCTGCATGGCCCACGGGAGCTCCTCAGGCACAGGGGATGCAGGACGAGCCCTGCACCAGAACCAGATTGGAGTGGCCAAAGCCAGAGCCCCGAGGCTGCAGGGCAGAAATACAAAGGAACAGGACTCAGAAGAGGCAGAGTCACGGCGTGTCTGCGGCGGCCAGGCCTGGAGAGGAAGGGCCAGCGGTGTTCAGCCTTGCCAGGAGCCCCGGGCAGCGTTCCTGGTTATGTCCCGCGGCGTGGAAAGCTCGGTGGGTCAGCGGTGGGTTTGGAACAAACGCTTCCGAAAGAAGAATAAATCTCAGCTGTTCAGCGTCAGGAGCAGCTGCCCTCTGGGGGAGGTTTCAGGTCCGGAGCCCCGCGAGCTCCAGGTTCTGTTCCCTGTGCCTGAATCGGGCCCAGGGCTGGACACGGGCACGGTGTGACCTCTGTGGCCGAGCTCGGTGCTGGTTCCTCCTTCCCACGGCCCCGGGAATGCTGCAGCCGGAGCAGGAGCAGCCGCCGGCCCCGAGCACCTCCTGCTCCTCCACGGGCACCGGGCCCAGCAGCCGGCGGCTCCTCTGCAGGGCCAAGCCAGAGAGAGCCATCAGCCGATCCCACTCACCAACCGTGCCAATCCAGTGTAACCCCAAACCACTCAGCCCCCCGCTAATTCCCCCTCTGCTCGTCCACAAACTGCTCCGAGAGCTCCGCTCAGGCTGGGAAACCCTGGGAAGGAGCCTGGGAAAGGCAGTGCCGAGGCCACTCAAAGGTGCTGCTTGTGCTGCTTGTTCGGCTCATGCCGGGCTCAGCATGGGCAGAGCAGCCCCAGACCATCCATGGATGATCCAGGCTGGACTTTCCCAAACCCGAGCACAGGAAATCCAGCCCCAGACCATCCATGGATGATCCAGGCTGGACCTTCCCAAACCCGAGCACAGGAAATCCAGCCCCAGACCATCCATGGATGATCCAGGCTGGACCTTCCCAAACCCGAGCACAGGAAATCCAGCCCCAGACCATCCATGGATGATCCAGGCTGGACCTTCCCAAACCCGAGCACAGGAAATCCAGCCCCAGACCATCCATGGATGATCCAGGCTGGACTTTCCCAAACCTGAGCACAGGAAATTCAGTCTCACCACCCACAGACGCTCCAGGCTGGACTTTTCCTGGCATGCCCAGGCTCCCCCACAAACTCTGGAGTGACTTGGATAAAGATTTTGGTTGCTTCATTGTGAAGATTTTTTTTTGTGCTGAATTGTTGAGACATTTGAACAGCTCCGAGTCTCTGCCCATCCACGGTGGATGGAAAAACAACCCCAGGGTGCTCAGCTCTCCGTGGCCAGCCCAGCCTGAGCTGGAGATGCCTTTCCCAGATCCAGGGCTCCGGAGGCCTCCACAGCCCCAGGATAAAACGCAGACTGGGCCCAGCAGGTGCCTGTGCTCCCTCAGAGTGCCTGGAGGGAAGGGAAACAATCCCAGTTTCTGGAGTTTCCCAACGCAGCCACAACTGGCTCTGGTGAGACCCATCCTAAAGCCCAGATGTTTTCTCTGCCTTCCTGGGAATCCTGAGGGGGAATGGCCGGACCTGGCTCGAGTTCTGCTGCAGCTGAACCGCACCTCGTGTCCTCCTCACTGCTGTCTTCTTCTTCCTCACAGAGCCAGTGCCTGGAACATCCATGGAGCTCCGGGGTGGATGGACCTGGTCTCTCATGGGAATGCAGCTCAAGGCAGGTGCACTCCCAGAGTCCCACTGGTTTGCTCTGGGAGGAATTCCCAGGGGAGGAATTTTCCCAAGAAAAGCCTCCGTGAGAGCCCTGCGTTCCTGGGACCACCCCCACGCAGGAAAACTTTGGGAAGGAGGGAGAGAGGCAAAGCCCAGCGAAGGCAGAGGATGAAAAATGCATCAAACATCGAGGGGAGATGAACAGACGAGAAACAAAATAAAAACAAGGAGTGAAGGGAGGATCTGAAGAAAATTCCTTCTGATACAGCACTGGGTGATAAATAAAATATGTTCCAGCACAATGTGCTCCAGCAGCTGGCTCTGGGCTGTTCCTTCTGCCTGATACAAACAAAGTTCCCACTGCTGATTAAATTCATCAGAGCCAGGCCTCTGCTGCCTGGAGCTGCTCGCTCTCCTCAGACGCTGGCGCTCCACAAGTGCTGCGGGGATTTCATTCGGAGCTGTTCCCGGCTCGGCTTTGCCGGCTTTCAGAGCCCATCTGATCTCCGTGCTAATGAAACTCCGGCCTGACGCACGCCGCGCTCTGCTCGCCGTTTCCTCCCCCAGAAACACTCCAGGAGAAGTTTCCCTGGGAGGAATAAGGAATAACTATCCCCATCACCGAGGCCAGCAGATTTTTCCCGCAGCGTTGGGTCACTGAGCTTCCCTGATCCCAGTCCCTTCCGAAGGTCGGAAATCCCTGGGTGAACCCGGGTGCGGCTCCCGGGTGGGACTCGGGGCTGCCACACTCAGCTCCGAGCAGCAGAAACGGAGAATTTTTGGGCTCAGAGGGTTCATTCCCATTTTTCCTTCAGCAGCGGGGCTGGAGCAGCAGGAGAAGGGTCTGGAGAACTCCTGAGGGAGCTGGGGGGGCTCAGCCTGGAGAAAAGGAGGCTCAGGTTGGATATGGGGGAAAATTCCTTCACTGAAAGTTGATGAAGCCCTGGCACAGCTGCTCTGGCCATGCTGGGGAGGGCTGCCCTCGCTGATCTCAGAGCGCTTTTCCACCCGAGCGGCTCTGGGATCTCACTGACAGCACAGCAGCTGATCCTTCCCTGTTCCCGATGTCCTCAGAGCCCACCCGGGCCCTGGGATGACCCCCGGGATCAGTTTGATCCCAGCACAGCGTCCCGGGCTCTGGAATGACCCCTGGGATCAGTCCCCAGCCGGATCCCAGCACAGCGTCCCGGGCTCTGGAATGACCCCTGGGATCAGTCCCCAGCCGGATCCCAGCACAGTGCCCGGGGCTGCCCAGTCTGTGGCCACCAGCCCGACCCCAGCAGGGCACAGGAGCAGCTCGGGCTCTGCTGCCCCCGTGCAGCCCCGGCTGGGCTCCCTCCTCCCAAACATCCCTCTGGGTGTCGGACGAAGGCTCTGAGTGGCCGGAGCTGCAGGGAATGGTGGCAGGGCTCGGGAATGGTGGCAGGAGCAGCAGGGAATGTTGGAGGGCTCGGGAATGGTGGCAGGAGCAGCAGGGAATGGTGGCAGGGCTCGGGAATGGTGGCAGGAGCAGCAGGGAATGTTGGAGGGCTCGGGAATGTTGGAGGGCTCGGGAATGGTGGCAAGGAGCAGCAGGGAATGTTGGAGGGCTCGGGAATGTTGGAGGGCTCGGGAATGGTGGCAAGGAGCAGCAGGGAATGTTGGCGGGCTCGGGAATGGTGGAGGGCTCGGGAATGTTGGAGGGCTCGGGAATGGGAAGGGCCTGGGGCCAGCAGCGCAGGGCTCGGTGACGTTTGGCTCCAGCCGTGCCCAGGGAGGGCGGTGGCAGAGCTGTGCCAGGACAGGGACAGCTGCCAGAACAGCCACACAAAAACCCCAGAGTGACCCTAAATCAAACGGGAGGCAGAGCTCCGGATAAAACCAGGCTGGGTTTTCCACAGGGGGAAAAATCCGAACGAGGAGGCTGAGTCAGGCCCAGGAATGAGTCAGAGGCAGGGAATAAAGATGATTCCAGCTCCCAGGGACTCCTGGCACCCTCAGATCGGAGCTGCAAGGCCCAGGTCTGGTCTGAGCTGCCTGGTTCTTGGTGCTTCTCGACCTTCAGAGCGGCGTGGCCAGAAGGAAATTCCAGGTGCAGAGGGGTGGGAACAGAGGGAAGCAAACCCGGGGTCTGTCAGCCCTTCCCAGCCAGGATCAGGGCAAAGGGACCCCCTTGAACCTCTATTTTTAATTCTCTACTGAATCCCTATTTTTAATTCTCTATTGAATCCCTATTTGTAATTCTCTACTGAATCCCTTTGTTCTGATAAGAATTGCATTTTCACGCTGAGCAGCCATTTTCCTGAAGCACCTTTAGTCCTGAAAAAACAAACCCCAAACAAACCAAAAAACTTTTCTTTCACTTGTCCAAACGTTTGTTTTATTTTTCTTTTTGAGCAGAAAAGCTGCTTTGAAACAGCAAAATCCCTTTTCCCTCTGATAAACCCAAACCTTTCTGCCCCAAATTCTCTTTGCAGTTTTGAACAGAGGCTGAGGCACAAACAGAGAAACTCAACCAGCCAAGAAAACCCAGCTGGGGAACACCTCACCTGTGGGCTCAGGTTCTCCGGGAATTCCAGTCCAGCTCCCCCCCCGCCCCCTCAGGCAGGAATTCCTCCCTGTCCTTGGACCAACAAAATCCCTGGGCTGCCAAGTTCAGGGAATCTCGCCCTGCTCTGGCTGCCTTCACCACTGTCCCTGCAAATCTGAACCCCGGAATTCTTCCAAGATAATTTCAGCCCCATCTCCTTCTCCTCTCTCTCTCCAGGGAAGCTGAAAGTTCTTCATTCAGCCCCGGCTGAGATATTGATAAATGTACGGACTCGTTTCCTATTTCAGCCGGGCATATTTTTATTGTTTTTTCCCAGTTAATTGCGTGGCAACTTAATTTATCCTTTGTCAATTTGTTTCCCCCCAATAAATGATCTGCCAACAATACGTTGGTTTTAATTAGCCCGCAGCAAGTGTCTGCACCACTGTAAATCAGCTGCTTGTTTGAGCCATGGATTGAAAAGGACAGATCATTGCAATTCATATTCTGCATTCCTGGGGGTTTTGGGGGTTTTTTCTTCTGAAGGGATTATGACAAAACTGTGTTTGCAGCCAGGAAGTGACAGCACGCTCAGATAATCAGCGAGAAAGAGAAATGTGTAAAAAATGGAAATAGTTTTTTGGGTTTGGGGGGTGGTTTTGAGTCAGGTGCATAAAGCAAAGAGAGAACTGTGACTGCAAATTCATTTCTTTGAAGGAATACAAGCCCTTCTCTCTCCGATCATTTATATATATTTTTAAATTTAATTAATTATTTAGTTAATGATTTTTACATTTAAAACAGCCATTCTGGACACATTCACACGAGGAGGTGCAGACACCCAAACCCCTCCCATTGAAGAGCGTTCGGCTCAGGGGAGAACAGGAAAATGCCCAGGGATTGGGGATTTGGGGATTAGGGGATTTGGGGATTAGGGGATGGGCATCACCCCGCTCACTGTTTCCCACCCAGGCCTGTGCCTCTCTCCTTGGATTTTGCTCCAAGGCTTTACTGACCCCGTGGATATGGTGACACTTCCTCAAATGTTCTCACTGTGGCAAATCCTCTCCTGACCGCTCCCATCCCTCGGTTCGGCAGAACTCCCTCCCCTCTGTTTCCTGTTCTCTGTTCTCCTTGTTGCAGGAGCTTCAAACCCTGAATGAATCTCTGCGGGGTCCTTGTGCTGGGGTCCTGCTGGGGTGCACTGGGTGGTGGTGATAGCATAGGGTTAAAATGATTTTAAAATCATGGTAGCTAAAGTAGGCCTTGGGAACGGGAGTGGGCACTGTCTTTGCTAAAATCATGTGAACCTGCACCTGCGTACCCAGCTGTACGGCAGGTGATAACTGCGACGATTGCTTAGTGAATTAATTGTTCAACCGCAACAAGAATCATGAGATGTTGTAAGGAGGGGGCTTGAAACTCAGGCTTGGGTGAAAACAATAGAACAATATGGAGTTAATGATTAACGTATGATTCTGTAAGGAAAGGGTATAAAAATGTATCCATCTCGGATCCATGTGGGAATCAGGTCTGGGTCTGCACCCCGATTCCCGGAGCTCTGCAGTAAAAGCACCTGCAGATAATCACCCCGTGATGATGTGTTTCTGTGCTAACAGTGGCAGAGAGACGGGCCCTGAGGATCAGAGAGGGGCTCTGTCCTGGGCCCGGAGGTGACCCTGGGAGTGCATCCAGGTCACCGGGGATGGACTGAGAGAGGATTGTGTGTTTATGGACAGCCTGGGCCTGTGAGAAGTGTTCATTGCAGTTTGTGGCCTTATAGGGCATTGTTTGCCTGTTACCATCATAGGTGAAATCTGTGCAATGCCCCAGGTGATTGGGGGACACTGTGGGGAACATCTTTCCTGTTTATAGGATGTGATATCCTGTGGGGTGCTGGGATTTAGGGAATTCTGACTGCGCAATAAACGGCTTTGCCTTTCTCCATCTGATGAGCAAAGTCCTTGCCCAGGCGTCAGTGCTGCAGTTCCCTCCGCGGTCCGGGACAGCAGGATGAGGCCTGGGACATCACCCCCCACAGATCCCTTGCTGAGCGCTTCCCTCCGGGCTCTCTGGGGCCTCCGGTGCATTTTCCCTCAGAATTCCCTCAGAGCATCCACGGCCCGGCGGGGATCAGAAGCCGCAGCTCCCCAGGAAAGCACCGTCCTCAGTAATGAGCAGGGACTGTTCTCACCCCGGTGTCGTGTGGGGGAGAACTTCTCCAGGAGCCGTGTCCTCGTGGGGACGGCTCTGCTGGGGCGGCCGTGGGAGGCTCTGAGTGCAGTGGGGCCCTGTCTTCATCCTCATCCTCGCTGCTGTCACCCTGCGCCAGCTGTCACCTCTCCACCTGCAGCGTCCCTGGCAAAAGGGGTTATTTTGGAGAGGCTTGGCTTGATGGGTTTTCCTAAGGAAATCCAAAGGAACTGCGGGGTTTGGATCCCCCCTCTCTGTCCCCCTTTGTCCCCCGCTGCTGTCTGCAGTGCCCCCGTGGCTGCTGCGCAGGGGGAATCTGCTGTGGAGCCCCGGGATTTGCTTTGGGATTTGCTGTCACCGACCGGACAGAGGTTCCTCATTCCGAAGGGCAGCGGGATTCGGGCCTGGGAGGCAAGAGATGAAAAACGGGAGAAGAACCGATGAAAATGTCTCTTCTTGGCGGAGAGCTGAGCAGGTTCATCGGGGCAGTTCCACGGAACAGAACTGCTCTTCGCCATTTCTGTGTCATTTCCGTGCCATCCCTTCCTTTAACCCCTTTCAGAGCTGCCTGTGAGGGGCCCAAGGAGGCATCAGGAGATGGAAAAGAGCAGGAATGTTTTCATGGAATAAATGGGCTTTTCCCTGTCAGCCGCTCCCGCTGCTGTGGGGAGACTCGCAGGAATCAGTGGATGCTGGAGGCACCACCATGAAAAAATCAGCCAGACTTGGGATTCGGGGAAGATTCTTTCCAGGGAATTAACGGGAACATTTCTGGATGGAACTGGCACAGGGCAGAGCAGTTGAGGAAAGCAAAGGGACAGATTCCTACCGGGAATACAGAAGGAGTTTCCCCTTTCAGTCCGAGGGGAGGGGTGCTCTGGAAATTGCTCTCCTTTCTTCTGCAAGTACAATTTTTAAAAAGAACGAAATCGGATTAAGGTTTAATTTTAAGAATGCCCTCTGTTTTCAAACCCTTGATCGAATTACCCTTTAAAAATGAAATTGTAATCCTTTAGGAGTTATTGATCCCGAAGGAGGGAAATGCCAACGGGACCATTCTGGCCTGAAACGCTGCCCATCAAGCTGACAAAATGCTTTCCATTGGCCTAAATAACTCCTGGAGCTGGCTGATTCCATGGCTTTCCCAGCATCCGCGGCCACCGGGGCAGGCACAAGGATGTGGGGGCCTCCCTCTCAGTCCTGCCCGGGGACAGAGGCTCAGGACAATTCCTGGGCACCCCTGGCTATGGAAACGCCCTCCCAGCAGCGCAGCAGCGTTGATTTATGGCACTGCACTGAGGCTTTGGGGTCAGCCCGGGCCCAGGGATCCTTTGGGATGCTCTCTGAGCATGGAAAACCCTTCACTCAGCGCTTCCCGCGGCTGCAGAGCACACAGGAATTACAGAAGCGCCTCAGTGCAGCCCTGGGGCTGCCGAGAACGTTCAGCCCAGCACCACCGAGGAGCTCCGGGTGTTCCTCGGCTTCCCTCCCACGTCTGGGACCTGGCTGCCTCGGAATCAGCCTCCCAACACCCCTCTGCCCTTCTCCCCGGTTGAATTACACCTCCAGCAGCACTGAAGCCAGCACAAAAGGAGAAATAAACCTTCCATTGTGTTTTGCAGGAGTCTCGGCTCGGTTTTCTGAGTTAAAACAGCACCACGACAAAAAAGCCGGAGTGAATGGAGCTCCCAGGATATAAACACGGGCTGGATAATTCCCATTCCCCCCGGGAACAAAAGGTTGCAGCTCCTGAATAGAGGCACTGTTGAGAAGGCACTCGAAAAAGGGGATGAATCAATTAATGCCTTTGATAGTTTGAATGTCCCACTATCTGAAAAACAAGCACGGCTTTAATGGGGAGATAATTCAGTTTACTGAATCCAATTACACGTAATTGGCTTTTTCCCTTTCTTCTCCCCCCGTTTTTAAATTGCTGCTGGAGCCGGCCCCGCTGCTCTCGTGGCCCTGCCAGCCGTGGCTGTTCCTGGCGCTGCGAGGGCAGGGACCAGAGGATTCCATCACCCTCCCGCCTGGACAGCCACAAACACCACCCTTTGTCGCCCTGGAGAATAAAGTGTCCATGAGACCCAGCCAAAGCCCACCCAGCAGAGCTCCCAGGAGGCAAAATCTCGGTTATGCTCTTTGTTTCCCCCTGGGCGAAGGCTCCGCGCTCAGCTGCTGCTCCGGGACACGGGGTCCGAACCAGCCCAGGGAGGGATGAGCTGGGCCGCCCAAAGCCACCGGGCTGGGTGGGTCCGACGGGCCCGGGGGGACATTTTTGGTGGCATTTCCAGGTTTGCACAGCAGGGCTGTGTCCTCCCTCCCCAGGATTCCAAATCCAGAACTTCCGTGCCTGAGGCAACGCCAGCGCAGGGACGGCTCCTGGCCTGGGAGCGCTTTGGGAATGTCCCCCCCACTGCTGCTGGCTGGCATTAGGAGTGCGAGGCTATTCCAGCTTTCCCCCCAAAATTTAGCAGATATTTCGGCTTTTCTGGGTGCCTCAGAGCTCCATCTTCCCTTCAGGAACCAGCAGGCAAGGAACGCGTGGCCCCTGCTGGCTGGGGACCCTGGTGCCTCCTGGCCAGGGAGAGCTGCAGCTCCTCCAGGAACCATTTCCAAGATTCGCTGCTGCCTCTTTTATTCCGAGCCAGCCTTCCAGAACGCGGCTTTCTAAAACTGAAACAAGGCAGAAATCCACAAACCCACTCTCTGAGCGAGAGGACCGCGCTGATGAAGGACACGCTCGTCCCCGGCCCCCCCTCCCCGGCTGTGCAGCTCTCCCCTCCTCGCTCCCGGACTTTTCCAGAACCCGCGGGACAGGGAATGGGGCGGGATGGGAATTAAGCAAATGAAACCCCTCCCCTCGGCTCTTTCCTGCATTCCTCCTGCCCGTCCCGCACATTCCCGGCGCTGTCGCCCCGGGCTCGCTGCTACTCCGAGAAATCTGATGTAATTAGCCACTAAGAGAGGTCAGGAATTTCGCCCAGGAACCGGCGCACCCCTGCAGTCATCGGGAGGGGCCGATCCGTGCTCAATTTGAGCCTGAATTCCTCAGCAATCCGAGCCGCAGGGATGTGGAGGGATGGGAATGACAGCCACGGACAGTCCCATCCCTCCCGGGAGGCAGCAGACCTTGCTCCAAGCCCACCAGAACGGTCCCATCCTTTGCCAGGCCTTCCCCACCTTCCTGCGGGATGCAGGAGGAAAGGGAGAAGGGGCTCCTCTTCCCTAATCCCCGGTCCCTTGTCCTGGACTGTCACAGGGCTCCGCACCCCTGCCCTGGGCCGGGAGCTCCCCGTCTGCTCAGAGCTGAAGGATGGGGACGAGCGGGGCCTCCCTGCAGCTTCCAGGGACATTTCTCCACCCGGGAAAGGGGCATCTCCCTGGCAGTGCCAGGACAGCACAATCCCTCCCTCCCCGTGCACTGGGCTTGGTCTTTGCCAGGTGAATGAAGGCAGGTGAGAAGCGGGAGATGAGAAACGTGGAGGGTAAAGGGCACAGCACTGACCCGAGCCCGTGTGCTCGGAGATGCCCGGGAATCAGGGAGGCTGAACACCCCAGGAACCCCCCCGGCTGAGAGCAGCTCCCCAGGAGCAGCACGGCTCCACCAGGAGCAGCACGGCTCGGTCAGCCATCGCTCATCCCGAGTATTCCTCCTGCATCCCCCACATCCATCCCGCAGTCTGGCACTCGCTGCCAGCGAGATGAATCACCATCAGCCACCTCAGCCGAGAGAGAACAATTAAAGGAGACTGAAATGGGCAGCATTTTAATTTATTGGGTTTTCACTTGTGCCTGGCAGCTTCCCAGAGGAGGATGGAGAGTGCTGGCAGCTCTGAGGAGCCCTGGCTGGCAGCAGAGCCCTGGTGGCAGTGGGGACCTGGTGGCAGCAGAGCCCTGGTGGCAGTGGGGACCTGGTGGCAGCGGGGACCTGGTGGCAGTGGGGACCTGGTGGCAGCAGAGCCCTGGTGGCAGTGGGGACCTGGTGGCAGCAGAGCCCTCCCGGGTGGCAGCAGAGCCCTGGTGGCAGCAGAGCCCTCCCGGGTGGCAGCAGAGCCCTGCGGCCCCGGGGGATTTGTGGCTCCGGGCGGGTGTGGCCGCAGGGAGCTCTGACTGCTCAGACCCTGCCTGTGGGCGAGTCCTGCACATCTCCCTCCTCTCGTCCTCGCTCCTGGGACGCCTGGGTCACCTGGGGCTGTTTGGGGTCCCCTTGCCTCTGCTCTTGCTCGTGGGACAGCGGTGCCACCTTGTGCTCTGTTCCCAGGGCTCTTTGGGGTCCCCATCTCATCCTTGCTCCCGGGGTATCTGTGTCACCTCATGCTGGGCACACGGGGACGTTTGGGGTCCCTGGTGCCAGTCCAGCTCTCTGGGGGTCTTCACCCTGAGCAGGATGTTTGAGCTCAGCCCTGAGTCACCCTCTGTGGGCACAGGGACCGTGGGCACTGCCACCTCCGGGCCAGAGGCTGAGGTCAGAGGTGACCCCAAGCCGCTCTTCCCACTCCTTGTGCCAGCCAGAACTCCCACTGGGAATGGAAAACCTCTCAAAGCCCCAGGACTGTGACTCTCCCTCTGTTTCTGTGCCTGTTCCCAAACCCTCTCAGTGCCTGGCCCCTGCCCAGCTGCCTTGGGCATTTTGGGGTCGAGATGCTGCCTGTGAACCCCTCCAACCCCTCTGTTTTCCCAGGAAAGCCCAGCCTGGCATGCCCAGAGCTGCTCAAAGAGCCTTGGGTGCCCTCAGAGCTTCGGCTGCAGCGTTTGTGGCGCTCGGGCTCCCTTTACTCGGGGTCTGGAGGGTCCTGGGGTCCTCTGAGCCCCTGGGATGAACTGGGATCAGCGACAATGGGAAACCCCGGGATGGCTCCATCCACTCCCGTTTCCCACTGCACATGGAAAAATCCCCAAGCACAGCTGGCTGTCCACGTGCCTCGCACTCCTCCCGTGCATCTGCGCACCGATGCCTCTGGAACCAGGGACCTGTCACTGGATATCCCCTGCCAGGCTCTCCCGGGAGCCTCGGCCCCGTTAATTAACGCTCATTAACGCAGCTGTCTCAGGGCGGATTTTCCAGGAGCCCATTCCCGCCCTGCAGCCACAGCCTGAGCAGCTCCCCTTTGTTGGGATGCTGCTTTTTACTTCCATCTCTCCGTCTGAAAGGAGCTGAAATCCAGATTGCCAGGAGTTTTTAATCCAGCTTTGCCACCGCTACACAAAACCTTGGGAGCATTCATTCCTTGCTCCAGATGATCCTAATCCCTTTCTCCTTGCTGCTGAAGGAAAAGCAGCTTAGGGAGGTTTGGAGTTGGAGGGGCAGAGTCGGGGTTTGAAGGAGATGTCCCCAAAATGCAGCGGGACCTGCGGGATCCGCTCTCTCTGTGGGCAGAGGAAACTTCCCTGTTTATCATCACGGTGCTCAATTAAAATCAGGAGTTTCCAGTGGGAACTTTGGGAAGAGATGCACTGCAGGGAGTTCTCAAGTCCACAGCCAGTCTGTCCAAACAGAACTTCGAGCCTGGACTGTCTGATAAATCGTTACTTCACCTCCTTACTCCAGAGCCTGATGAAATCACGGAATCCCAGCTTGGGCTGGGATTTTAAAGTTCCTCCAGCTGCAGCCCTGCCATGTCAGGGACACCTTCCCCAGGCCCTCGGCAGCGCCAGGAGTTTGTCCCTTCCACGCTGGGCCTCGGGCACTGAACTCCGGTTTAGTTTGGGATCTGGGCCCACGTTGGCTGTGGCCGTGGAGAAAAGCCAAAGAGGGACAACAGATAAATGGAATATTCAGGAATTGTGCCTAAGGACCAGTCCTGGAGCTGATCTGAGCAGGGGATGCGGGGTTTAATCCCCTGCCTGTGCCCTCCTCACCCCAGGCCGCTGGGCTCGGGGGGTTTGAACCCCACAGGGGCAGGGCTTGGGGGGTTTGAACCCACAGGGGCAGGGCTGGGGGGTTTGAACCCTTGGATCCCACAGGGGCAGGGCTGGGGGGGTGTCACAGCCCCTGGTGCCACCTTCCTCATGTGAAGGTGCAGATCGGGTTCAGTTCTGGCAGAACTGAGCCAAGCTCAGCCTGAGCCCCAGATCCCTGCCCTGCCTCGCCCTGGGTCTCCCCAAGGGACAGAACGAGCCTTTCCTCACATCAAGCACAGAAAGGACAGCAAAGCAAAGCAAAGCAAAGCTCCAGCTCCCATCTCCATCTCCCATCTCCCATCTCCCATCTCCCATCTCCCATCTCCCATCTCCATCTCCCGTCTCCCATCTCCCATCTCCATCTCCCATCTCCCGTCTCCCGTCTCCCAGCTCCCATCTCCCAGCTCCCATCTCCAGCTCCCGTCTCCCATCTCCCGTCTCCCAGCTCCTGTCTCCCATCTCCCATCTCCCATCTCCATC
>VZTI01005303.1:24308-40645 GCA_013397865.1 Struthidea cinerea
AGCTCCCGTCTCCCATCTGCTGTCTCCCACCTCCCATCTCCATCTCCCATCTCCCAGCTCCCATCTCCATCTCCCATCTCCATCTCCCGTCTCCCATCTGCTGTCTCCCAGCTCCCATCTCCAGTTAAACGCTGCTGTTCCCCCCCAGGGTCCGAGGGATGGTTCTGGTGGCACCACCACACCGACCCTGCTCTGGGGGCCTCTGGCCAGGGCTCTCCTCGGGTGCTGTGGCAGCTCCAACCTGACTGAAAATGAAACTCTTACACATCTCTGAGGAGATCCAGCCCCTTGACCAGCAGCTGCAAGGGCGTGCTGCCAGCCGTGAGGCAGAGACAGCTCCAGCCACAAATGCTTCCAGTTTTGTTCTGATTTTATTTTTTCGCAGGACAAACTCATGAATTAGAAGGATGAGCCTCAAGAGGAGCCTGGCAAAAAAAAAAAATTAAAAATAAAGACAATAAAATAAAAAGCAAGTACCGGATGAAGAAGTTGCAGGGCTGGACTGTTAAAGTGCCAGAGTGGGGGAAGCAGAAGCTTTTTAAAAATCAATAAGAAATGTCACTGGCAGCGAGTGTGGGATCGAGTGCCAGGGCGGGCAGGCCAGGAGGGGCTGGAGAGGACTGCAGGAGTTTGGGAGGGATGGGATGTGCAGGGATCACACCTGGGAGGGGTGACACTGGCTGGGGACGCTGCTCTTCGTGTCCCGCTGCTGCTCAGGCTGAGCCTCAGCTCCCTCCCTGCCAGGCTCTGACATCCCCTCGCCCTGAGGAACCCAAATCCACGGGATTCCAGTGGGATCTGGGTGCTTGGCTGTAGATTCCTATTAAAAAAACCCAAATTCCCTAAAATCCTCCAGTGCACGATGCACATGCAGCCCTCTGCAAACCCCAGAGGGGGAAGGAGAGAAGAGCTCGGTGGTTTGAACTCCGTAAAACCATTTGTCTTGCAAATTAATTGATATTAATTCACCAATAACGTTCAATAACCCTCCGAGAAATGAGATAAAGAGCAGCTGGCGGGACGGAAGGAGGAGATTGTGCAGGATGGGGGCGGGAAAGGGAAGCAAAGGGGAAGCAGAGGAGGGAAATTTAAAGCCAGGGACAACAGGTGGGAGATGATTTCAGTAAATATTGTCTGGGAGCTGCAATGGGATAATTTCTGGGATTATGGATAATGAATGGGATTATGGATAATTTCTGGGATTATGGATAATGAATGGGATTGTGGATAATTTCTGGGATTATGGATAATGAATGGGATTGTTTCTGTGCCTGTGGAAAACAGGGCCAGCCCTGGCTTGTGGCTGTGCCAGCGGGGCCGGGCAGGCGCAGTGCAGGGGCTGAAGTGGCCCAGCGGTGACACCCGGGGGGCTCAGCCCCGGCAGGATCCCCCTCTCCTCCCAAAACTCCGCTCTTTGTCTCCCTAACTGGGCCCAGGAGCCTTCCTGGAGAGGGAGCAGCCGCCTGCTCAGGCCGGATGAAGGAGCTCTTCATATTCCCAGAGCTGGGATGGGACTCTCGCTGAGCTCCTGGTGCTTCGCGTTCCTTCCCAGGAAGGCCCCAAGACGTTCAAGAGCGGCTTTGGTTGATTTTATCACCCGTGGCAGAGGAGTTAAATACCTTAATGAGGTGATTTAAACAGCTCAGATTTCCAGGAAGTTTGGAACTTCAGTTTCAGAGGTTTAAGTGAAACCTCAGCAGTGCTGGGAAATGTTTGGGTATTTTATTTTTTTCCCCCCTTGTCATTTCTCCTCTTTATGCAGCTCAGGAATGTCAATGAGGAATCATTTCCCCTCGGGACTTCTGCCCCATTTTTCCCGACCTGCAAAGTCTCCCAGGGTTGATTAAGCAGCCAAACATTGCTTTGCATCGTTACAGACCGGGGGAGACTCAGCAAATGCACGAAGCTCCGTTTTCCCCTGTTTTCCGTAATTATCCGTTTCGTTAGAAAATTCAGGTCTCTGCTCTTTAACGCACATTTTCATTTACAAATCAGATGCTGTGGAAATAGAACTCACACCTTAAATGAATACCCAGAATATCCCAAACTGCATCTCCATGTGCTGAAAATTATACAAGAAAACAGAAGAAATCCTGAAATTATAAGAAAAGCCTTTGAAAATTAAGAAAAAAGCGCACAGGACTTGAACAATAAACAGCCAGGGCAATTTATTTCCGTGTAAAGTTCCATGGAAAACTGGAATTATTCCCTGGAATTCCAAGCAGTGTCTTTGCCTTTAAAAATTCAACACTTCCTTGGTCAGCAAGGATGATGTGTCCCAGACACACCGGCCTGTTTTTATTAAAGGAACATCCCTTTGCACCATTTAAATTTCAGATTTCTCCTGATTTTTGTTACCTTTGCAGTGTTACAGGTGCAGCCATGAAAAACAACTTGGAAAAACGACACCATCCCCATTTTCCATGGGAATAGGAGAAGGATTTGGGACTGGGACCGGTGTCCCTGTCGGAAGGAGGGCTGTGCTTGGTTTTGCATTGTGAAAAAGTCCTGGAAATGCTCTGAAGGGGAATCCTGGCTCCTGGAATTCAGTGGAATTCCCTCCCAGGCATTCCCCACAGGCCCTCAGGGGCTGGGATTTGTTCGTTGAGTCAGCCCAGAGCCGCTGAGGGGAATTGGCTCCTCCGGGGAGGAGAACTCTCCTGCTTTCAGGAGCAGGGAAGGGAGACTCATCCCTTAAGCTCTGCCAGCGAGGCTTTGGCAGCTCCGGCCCGGAACGGGGGGGTTTGGCTGCTCTTTGCTGCCTTGCCAAGGGCAGATCAGAGTTCTGGCTGCAGGAGAGGGAAACCCCCAGGGGCTCAGGGAGCACAGAGCTCTCCAGCGGCTCCTTGGTCCTTCCCACCTCATTCCTTGGCTTCCCCTCACAGCTCCCTGGTTTGGGCTCCTTTGGCTGGAATTTGGTTGATAAGGAGCTGCAGAAGGAGGCAAAAGCCTGGCTCGGGCAGTGCCCTCAGGCACAGGGTGGGGTTGTTGGGGGGTCTGGGCACGGCCAGGGGTTGGATTCCTGATCCCTGTGGGTCCATCCCACGCAGGACATTCGGGATTCTGGGATTCTCAGGTGTTCACAGCCAGTTTCAGCCGATGGACTCAGGGATGCAGGGAAGTTTTCCTGCCCTTTCTCTCCAAAGGTGGGCACCCGGCAGCTCTGACCTTAAATCAGAAACCAACCCTTGTCCCGGGGAGAACAGAGCCCAGTTCTTTGTCTGGGGAAGGATTTTGATTAAAAGCCCAGCACATGTTCTCACTGCCTTCCCTCCCCTTGTTCTCACGCCGTGCAGCCCATTTGCAATTAAATTGAGTCTCGTTACCCTCCAGAGTGAGAGAAGCTGCTCTGAAAATTATGAGTAGGAGTCTCCCTACCTTTTGACAAATTATTTTCTAATGAAAAACATCTGCTCGGGCTACGCGGCTTCGCTGGTCTCCATTTCTGCCTGATGCAGGTGGGTTTTGTTTCGCAAAGTGCAGAGCAGGGCTTTGGTCCTGCAGCCAGAGGGGACAAGCAGGGACTGATAAAATGCAGCAAAGCCGGGGGTGAGATCTCGTCCCCCCTTCAATTATCCTGCTTCCCAACAGGTGTAACGAGCTGGTGGTGCTGAGCATCCAGATGGCCTGGAATTGTCTCTCCATGTGCTGCAGGATGGGATGCACGGCCAGGCGAGGCTCAGCTCCGTGTGGGCTGAAGGGACGGGTCCGTGGTTTGGGCAGGAATTTTGGAAAACGAGATGGAAATCCAAAGAGACACCCGGGGTGTTTGGTCAGCAGGGAGATGTGGAAGGCACAGAACCATGGAATTGTTTAGGCTGGAAAAGAGCTCCAGGATCATCAAATCCAAGCTGTGACCGATCCAGCCCAGAGCTCTGAGTGCCTGTCCAGGAATTCCTTGGGCACCTCCAGGGATGGGGACTCCAAACCTCCCTGGTTAGTTCCAACCCCTGACCACCCTTTCCATGGTGAAATTCCTGCTGCTGTCCACCCTGAGCCTCCCCTGGCCCAGCCTGAGGCCGTTCCCTCTCCCCCCATCCCTGTTCCCTGGGATCCATTCCCCTCTCCAGCCCAAATCCTGGGAAGAGGGGAGTGCTCCTGCAGGGATCTGCCGGGCCTGCCCAGTGCGACACCCCCGCCCCGGAGCTGGGTTTGCTCCTGGCAGAGCTGTGACACGCCCAAGCCCAAATCCCAAACGCAGCTCCGAGCCCAAAGCCCAAATCCGGGTCCGTGTGGAGCAGTTTGGGGGTTCCCACTGATTTCCAGGAATGCTGGCTCCGTATTCTCCCCTCCCTGAGGACAGCTGGGATTGCTGCTAACAGATTCCTGCTCTGCACTAACGGGCCCGACCCTGTGCACACGTTTTGGGGTTTCTGCTGCTCCGAGAGCTCCGAAGGCTCCCCTGATCTCTGACTGGGGCTGTAGTCAGGCTGCCAGGACTTGCAGGAATATTTCCGGAGCTGCACCTTTCCCTCTGAAGCAACCCCAGCCGGATCCAGGCTGACGTGGATGTTTTATCCTCAGGGAATCGTTAATCTGGAATTCCTGCGGGTTCTTTGGGCAGGGGGCGGCCCCGCTGTCCCCGGGCTGCGAGGGGACGCCGCAGCAGAGGGGCTGGGATGGAGCTCAGCACGGAAACTGCCCGGGACAGGAGCAGGGGTTTCGTGTTCTGCTGCACTGGGACCGTGCAGGGACACCCGGATCTGCCCGAAGTCACCCAAATCCTTGCTCTCAGTGAGATCATCGGGCTGGGATTGCAGGACTGGGGAGGCTCAGGGAATGCCCGGGTGGCCACCAGCCCCCGTGAGGACTCCCCAGTCTGGGATTTCGGATTTTCTCTGCTCCTTTGAGACGTGTGGAGCCTTTCCCCACGGCAGGCCAGGGCAAGCTGAGGTGGAAAAGTGGAGCCAAGCAGGAATCAGGAGCTCCTTGGACAACGGGATTTGCCCAAAGCCACCGGGGGAGCTCCAAGCTGGAATCAGGAGCTCCTTGGATGACGGCCGCAGCTCTTCACGTCTGACAGCTTTTCTCCCTCTGCTGCCCAGAGGACAAGAAATGTTTTTCTTTATGAAAAAGGAGCGGAGACGCCTCAGTAAATGCTGTGGAATTCAGGAAAAGAGGTTTGCAGTCTGCTAGGGCGGCAGGAATTGCTCCTTTGGATCAGCAGCAGCAGCTGGCCGTGGGAAGTTTGGGAGAAGTTCCCCACTGAGGGGATTTGGTGCTGCTGGTGTCCCACCCCAGGCCTGGCACGGGAAGGATTCCTGGTGCATTCCAAGCAGAGATTCCTCTCTCTTTCCTAGGATATGGAGGAGTTTCTGGGTTGAGAAGGGAAATAAATCTCCTCTCCTTCACACCCACCCTGGGGCTGCTGCTGGGCTCGGGGCTGGGGCAGTGACAGGATGGGCAGAGCCCCCGCTGCAGCCCTGGGAATAACACAGAGCCCAGGATGTGCCAGGGGAAATGTCAGCCTTGTTTGTGCATCCCTGCCCCTCCTCTGCAGCCAGGACAGCCCTGGGAGCAGCCAGGACCCCGAATTCCACACTCACAGCCAATTCCTGCCCTCCTGGCAGCAGTGCCTGGCAGTATGGAGGGAGCAAGGGGCGGCCTTGGAGCATCCCCAGGGCTGGAACAGGGAACGATTCCAGGGAATCGAGCTGCAGATGGAGCAGGAGAATTCACTCTGCAGAGCCCCAGCCCGCTGCTGCTGTGGGGCCGCATCCCTCTCCCTCCACAGGTGCCCATCAGGGCAGGGAAATGCAGCCGGGCTTCCCGGCCCTGCTGCCACGGCCGCTGGAGTTTGAACAGCTCCTGGCCTCGGGACACGAAGGGATTTCATCTTCATTCAGGGCAGCGATGATGGGAGGGCGAGCTGGCTGGAATTTTTAGCTCCCTGTTCCTGTGATTGCCAGGGACTGGTTCAGAAGGTCCTTTCTGGTTATTTTGGTTGAAGGATGGGGGTGATTCACCTCCGGAAAGGGACCCTGCACACATTTTCATTTCACACCTGCCAGGGAGCCGGGCCAAGATGAACAACTCCCACCAGCACTAACAGAGCAACCACGAGGTGAGAAAGCTTTGGCTCTCTCTGTCTCCTGAGCAGCTGATGATGCTGTTAGAGGACAAATGTCTCTCCAGCAGAGGCTTTAATATGGAGATTATGGATCTAAAGCCTCCCCCGGGCTCCAGGGACTGCGGGCACTGCGGAGCTCTGGATCTCAGGAGCTGGGAGAGAGCAAATTCCACATCTGGGTTTGTGCTGGGCTGATCCCCTGGCCCGCGCTGGTGGTGCAGCTCTGTGGAGCTCCCAGAGCTCCAAGGATTTATTCCTGGGGGAATCTGGCCCCTCTCTGCCTGGATGGGGTTGCCAGCCCCTTGTTGCCAGAGGAAAACTTTCCCTGGAGCCTGGAGGGGCCTCCATCCCCAGGACAGGAGAATTCCCAGTTTGGTGCCTTGGTGAGGATTCCCCACGGTTTAAAGAAAGAGTGGAATGAGGTCAGGGAGTGGTGTTGCTGTAGAAATAACATTTAAAAAAGGAAATAAAAGATATTTGAGAATTGAGGCAGGAAATGGAAGACCGAAGGCCACATGTCCCAGAGCATTTGGGGCACGGAATTCCCACCTCAGGCCTGGCACTGGGCTCCTGCGTGGAGCAGGGAAGTCGAGAGATGAGTGGTGAAGGAATCATCCCCCCGAGCTCCTCCGACAGGGCCAGCATTCCGGGAGCTGGGAGAGCTCCCTCAGGCAGGATTTGCCCCCGGATTTTGGAAGGAGTGTTTCTGCGGCCTTGTCCTGCGGGTCAGATGAGGGCTGGGAGACGCTTTTGCATCCCTTCCCCTGGCCGAGGAGGTGACGGGATCCTTGGGATCAGGAGTGGCTGCAGCCTTGGGGTGGCAGCAGTCAGCTGTGCCTGCGCTCCCGGGAAGCGGCTCCCGGCAGGAGCGCTTGGAATTCCAGCCTGGAGAGGCACGGGCCGCCCCGACATCGAACTGAGTGACTCCGAACCGCAAACCCGGAGGGAAACGGAACTCCAAGGGCTCCCAGCGGGCAGGGATGCTGAGGGAGGCAGAGCACGACCCGGGCAGGGCAGGGGAGCTGGGGCCGAGCAGAGGGCAGGGGAGGGGAGCTGAGCAGGGGGCAGGAGGAGCCGGGGATGAGCAGGGGGCAGCAGGAGCCGGGGATGAGGAGAGGGCAGGAGGAGCTCGATGGAAGCCCCCTCACAGCGCTCGCCGTCGGTGCAGCCGGGGCTGCGGGGACCCCGCTGCTCTCCCTGCCCGGCCTCGAGTGCTCCCGGCTGGAGCAGGGTAAATCCTCTCCGTCCTGAGGGCTGGGGGCGATCCCAGCTCTGTTTAAACACGGACTGGGGAGGCATTAAATGCCAGCAGGGAGATGGGCCAGGCCAGGCACCCCCAGTCCCCATCCCTGGCAGGCCATGGGGCTCAGAGGCCGATGAGAGTCGGTCTCACTCTGTCCAGGACGGACAGGAATCCATCCTGGCCTGCCAGGGCACGAGGAATGGGCTCTGTGGGAATAAACCTCACCCTGGGTCCCCCCTCAGCTCCACCTGGGACCAGACCCCAGCCCCTCGCTGGCAGCTCAGCAGCCACAGAGCAATGCTGGGGTCAAACCTGCCCGGTTTTACCTTTCCCACACTAAAATAGCTTCAGCTGGGCTCATCTCTTAGCAGGCACTCGAAGTACGACTCCAACTCGCATTTTGGGGGTATTAGAAGCACTTTTTAACCTCTGCAGCCTGTCCCAGCCCTGGGCTCCTCCTGCTGCGCTGGCACCACCAGCACACTCGGATTATTCATCCCGCCTGTGCTCTTCCGTGTAACATCTCACCGAGGCCATTACCCTCGGTGCCACTTCCAGTGGAATCGGAATGGAAGGTGAAACCCAGGCCTCGGGAGGGAGAGGTGATTTTGTTCCTCCTCAGATGGCTCTGCCTCCCACACGGTGTCACTTTGGCTAATCCATTCTTACAGCCTGACAAGAATCTGCCCATTTTCCACGAGCGGCCTCTCTGCGAGTGTCACACTGAATTTGCTCAGCGGAACAGGGAGGATCAAGCAGGGAAGTGCAGAGCAAAGGGCTGGAGCTCGCTGGGGAACCAGCCTGAGACTGTGTTTCCTCTCCTGCTTTCCTTTTCCTAAAAGGAGCCTTTTTTCCCTGGTATTTGTGGTTTTGTTGTCCTGTTTGGATCGTCCCTAACACCCCCCGGACTGGAGCCCCGCTGACCTCACCTTGGACCTCCCGGCCATCGTTTGTCCCCAGTGAAATTTCAGTTAAAAAATAAATTTAAAAGGATTCGCTCTTCTGGCTGCACTTTTCCACCTCAGCTTGCCCTGGCCTGCCGTGGGGAAAGGCTCCACACGTCTCAAAGGAGCAGAGAAAATCCGAAATCCCAGACTGGGCAGTCCTCACAGGGGCTGGTGGCCACCCGGGCATTCCCTGAGCCTCCCCAGTCCTGCAATCCCAACCCGATGATCTCAGCAAGGGCAAGGATTTGGTGCAAACATTCCCTTTTTGGGGAAAAGAGGGACAGGGAGGGGATGGATCCGTGCTGGCAGCTGGATTTAGGGTGTGTAAGGACCATCCCACTGCAACCGGAGGAGTTTCCCTGCTCTGCCTCCCCCCAGCAGCCCGGGATTATTTATTGTGATACATAATTACAAGGGGTGATACTTCAGCCAGCAGTTAATTAATCCTAATTGGATGTAAATTAATTGAGAACGCCGTTTGTCAAATTCGGTTTGCTCTTCCCCCCGCTCCTCTCTGCCTTGGAGCAAAACCAGAGGGATTGGCCCCAGTCCAGGCTGGGGTGAGGGTGACACCCAAAGCCGAGGGAGGTTCTGGGGGGAACTTCACCTCTTTTTGTCCTTAGAAAGTTCTGGTTCCTGAGGAGAGATGGGGATTCCTCCTCAGGAGAGAACACCTGGCCATGGGAAGTGACTTCTGCGAGCCAAGAGGGGATCAGGAGGGAGGGAGTGAAGCCATCAGGGCTCATCTCCGCTCACCGCACAAACCCCGCGGGAGGCAGAGGGGCCCTGTCAGCTTTGATTCTGCCAGGGATCACCCTGGAATTAGAGCAGAGCTGGTTTGTGTCGCTGGTCCCACGACGCTGGGCTCGGTGACAGTGACGGGGCTGCACGGGGCCCTCGTGGAACAGGAGTAACGACCCGGCCACCCCGAGGGGCTTCAGCAGGGGGGGTTGGCCTCTTTTCCCAGGAAATCAGCGACAGGACAGGGGAGAAAGACCTCAAGCTGTGCCAGGGGAGGGTCAGGTTGGGCATCAGGAGGAATTTCCTCGTGGATCTTTTTACTTGGCTGGATTTCAGTGCTCTGTACTCACCTTCCAGAAGGGAGGGTGCCCTGTCTTTGGGCAGGCTGTGCCCTGCAGGTCTTCCTGCCAGCCTTGGCAGACCAGTTTGCCCAGTTTGCCCATCCCTGGCAGTGTCCAAGGCCAGGCTGGACAGGGCTGGGAGCAGCCTGGGACAGTGGGAGGTGTCCCTGCCCATGGCAGGGGTGGCACTGGGTGGGCTTTACGGTCCCTCCCACCCAAACCAGTGTGGGATTTTGTACCCATTTTCAGGCTGGCGTGCCCCAAAGTCAGTCAAATGCCAGCTCCCCAGCTCTGGAAATTATTAATGATGTGAGGATCCGACAGTTCCTCCTGTAACATCCACAGGGCAACGCCGGAGATGGAAAAGGAGAGGCAAAAGTGGGACAGAAAGCACCAGGGCTGATGGGAGGAGCTGCCAGTTCGGGAAGCAAATCCAGGTGGGATAGTTCAGCTCTGGAACCCTGTGCTCTGTCCCTGTGGGCCTGGCTGTGCTCACACACTGAATTTTGGAAGCAAATCTCCCACATTCCAGGTGGAAAAGGGGAAATCCATCAGCACCACTCTGCTCAGGGAGCTGGACCTGTCCTCGCTCAGGATTCCTGGGAATCAGCCGCTGCCTGGGGCTGCGTCCCCGAGCTGCTGGACACAGGAACCTCCCACAAAGGGCACGTTCCCTGTTCCCTGAGCCATCTGGCGTGTGAAGGGCTGGACATGCCTCAGACACAGGACAGGATTCTGTGAAATAATTTGACATCGTTAGATGCCAAAGGACCCTTAATAACTCAGTCTTCAAGGGAGCACTCGCACTGATTGCAGCCCCAGCAGAAATCTGACCTTTTCTTACTCTTCATCCTCCAGTCCTCCACAGAGGCTGCTCCTGCAGTGCTTAGGAGGTGTCTGCTCCTATTTAATCTGTCTCCCAGACAAAAGCCCTTCAAAAGAGACTTTCCGTGTTAATTGCGGGATGTTAAAACACTGAAACAACCAGAAAAAAAAAAAAATCCAAAAAAACCCCAACTCGGGAGGTAGATTCTCCAGCCAAGCCTGAAAATCAGCTCCACTTGTGTGCCTTTCCAAAAGGCAGCTCTGCAGTGCCAATCATCCAGAGCGAGGGGGGAAGATGTCAGCAGAACTCCCTGGGTGCGTGGAGCCGGTGGATGGATCTGCGGGCAGGCTGCTGCAACCGCAGCTCCGCAGGGGCTGCCGACACTCGTCAGACACCCGGCTACAAAACGACAAAGCCGCTGAAAATAACGATTTGTGCCGTGAACCAGAGGCCGGCCCAGACCTCCGCACCAAGAGGAGGATGTGAGGCCGTGCAAGGATGTCGTTAGCCCCAGATCTCTGTCAGACAGGTGCAGCTGCAGGGGAGCCACAAATCAGCGCGGAGGAAAGTCGACTGCAGGCCTGGGAGGATGTAAATCTCCCTCGTTTCAGTCGGCATCAGGAGCGCTGGAGCGGGGGACGCTCACAGAGGAGCAAACCTGCCAAGGGCAGCTGACACAGCCGCGAACGGGCAAACCCCGTCAGGAGCTGTCAGGAGAGACAGGAGCATCCTGGCACATCCCAGCGGGGCTCCGTGGGGAACCTGGAGCTTCCCGGAGAGGGCAGGGCGTGCTGGAAGGAGGCCCTGGAGCCCTGGGCAGCGAGGGCTGGTTTGTGCTGGAAGCAGCAGCAGCTCCTGCAGCGATCACGGGTGGGCTCAGGAGCTGGGACCGCGCCTGCAGCCCTTCCCTCGCGCTGGGCACTGCATTGCCCGGGCTGCGTTTGCCCCGGCGCAGCCAAGGTCCTTTTTGTCCTCTGAGAACGGCCCCCACTCTGCCTGGGCTGAGGGTTTCAGTTGTTCCAGGCCTGGGGTTTTCCCTGTCCCGGTTATCCAGGACTGACCCCCCCTGGGGCAGCACCCCACAGAAATGATCTGGAACAGCTGGGCCTGGAACTGCCCTCGCTGGGAATGTTGCCAAAATCCTGCAGCTCAACTAAAACTCCACCTGAAGTTTCTAAATAGAAAACACAGGGAGAGAATTCCCAGTGAAAGGCTCTGGGATTCCTGCTCCAGTCCTGCTCTGAGAACAGAGTTTGTAAGGGCTGCTCTGGGGTAGCACAAAAAGGGGGATGTGAGAGGTCACCTGTCCCTGTGAGTGGCTTCCCTGTGTCCCTCGGTGTCCCCCGGGTGTGCCCTGCCCGGCTGGATTCCCCCCAGCAGCTCTCGGGCTCTCAGGACTGGTTGATCGGCTCAGAAAAGGCATTTTCAGCTGTCAGCCTTGGCCCACTGGCTGTAAATACCGGCCCAGCCTCCCAGAGAGGAGATCTCAGCTTTGATAAGCTCTGATCTGCTTCAGAGGGGAACAGCAGAGAGGTTAAAGTGAAAAACCTGATAAGAAGAGAAAAACGGTCCTGAGTTTTAAATCACTAAAGAGATTTTTAAAAGAGCAGGGAGGGGAAAGAGTGGGAAATAAAGCACCGGTGTCAAGGACAGGTTGTTCAACAAATTCCCTCAGCCCCTTGGGGTGACAGAATTTGGGAAGACCTGAGGATCCCACATTTAATGCTGGCTCCAAGCACACCTGGAGCATCCTGCTGGGATGGGTTATCAGTGACATGGAGACAGCACAAGGATCACAACAACTGCAGGGCTTTCCATAATAAATATTTATTCCTTCCCCTGGGCCCCCCCAGCCGTGTTCAGGCAGCTCCACGTGCGCATCCAGCTGCTCTCATGGGCAGCTCGAGCTCAGGGATCCCCTCGTTTGTACCCCAAACCACCGATGTCAGGATCTGCAGCTGGGGCATGGCAGGAGGAGGGGACGAGGGCGAGTTCAGGTGTCACTGCCAGGGCTCGGAGCTGCTGGGGACAGAGGGTGGCAGCTCTGAGTAATCAGAATAGGTACAGGAGGAATAAACAAACAAATGTGAGTGGGAATACGAACTGGGAACGGTTCTGAGTGACAAAATCCCCCTTTTCTTTTGGAAGCGCGGTGGCGGGAGAGAGCTGCTCCTCTGCTGCCGTCACCCTGCTCCCGTGGCCCTGCAGAACCCGTCAGGCCCCGAGGGGAGGACGCCGCACACGCTGGGGACCCAGAGGCATCCCAGGAAGGTACCGGGGGATGAAGGGGACGTCTCTGAGCAGCACAGGACAGGGGCCGAGGTGGCACGAAGGGCCAAAGGAGGGTGACAGCGGGTGGCACCAGGCCCAGCCCACCCCAGAGCAGGTCTTGTGCCCTCAGGCTGCCGTCCTGGTGTCACTGATGAGACCCGCGAAAGGAAAGCAGCCTCAGGTTCTGCCCTCGCTCACCTTGGTCCCTCTCCTCGTTCCCAGCCCCGGTGACCCAGAGCGGCCAAGTGGCCGAGCCGATGGAAAAAGAACGAGCAGCAAACGCCTCTGGGCAGATTTTTTTTCTGTTTTGGTGTCAGATTGGTCCTTTGACCGCCGAGGCACCACTCGGAGCTGCCAGCCCCTGGCTGGATCAGCGGGTGCCCGTGATCCGCGTGAAGGGACGTCCCGAGTGGCAGCATTAATGTGGCACCGCCGGGCCGTGTCCCCCGCCAGGATCCTGCCCAGGCTCCAGGAAATCGCTGCAGGTTTTGCCTGTCCCGTTCTGTGCTCGCGGCCCCCGGGGATCGGAGATAATCGGGAGGAACAAAGTGCCCTGAGCCCGGCTCCCCGTGCCAGTCAGCAGCACTCAGCAGTGACGGAGGGACACGAGACTCGAGTGGCTCTGAGAGGGTACAAATTGCCTGTTCCCAGAATTCAGTAACTCCCATTCCTCTGTGCCACGCAGGGGCTCATTACCGAGGCAGTGTCACCCTGGAATCAGCTCCTGGATCACCCAGGCTTTGGCTGATTGATATTTGATTTGCTGCGCGCTGATCAGAAGTGGAACAGCAGTGAAATTGCTTTCATTTGCACCGGGAGGGGCTCGGGGTGTGAGCTGTGCCGAGCTTCCAAGGAACCTTTTTTTCATTCTTCCCAGTAATTATGCCCAGGAGGGTGAGAAGCACTGGAATTGCAGCAGACATGTGCCGCTGCACACGACAATTCCTATTTTACACAGCAGCTCCCGACCCCTACGGGGAAATGATGCTGTGTTTGTTTAAGTAGGGGAGATAACAGAAGGATCCTGAAGGGAGCGAAACACGGAGTTTTGGGGTGAAATGTGAAGAGAAAAGAGCCGGGATCTTCCTTCCCACTTCAGAATCTGGAGAGTTTCAGATTCAAAGCTAGACCTGAGAAATTGGGTGTAACCTCAGTGTGCAGGAGGTGACGGGGACGCTGCATCCAGCTCCAGTCGCGTCTGGGAGCGGTCCCAGCCCCTCAGGGCAGCAATCTCTGCAACTGAGGACTTGCTGCTGCTGGGGCCAGGAGCTCTCTGGCTTCTCACATGCCCCAAGGAGGTTCTTTCATGAGCCTTTGCTTTGGGGTTTGCTCTGTGGGCACCGCGGTGCCCAGGCAGGCCAGGAGCGAGGAATTCTTGTTGCTTTCCCAGGAATTCCTGGCTTTCCCAAAAGCCCCCGCTTTTTGGGCTGTTCCTGCAGGAACCCGGGGGTGCTGGGACATCCCTGTCTGTGTAGGGCCAAGGCCCTTTGGGGCCTGGCCTGGCTGTGGGGTGACTTCAGCCTGTCCTGACAGTCAGAACAGCACACTTGGAGTTCTATCCTGGCTGTGGGATATTTCCAACCTGTCCTGACAGTCAGAACAGCACATTTGGAGTTCTATCCTGGCTGTGGGATATTTCCAACCTGTCCTGACAGTCAGAACAGCACATTTGGAGCTCTGGGTGTTTTCAGCCCGTCCTACAGTCACAGCAGCACATTTTAATCTCTATCCTGGCCATGGGGTGTTTCCAGCCTGTCCTGGCAGTCAGCACAGCCCCTCTGGAGCCTCTGGAAGAGCTCTGTTGTCCCATTCCCCCTCTGGGAGGAGGATAAATAGAAAAGGACCGTGAGCAGTCCCCGAGGGAAGGGCCATTTGTGCCCAAATGAGCTCCCTGGGTGCCCCCGGCCGGCCCTGTCCCTGTCCCTGGCCCTGTCCCTGTCCCTGGCCCTGTCCCCGTCCCCGTGGCTGTGACCCTTCCCCAGTGCCCCCACACAGCAGCTCCAGCCACGTTCCCGGGGCTCTGCAGGACCAGGAGCCGCCTCGGGCCAGGCGCTGTTCCTGGGGCTCCTTTAGGCCTTTACTCCGCCTAATTCTGATTTTCACCCCTGTCCCGCAGGAGAGCAGAGGAATAACCCTCAGACTGAGAGATCTCTCTCTTCCCTGCTCCCGCCATGGAGGGTTTTCATCTCCTTTCCTGGGATGACTGTGGAAGGTGCCGGGCTTTGTGTGTGCTCGGTGTCAAAGAAAGTGTTTTATCATCAGGGAGGTCGACTCGGTGCAATTGGAGAGGGAACAGCCATTGTGCCGGGACCAATGGCATCATCCCCGCTGCCTGAGCCGTGCCCCATCGGGAATCAGACCTTTTCCTCCCACAAACCTCCCGATTTACAGAAATATAAAAGCCGTGAAACCCATCAAAAGCAGGTTGGCAAAGTTCACTGAATTCCCTCCAATTTCATAATCAAAAGTAATTGGAAATGCTACAGGGACTGTTAAAGTTAAATTTCCCCGCTGCTGAAGTGCACATCAAAGAGCAGATGCTCAACACGGTGTCAAAAGCGGTGAAATTACCCCTAAATCACTGCTGATATTCACATTTCTGAGAAGGTGCTGTGGGGAGGAGGAGGGTGGGTGTGGGATTTGGCTGAGGGAGGGATGTTTAATGACATTTGCGATGGCACTTGAGACAAAGCTGAGACTCGAGGGCGACCTAAATCAGGGGAAAATAAACAAGAAGCTGTGAAAATGACCGAGGCCGTGAACTTTTGGGGCAGAGGATGTGCTTTTATTACAGAATCAGACACGAGACCATTTGCAGAAGCTCCAAAAACGTGTAAAGTTGGGTTTTAACACTCCTGAAGCTGTGGGATGATCAGAGTGATGGAATGAGCACGGCTGGAAAAGTCACAGCCATCAGAAGTTCCCACTCCCTGCCCCATTTCCAACAGGTGGTGGAGCAAATTCCTGGCTCCTGGAAAACACGGAGTCATCAAAGCATCCTGACCCCGCAGTCAGGAGGAGCCGGAGCCAGGGCTGGGCCTTCCCTGGAGAGCTGCAAACCCCGAGAGCAGAGTGGGATTTGCTCAGATATATTTAAAAACAGGGATTGAACCCATTTTGTGGTGTTTTGGAGCATTAAAGGAATACATGAAAGGTCTCCAAAGCAGGAATAAACGCAGCTGCCTCCTCAGTGTCACCTGGGTGGTCACTGCCACAATGAATCCTTGGGAATTCTCGTCTCCTGCGACAGAAACAAGGCCAGAGACGTTTGGTTCAGTGGGACATGAAAGAAATGCGATTTAAAGGCACCTCCAGGAGGGTGTCAGGGCTACGCAGAGCTTGTGGGGAGGTCTGGGTTCAGAAGCAGGGGAGCAAAGAGGAAAAAAGCCTTTTCCTTCTCAGCAGAGCTTGCAAAAATGTTTCTTTTTAATCTCTTTCTTTCCTCTTCCGTGGGAAGATGAAATGCTGGGGGTGGGGAATGAGGACGCCCCACTGGTATCCAGCTGGGATAAACCCAAGTGCTGATGTTCAGCATTCCCCACCCGTTCTAATTGCTGGTTTATAAACCCAAATATTGCTGCTCTGCATTAAAGTTTGGCACGGGAAGAGCCTGGTTAATTGTCCCAGAAATCCCAGTGCCAGAAGGGACTGGGGCAATCAGATTTGGAGCTGAACTCGAGCTCTGGTCCCAGGTTCCAGCAGATGGATGACAACACGTGCAGGAGACGGGGCAGAATAAAGCAAATGGATAAAATGAAGGTCGGCTGTTGCTGCCAAAGTGTGAGTGAAAGCTGACATCTGCCGGGCAGGGCTGCCGCAGGGAGGGATCACGGCTGGGCTGGAGACCGGGGGGGGGGGGGGCGGGGGGAAAAAAACAAGCGGGGGGGGGCATCCGGGA
>VZTI01005303.1:50112-64462 GCA_013397865.1 Struthidea cinerea
CTGGGGGTGCGGAGCTCTCAGAGGTGACCCTGGCGGTGCGGAGCTCTCAGAGGTGACGCTGGGGGTGCGGAGCTCTCAGAGGTGACGCCGGGGGTGCGGAGCTCTCAGAGGTGATGCTGGGGGTGCAGAGCCTCGCACATTTCCCGGCAGCTGCAGTGCCCGGGGCGTGCAGCACCGGCTCAGAGGCAGCGCTGCGGCGTCCCCGCCCTGGGCTGGGCCGAACACCCGCAGGAACGCAGGGCTGGCTTCCCACAGGCTGCAGCATTTTTAATTGCAGCGCTTTTCAGGTGGAGAATTTCACGCGACGGGAGGGTGGCTGCTCTTGGAGGGCTTCATTGTAGCTGGGAGAAGTGACTGGAACAAAACTTCGGTGCCAACACCTGCGGGAGAGCAGGTGGGGAGGAGTGATTGGGACTGGGCACCACAATGAAAGTATTTAATGTAATCCTCAGCTGAAAAGTAAATTGCCTGAATGGCTGCACTCCCATTATCCCTCCGTGTAAGTAATAGTGCTCCTCCCCTCCTTTTTAAAGTAAAGGATGCTCCCACAAAGGCATAATTTTCATAAAAACATTCCAGGGAAAAAGAAAAAAAAAAAAACCCACCCCGAAATACCCTGAATACCCTGCAGAACCCTCTGCGCTCACCCGAAGAAATAATATTTCAAATTGTACAAATGATTAGGACCTAATTCAGCATTAAGGGAAATTACAGCGCAACGCAGAAAATTGGAGATGCTGGCGTTGATCGGGAATTATGAGGAACAGGAGTGACCGCCTGGGGAGTTCAGCGCTTTTCGTTCTCCTGCTGCTCTGTTTCTCCCCTGTTTTTCTTCCCACTCCGTCCTTGTTTAGTGTGGACAGCTCCGGTCTGGAGGGAAAGTTCTCCCGCACAGGAACTCTGTCCTAAATGAGCTGTCCGTGAACAGAAACAGCCAGAAAGACATCCTGGTGTGTGGGGGGCTGCTGCAGCCTCTCCATGAGTGAGAAGTCCTTGGATACACCCAGGAGCTGCTCCGAGCCCCCAGCCTGGCCCAGCCTGGGCCGTGGGCTGGTCGGACCCCGCTGGTTCATCCAGGGAGCAGCAAAGGAAATGCAGCAGCCCAGGGCAGAAGGGAACGGCCTCAAGTTGCTCCAGGGGAGGTTCAGATGAGATTTGAGGGAATATTTCCTCACAGAATGGTTGGAAGTCGTTGGGAGAGACTGTCCAGGGCAGTGGTGGAGTCGCCATCCCTGGAGGTGCTCAGACAACGCGGGGGTGGCACCTGGGGACGCGGTCAGCGGCGCCCGAGGTGGTGGGGCTGGGTGGGTGGCTGGACTTGGTGACCTTCAATGATTCTGTGATTCCATGGATCTCCCTGCTGCTCCAAGAGGAGGGTTTGGTGTCTCCCTCAGGCCGGGTGCAGGTTTTATTCCCGGTGCAGTCCCTGGAATGCTGTCCTGCAGCAGGACAAAAAGGGAGGAGACAGCCCTGGCAGTGACCACGGCGCTCCTGGAGCTGCAGCCTCGGGCCAGGCACCCAGTGCTGCGTGAGCTGGCACCGCGGGCACTGACATCCCTCTGTTTGCTCCAAGGAAAACTCCCGAGCTGCTCCTGCGGGGCTCCGGCTCCAGCGGTGCGGCCTCGCTGTGTCCGGCTCGGAGCGGGCGCTGCCCGGGGGCTGCGGGCACCCAGAGCTGGCACCGGAGGGACAGCCGGGGCCATCCCGGGCGTGCTGGCACCAGAGGGACACGGGGCCATCCCGGGCCATCCCGGGCGCGCTGGCACCCGAGGGACACCAGAGGGACACCCGGGGCCATCCCGGGGCCATCCCGGGCCATCCCGGGCGCGCTGGCACCGCGCTCAGCCTGGCTGAGGGGATGCGGCCGCAGCAAGCAATCAGCCTGTGAGGGAGGCGTGGGGCTGGGCAGCAGCACAAGGCAGGGCAGGCAGGCCCCGATTCCCCTCCGCAGCTGAAGGAGAATGGGTTTCGGTCCCTGACAACGTCCCCAGCAATGTCCCCTCTCCTCCACAGCACCTCCNGCCATCCCGGGCGCGCTGGCGCCCGAGGGACACCAGAGGGACACCCGGGGCCATCCCGGGGCCATCCCGGGGCCATCCCGGGCGCGCTGGCACCGCGCTCAGCCTGGCTGAGGGGATGCGGCCGCAGCAAGCAATCAGCCTGTGAGGGAGGCGTGGGGCTGGGCAGCAGCACAAGGCAGGGCAGGCAGGCCCCGATTCCCCTCCGCAGCTGAAGGAGAATGGGTTTCGGTCCCTGACAACGTCCCCAGCAATGTCCCCTCTCCTCCACAGCACCTCCCCAGCCCTGCGTTTAGGGGCGGCCGCGCTCACGCAGATCCGCTCCGGCTGCCAGCCGCGCCGACGGGGGATGGCGCTTCCATCAGCAGCCGTGGCACTTTCATTGCCCCGGCCTCAGCCGCGATCTGTCCATTGTGCTCGCGCCGCTCGGCACTCGAATGAATGCAAGAATTTATGGGTGCATCTTCGAAGGGCTGCTCCCTTAATCACGGCAGATAAAGGAATTCCTGCCCGGCACGGAGTGGGAGTGTCAGCTGCTTAATGAGCAGGTACTTAGCAGATGCAAGCTGCCAAAATCCTTCATTTCAATGGCTGCAGTCGGACAAAGGGAACTGTGGGCCAGCGAGAAAGCAGGGCTGCCAAAGGAAAGAGAAAATGTCCTCCGCTGGGTGCACTCGGGCAGGATGAGGGTGATTTGCAGAGCCTGTAATGTGACTGTGCGGTATTTTATGGTTTTTGCCTGCCTTTATTGCCGCGTGGGGTGAGGGGCAGCATCAGCTGCTGCAGAGATCGTGGTGCTGATCTCCTGCTCAGTGAGAAGCACCAGAGGTGGTTTTGGGGTCACAGCGGGTGTGGGGACATCGACTCTGGCCTAGAGCTCAGCACATCCATGTGGGAAATGTCCTAATGGAGAGCATCTTCCCTTCCCTTCCCTTCCCTTCCCTTCCCCTCCTCCTCAGCCAACCCTCCCCTGGTGAGGAGCAATTATGCTTTTGCCAGTTTTCCGTATTCACTTTTCCCTAAAACCAGGAGAAAAGCTGTTTAAAAGGCTGTTTATGAAATGTGAAGAGTGTCAGGAGGAACATCCAAACTCTGATTCTCTTTCAAAGGATTGAAATTGAATTTGCAACAGAACGAAGGTGCTGAAATGTTCTGAGGATCCTTGTCCTCCTCTGGAAGAAATGAAGAAAGCTCAGGTGTAGCAAAAGCTGTTCCCTCAAACGCAGCTCTCAGACACTCAGATGCCTCAGCACAGAGCCACAGCTACAAACAGTTTATGAAATACCTGAGGAGAAAATGTGTCTGAGCGACGCGAGAGCACAATGTAAACAGTCATTAGGATATATTCACCATTGTGCTGTCTGAGCTGGGGATGAGCCACTTCAGGAGCACTGAGCCTGTCATCTCCCAGGAAATCAAAGCTAGCTCCCGTCCCAGGAGCCACGGGAGCAGCTCAGACATGAACATCTCCCAACAAAAAGGGCTCCTCATCCTGCACCGAGGAATTCAGCTCTACAGAGCTCCGGGAGAACCAAACCCCACGGCAGCGCGAGCTCGGTTTGACAGGTGATAATTAACTGCTGATAATATAATTGCAGTTTTGAGGTGAAATTGGGTTTCATTAAAAACTACTCAGCATCTGCATGGCGGGGGACAGCCTCCTCCAAGCAGGAATGTTCGGAGTTCAGGGACTGCTGGCACGTTTACCTCGAGCTGAACACGGATCCCGCGGGGGAGATCCAAGGCTCCCATCTTCCCATGGAGCTGGAGATGTTCTGTCACCCCCAGGGCTTTGGATCTGAGGGATGCAGTGCCCCGGGCAGCGCTCCTGGGAGGGAATTGCCGTGTCAGCCACGCGGGGTTTCAGGAGATGCAAATTGAGGGAATGAAGTCCCTGGAAGGAGCCCTTCCCTTCGGAGGGGAGGACTGGCTCTCTCCATGACCACGGATATCTCGGGATGGATCAGGATATGGCATCTCTGGGCTTGCTCCAGAGGATTGCACTCGGTGCAGGGGGACACGGGGAACCAGCGGATTCCCCTTGGGGGTCTGGGGCACACCTTGGCACAGAGTTACCACTGGATGCTGCAGATTCCAGAGAGGGAAACGGGCACCTCAGAGACCCCTCTGACCCCTCCCATGACTGCCCAGGACATCGTCCTTCAATGCTGGAAATCCTCGTGGGCTGGAGCCCTTCTCTGGTGCTGCCTCGAGGTGGGGAGCACTTGGTGTGGAGCTGTCCCCAGCCCCTTCCCGCCCCTGTTCCTGCTGACCACGGCTGTCCTTGGCCTTGGGAAGTCCCGGCCTGGTTTTGGGAAGGATCAGAACAGAATCACAGCTTCTGCTCAGAGCTGCTGGTGCTGCTCATTGCGAAAGAGAAAGTCAGATTACCCAGCTCATGGAGAGAGGCTGTGGCCAAGACCTGAGAAGAATCAGACTCATTAACTTGCACATTTCCCCACCTTCTGGGTTTCCAAACACGCAAGTGTTCTATAGTAAATTATGCTTCCCAAAGGGTAATTTTTAATAAGGCAGTAAATGTATTTAAACAATGATTATTTAAAAAAAATAAAGTGTAAGGTTTACAATGTAATGGGTAATTATCTTCTCCAGAACAGTTCTAACAATGCAGCTCGTTCCTGTCTGCAGTGATCCTTTGATATTTGTTTAACCTGCAGTAACATTCTTATCAAACCCAGCTGAAATGGGTGTAATTCGAGGCATCACAGCACATTTCAAGGAAAGCAGCTCTGGCTCAACAGAGCTTCTTTCCCTGCCAGCTGCAGCTGTCTTTTCTGTCACAATAACTTGTCCCCAAACTCTCGGGCTCCACCACCAGCAGCTGCAGAGCAGTGCCCAGGTTTGGTACCTAAAGCTCAGTCCCAAACCAATGAAATCCCCACTGTCTGTCCAAATCCCCGATTCTCTGTGTGGGGATTTTATCCAGCAGGGCAGGAGCTGCAGGTGGACCTGGAAGAGTGGAAATGTCCCGACCCAGGGGGATGATCACCAATCTCTCCCTGCAGAGCCATCCCAGAGGGTGCAGCGCTGCTGCAGCAGAGGGAGGCAGAGGCAAAGCCCTTCTCAGCACCCACTGAACAAGAGGCTCGTGACGGGAGGGGGTAAATTGGGTAAATTCTCCCTGTCCCACTTGTTTGTCCTGTGGTGACCCCACCAAGAGCTCCCAAACTCTGCTGCGGTGCTGCTGTCTCAGCCTGGAGTCTCTGCGAGGGCTTTTTCCCCACAACAGCGTCTCTTTCACGGACGATTGGTAATAGAAGTTTCATTATGAGATCACAAAACACTGGGGGATATGTTAATGTGCTTCAGTGTGTAATCCAGAATAATATCATTGCAAGGAATTGCATTTGGTCTGCAACTGAGGCAGCAGATAGGAGCTGCTTCTTTTCCAGCACTAATATCCATTGCCGAATTAATGCTTTCCTTCCCACAATCCCGGGTGAAATTGCCCAGATGTGCATTGTGCTGATTTATTCAGGTACAGCCCCATTTGCTCCGAACAACGAGCACAGGGAGCGGTTTGGATCTTTCCAATGGATATTTGGAAGCGCTGGGGTTGCTGCAAGGATCTCAGCTCGGAGCTCCCTCTCGTTTGTGGGGGTCACAGAGCACTTGTAACCCCCCCCAGGAGGTTTAACCTGCTTTTCTCTGGGGGAACAAACCTTTGGGGCTGAGCAGGGCCACAGCAGGGCCCCCTCTGACCTCACCAGGGGCTGCTCTGGGTGAGCAGAGTCCTGCCCCAGGAGCCTGAGCCAGGGTCACACGAGGACATGGGCTCTCCTCCCGTGGCCTGTTCTGTGGTGAAGTTCAGGAATTACCCCAATCCTATGGCCTGTTCTGTGGTGAAGTTCAGGAATTACCCCAATCCTATGGCCTGTTCTGTGGTGAAGTTCAGGAATTACCCCAATCCTATGGCCTGTTCTGTGGTAAAGTTCAGGAATTACCCCAATCCTATGGCCTGTTCTGTGGTAAATTGAAGAAATGCCCCCAATCTTGGGGCCTGATCTGTGTTAAATTGAAGAAATGCCCCCAATCCCATGGCCTTTTCTGTGTTAAATCGAAGATGTGCCCTCCTCCTGTGGCCTGTTCTGTGGTAAATTTAATTAACTACCCCAATCCCGTGGCCTGCTCTGTGTTAAATTTCAGAAATGCCCCAGTTCTGTGGCCTGTCTGAGGTAAATTTCAGGAATTCTCCCAATCCCATGACCTGTTCTATGTTAAACTGAAGAAATGCCCCCAGTTCTGTGGCCTGTCTGTGCTAAATTTCAGCAGTGCCCCAGTTCTGGGGCTGTTGTGGTACCAAAGCTCCCTCTGGGCTCCGAGCAGACTCCCATCGATTGGTGCAGCTCTGTCAGACAGAGCCTTGCTCCACAAAAAACTCTGGGATTCTCAGCTGGAAAGCTTCCAAGAAAGACTAAAAGGTTCCTCGAGCGTATTTTATTATTTTTTGGTAGCAGAATTTCCACTCCTCCTCCCCGAAGTGCTTTATGTCTCTCTAATGCAAGTCCCATCAATCCACGAACTGTCCAAGCCAACATTTCAGGGAGTTCTGTATTGATCCATCCCCGATATGTGACAGCTCCAGCCGTATTTCAGGTGATCAGGGAAGGCTTTATCCTGTCCTTGCTCTGAAAAAGCAGCAGCACCTTTTAAATTTCCCGTATTCTGTGGACAAACCAGCTGGAATTGTGATCCACAGATGCTCACTTGACAGATGGACTCCTGGCCGTGCTGCAGGGTTTGAAATGTTTCCAAACCCACCAGATTGAATCCTGGTGGCCAACAGGTTCCCAGGAGGGACCAAAAGATGTGGAAGTTGATGTTCAAGGGTTGCTGAGCAGAAAGAAACCTGCAGAAATCTGATTAGCAACAGGCAGGTAATGAAGAGAGAGGTCTCAGGGAGCAGCTTTGCTGAAAGCTGCACTCCGAGGTGGAAAATAACTTGGGTTGAGGTAGGTCAGGGAAAAGGTGAGCGCCAGGGGCCGAGCCCAGCCAGGGGGGTTATGATATTTCACTGTACTTTAGAGGAAAGCCTGGAGTCTGTAAATCTGGGAAGAGGGAAGGGAGGTCAGCGTGACCCCAGGCGAGAGGTGAGCACAAGGTCGGTGGCAGAGGTGAACGGTGACGTCCTGACGTGAGGGGGGGAGTTTGAAAACACGAGAAAACAAAGGAAGTTTCTCAAGTGGCTGTTTTATCCCTGTTGAAATACCAGCAAATCTTTCCCAAGTGCTTTTTTTTTCTCCTTTAGTTTCCCACCTCTCACAAAAAAGTCTCTTGTAGGCAGCACGGTCCAGCCCTGGATCCTCTGGTACCTCCACAGCTCCAAAATCACAGAATCCTGGAATGGTTTGGGCTGGAAGGGACCTTAAAAATCATCCAGTGCCCCCCCTGCCATGGCAGGGACACCTCACACTGTCCCAGGCTGCTCCCAGCCCCAATGTCCAGCCTGGCCTTGGGCACTGCCAGGGATCCAGGGGCAGCCACAGCTGCTCTGGGAATTCCATCCCAGCCCCTGCCCACCCTCCCAGGGAACAATTCCTTCCCAAGATCCCATCCAGCCCTGCCCTCTGGCACTGGGAAGCCATTCCCTGTGTCCTGTCCCTGAATCCCTTGTCCCCAGCCCCTCTGCAGCTCTCCTGGAGCCCCTTTGGGCCCTGGGAGGCCGCAGTGGGGTCACCCCAAGGCTTTTCTTCTCCAGGCTGAACAATCCCAACTCTCCCAGCCTTTCCTCCCAGGATGTCACCAGACAAGCCGAGGGCACTTCTCTTGCTGCAGGTGTTCCACTGTCACCTGGGGCTCTGGTGAGTCCTGCAGTGGGGGATCTCTGCCCTGTGGCCATTCCCAAAGGAGGGAGGAGTCTTTGCTTCAGTAGGAAGATGAAAGATGGCATTTTCCATGGCAGATTAACCTCAATGATTTTTGTGTTTGGCAAATTATCCGAGAGTCGATTTAGGACAAAGAGTTTTGTACCTCTGTCACATCCCTGGGTTAATATTGATGATGCTGCCCTGTGGAAGCCTTTGGATGTCCAGTGCAGGCTAAAGCAGCCTCGCTGTGCTCGTTCTTCTCCACTTACCCCGACATTTTAAGGGAAGAAGATTTACACACTGAGCAGGGCAGTGACCTAGAACCAGAGGAAAACAGCACTGTAGGATCTCCTAAGGGACAGCTTGGCTGCACCTTCCCTCCCCTCCTCAGTACCAGCCATGAAAATCCTCAGTTTGAGGCCAGACCTCTGGGATGTCTTCCAAATTTTGGTCCCTTTATTAACAATTCTTGTCTGGACTCCTGCAAACATCGGGATTTCCTAAAAGACCCAGCAGGAGATGTCCTGGTGAGGTAGCTCAGTCCATGAACTTTATCCATGTTTGTTTCTCAGCCCCCTGTTTATACATAGAAGGAAAAGGAAAAACCTTCCAGGCTTGAGGAGTTAATTTTGTTATTTGGGCAGTGACGTCACAGAAATCCTGGAATGGGGCAGGCTGGAGGGGATCAGGGACAGGGGTCAGTGCTCCAGCAGGGCCATCCCAGAGCACAGGGCTGGGCCAGGCGGGTCTGGAACGTCTGTGCTGTGCCTGGCCAGGGAGCAGAGGGAACAGTGCACAGCCCTGTGGTGGGCAGGAGTTCAGGGGTCTCTGCCTGTACATTGGGAATATCCCAATTCCTTCGCTCGGGGAAGGGCTGGGAAAAATCCTTCTGTTGCTGGTTCCATCCAGTAGATCCTGGGATCCCTCTGGCTCCCGAGAAACCTCGTCCTGCTGCTGGCTGAGCTCGGGTCAGACATTTCCTGAGGTCGGGAGAGAAGCACTGGGGGAGCAGACAGCCCCTGACAGGAACAAGTGAGATGTGCAGGCAAGGAGAATGTGCTTTATTTCCCTCCATCCTGTCAGAAATGATTGCCTTTGCTGGGATCAATCCAAGCATCCTTCACAACCTGCACAGAGGACTTTGGTAGATTTATTTTCTTAGCCTGCTTGTTCAAGCCTGTTATTAATCCCCTCGTCAGCTCAGCTCACTGGAAGAAAACAGAGCTTCTTAAAGAGTTCTTACTGCAAATAAATGCCTCATTAAGTTAAACACATTAACCTGAAAACAGTATTTATGTCAAACAGACGAATGAACGCCATTCTGGGGAACACACTTGGAGCCTGCCCGAGCTCAGGAGGGGCTTTGGGTCCCTCTGAAACACCCACACGCCCAAAAATTCACCCACAGGGAGAGGGAGGTGGGGGGGGGGAGAGCAGGACCCCGAGTGATGCCTCTGCTTGTGTTAATTCCTATTGTGGAAGGAGGTTTAGGGACACGGGAGCTTTCCCCGAACCCCGAGAGCTGTACAAAGCTACCCAGTCCCTCCTGGATGATAGCAGAGAATCTTGTTTTCTTCTGTAGCAGGAGTTTTGCTCATTTTGCCCCTCCTGGAGCATCAAACACTCGTTAAAAAGGAAGAGCTGAGCACTTCTCACACAGCCAGGAATGTTTTCAAGAGTTCAGGGAGTGGGGGCGAATTCTCTGGTGTGTCCCAGAGGTCGGGGACAGCTCACATGTCCTGAGTGACCTGCAGGGTGTCCTTGGGAAGCGGTTTGAGGGCAGGAAGAAGAGCCAGGCTGCAATCCCAGGGCTGGGAAGAGCACACTGAGTGCCTCCTCTGGAGCTGCCATCCCACATTAACATTCCAGGCCACAGCTCTTCCCTGCCCAACGCCGAGCGCTGCTCTGAACCCAACATCATTTGAATGCAGCTCAGAAAACCTCCTGTAATTCACCCAAATCGAGGGAGAAGTAGCCAGGAGGGGCTGAAGAGCGCGGCAGCAGCAGTCTCATACTAACGAGGGATTGTCCTTAGAGGTGTTTAATTGAAGCCTTCTACAAAACAGGCTCAAAACTCGATGCACCAACAGCTGCACATCGGAAAAACGCAAAGCTGGGGGTTGGTAGAAGGATGCGGAGCATTTAAAGTGCGAGGTGTGAATGACAATCTTCACCTCCCCGGGAGCCAGAGGGGGTGGGTGACCCTATCGATGAGCCCTGCAGTGGTTCTGACACGCTCCTAAACCAGGGCTCTGCAAATAAACAGCCCCGGGCCCCGTGTGCCACCTGCGCGCGCCTCAGCCCGGCTGCTCCTCACGGGGAAGGAGCCATTGGCGAGCTCTGCTCCCCCAAAAACGCCAGTCGGCAGAGCCACGTGTCCGAACAAGCTGGGAGGCCCGGCTGGCACGCCGGGAAGCTCTGGGTGGCTGGAGGTGGCGGTGCCACGCGTGCCCCGTGCCACAGGGCCGCCCCTGCTGTGCCCCCAGTGCCGCGTCCCTCGGGCTGCAGGGCTGGACTGAAGCACGAGTCAGGGACAAATCGCTGCTGGTTCTGCCAGAGGAATCCCTGAGCAGCGTGCCAGGACCAGGCCTGGCTGATTCCTCTGGGATTTCCCCTCTGGACCGTCCGTGGAGGGTTTGGAGCAGGCAGTGGGGCCCGGGCTGTGGGGACAGTGGCCATGGAAACACTTTGCCAGCCACCTTGCCAAATCTGAGCTTTATCTCTTAGATAAACCCAGCCAGGGCTCCAGATGTGCCCCGGGAGCCGCCGCTGTCTGTGCCCATCGCCCTGAGGGGCCTTGACTGAGACGCCAGGAGGTTAAATTGGCTCCAAAGCAGTGCCTGTATCCAAACTGTGCCTGGGAAAAAGGGCCTGACATGATCCCAAACTGGTCCAGGAGCCAGCCCTGCCCTGGGGTCTCATCCCCCACTGCAGATCAAGGGGTCCAGACCCACACCTGGCACCCTCTGGCTGCTGCCCAGGTGCCACCTGATGCCAGCACTTCACCTCCCAGGGATCCAAACCGAACAACCAGGCTGTGCTCCTCTGGCAGCCCCGTGGGACATTCATAGAGGGACAGGAACGTTTTTGGCCCCAGAGCTGGGTGACAACATTTGGTGCCCCAACCTGCGGCACCTCCCGCTGCCCCAAGGCCCAGGGCAGCCAATCCAGCAGCCAAAATCCCAGCAGAAGGGAAGTGCGGGGGATTTTGGGGCTGTCTCTCCCGCCCTGTTTCCTTGGTTGCAAAGCAGCGTTGCCTGAGCAGCAGAGGATCGAGGGGCCCGGAGGAGCTGCCTGAAGTGGCAGAACACGACTTCATTACACACTGACTTCCCCGAGTCCTCGTGGCTGGCCAAAGTATTGCTTTCCTCCCAGCACGGTCTAATTTGCCCCTCGCTCTCCCTGTGATCAGCCATTCAGCCCTCGCTAATACATCTCATTTCCACAGGCTCTAGGTGGTGTTTTTAAAAAAAAAAGAGGAAAAAAATTTGATCCTTGCATGCAAAATATCCTTCTGAGCAAAGAAATAACTATCTGCAAGGCCTAACTGAATTATCCCCTTATCAACGGGAGGAAATAATCCACTTGAAACATGAAATACAAGTGGAATGAAAAGCCTTTGCGAGTGGCAGGGGAAGAAGAACACAGTGTGAGTCTCAAATAGCCCTGCTTTTCCCATACGGAGAAATATATTTTTCTTGGAATCATTTCCTCTTTCAGTGCATAATGAAGTTTCTCAATTGCTCACCCTCCCACCCCCCTTCTAATGCAATAAAGGGGAAATAATCCCTCCATTTGCAAAAGTCCTGAGAAGAGAGTTGAGGCTGCTTGGAGCTCAGCAGGGGCACCTTCTACAGATGTTGATGAGATTTCTCCTTTGTTTTGTGGGACAAGAGTTGTATTTGCCAATTTGTGCTCCGGGCTTTAATTAATTCTCGTTATTTGGGCTCTCTGGCACAGCCACGCAGACCCCTCAGCCAGGATATCCTCAAAATCCTGCCTTTCTCCATGGCTTTGCTTCTCCTCGTGAGTAGAGAAAGCCTGGAGGAAGGAGGAGGTTTATAAATAAAAGCCACAGTCCACACGGATTCCCTTCTGGGAAGGTTAATTCAGGGTTCTGATTAAAGACTCTCGGCTCTGTCTCTTCCTGTCTCTCTCTGCTGCTAAAGACAATCCTTTATCCTCTGTAATGGAGCTGCTGAATCCCGTCAGGTCGGATCAGCGGCTCCTCGGAGCAAACAGGGACTGAGAGTTAGGCCAGAAAATGACTCAGAGCTGGCAAAGCCCAGCCAGGGCAGGACTGCAAAGTCCTGCTCCAAAAGCAGGGCTGAATCCCAACCCCAGCCCCGTGTCCTTGTGCTCCCAGCGGGGCTCACCTGCACACCCTGCCTTTCCTGGCTCTTTTAATTTGATTTTCATTATCCCTGTCCAGAGGAGACCTGCAGAGGTGAAAGGTTTAACCGACTCCATGCTGAGTTTTCCAAAAGCCCAGATTAGGAATGAGCCAGGTTTGGCTCTCCAGGAGGAAACCCCGAGGGCAGGACAGCAGTGAGCCCATCCCAGCCCCGCTGGGGACAGGCCGTAGATCTCGAATTAACCACAACCCGCAGTGTTTATTATGCCTAAAACAAACAAAGCAAATTCCCAAATAAATGAAACTAATTAAACATGCTGCTATAAAAATTAAAGCTCCCCTTGTTTGTTCGGGGATTTTTTTTGGTGACTCAGGGGTTTTTTTGCAGCTTTATTTTTGTTTTGCCTTCTTTTGTTGTTGTTGTTCTTTTCCAGTGCTGCAGCGAATCTGAGAACAGATTTGCCAAGAGACTGCAGGGCTGGCCTGGCCTTGGGTCCCGTGGGGAGCAAATGTTGTCACTGGGCTTTAAAAGGCTCCAGAGGAGTCACAGAACCATGGAATGGTTTGGGTTGGAGGGACCTTAAATCCCACCCCACCCCACCCCTGCCATGGCAGGGACACCTCCCACTGTCCCAGGCTGCTCCCAGCCCCAATGTCCAGCCTGGCCTTGGGCACTGCCAGGGATCCAGGGGCAGCCACAGCTGCTCTGGGAATTCCATCCCAGCCCCTGCCCACCCTCCCAGGGAACAATTCCTTCCCAAGATCCCATCCAGCCCTGCCCTCTGGCACTGGGAAGCCATTCCCTGTGTCCTAGAAATGACAAGGCCATAAATGGGGTTCATCACTGGGGGGTTTGTGGGTTTTCTCCCCCCATAGAGGGACAGAGCTGCGTTGGGTGTTTGCTCCACTCTGCCTCGTAACTGAGGAGCAGAGACGGGATCAGCCAGAGCCAGGAGAGCTCTGAGGCAGCTTTAATGGACTGGAAAATTCCAGCGCTCCCAAATGGCACCACAAGGCAGCGGTTGATGGAATTATAACCACGGCAACTGGAATGTAAGTGACAGAGCCCAGGAGTCACCGCACGGAGCGCGAATGCGTCGTGTGCTCGGGGTTCCACAAGTGTATGTGCACATGTGCAGCTCCCAAGAGCTTTACTGCTGGAATAAAAAGCGGTGTCCGAGGCACCTGGGATTGCTGGTGGAACCTCTCCACACAGGAGCCTTTGGATTCACTCCCAGTCTGCACACCAGCCTGGCACATTCCTGGCGTGTGAATGTCCCCGTTCCAAGGAAAAGCCCCGGGATGCTGCTGGGGCTGCTGGGCAGGGAAACTGCACCTTGGGGAAACCAGGAGAGATCCCCCAGACACGAGGAGAGGCTGCCCCGTCTCTCCTCACACGCACCACAAGTGAGCGGGGAGCGCAGGCGGATTGCAGGGAGCCATCAAGCATCATCTGCCCGCGATGAGCAGCTCCTGACAGACGCCTCGGGGCAGCAGGGAAACGTGGCCAAGGGCGCTCGGCACTTCAGGACTTGGACATATCCAGGCCATTCCCAACAATCTCTGTTGGCACAGCTGCTGCAGATGGTCCCGAGGAGAAGGAATTCATCTGGCAGACTTGAGGAGAGCTTTTTGTTTGTTCCCTCTCAATTTTGTGCTGCACGACCTTGGGTTAGTCCTCGGGGTGGGAGTGCATCTCTGGGCTGGGGACAAAGATGTTTACCAGCACTTACTGACTCTTCAAGATCTGTCACCACGATGTTGTTAATGAATGTCACTGCGAGAGCTCCAGCCCAGAGCCCACGTCTGGTTTGTGGCAATTCTGCCTGGAGAGGCTGGAGCTGACAGGGAATGAGACCCTGGAGAAGCTGAGGCTGACTCGGGGCTCTCTGCACCAGGCTCTCTCTGTAATTTGGCTCATGCCTGATGGCAGGGCTGAAATTCCCGAACAGTCACCAGCTATTCCAGCCGTTCTGGGAGCAGAGACTGAAGTTCCCAAACAGCCACAATCCAACCCAGCCGTTCCGGGAGCAGAGACTGAAGTTCCCAAACAGCCACAATCCAACCCAGCCGTTCCGGGAGCAGAGACTGAAGTTCCCAAACAGCCACCATCCAACCCAGCCGTTCTGGGAGCAGAGACTGACGCTCCC
>VZTI01005303.1:64603-110754 GCA_013397865.1 Struthidea cinerea
CCAACCCAGCCGTTCTGGGAGCAGGAACCAAGCCCGGCAGTTGCTAAAGGCTGACGGGCTGCCCACAGCCAGGCCTGGCTGCTGCTGGTTTGGGACTCTGGTGCAGCCCTGCAGCAGTGGAAATGTTGGTGCCCACAGCTTTTCCAGGATTTCTCGGCTCTCCAGGGGATTCCAGCTCCCATCCCTCTGCTCAGGTGGTGGAAAGGAGCAGCACAGGCCCCTCCTGTCCCCTTGCCCCACCTGCCAGGAGGGACCAGCCCAGCACACAGCCCCTGGCCCCGCGGGTGTCACAGCCCTGAGTGCTGAGCCGGGGACGGGGCAGGGACACGGCGGCGGCTGGCAGAGCATCCATCAACACCCTCGGCTGCTCCTGGAACGGATCCGCTCTGCCTTCCTGAAGTGTGTGATGAGAACTCGCCAGAATGGAGATGGGATTTCAGGTCCGGAGCGGGGTTCACGTTTTAATGAACAGGAGAGGGAACGGGGAGGGAGTGAAAGTCCCTCCCCAGACAGGCAGAGGAGCTTCGCTTTCCCGTTTCATTCCCGTTTCCATTTCCTGGAGCCAACACGGAGCAGCTCCATCTCATTTTCAGCTTTCAGCCCACAGGGCCGGGAAGAGCTGAGAATGACATCACAAAGTGCAGTTCCATGGCAGAAGCTGGAATATTTCTCGTTGATGGTGTCAGCCACGGCCTTTGCAGCCGGGGCTGGAACTGACTGCTCAGCCCTGGGATCCGGGGAGTGCTCCAGAGGTCCTGGAAGGAAATTGTGCTTGGATACATCCCGAACTGCAAACCACGGGGCCCAGGCCGGTCCCTCTCGGGGGCTCCAAAGGCTGGGACAGCAGCAGACATTACAAATTGCCTTTGTGGGGAGTAGTGGGGGTGTGACACCAGGAAATGCCCAAATCCATCCAGGATTCAGGGAAACACTGGAAAAAGGCAGATTTTGCAGGAGGGAGAGAGAGACAGAGGGGAACTGGTGGGGCTGTGGTGCTCCGGTGGGATGGGGAGGAGGGAAAAGCTCCATCTCCACCAGGGACAGGTGGGGTCAGGGCAGGGTTATCCCGGGATTTCCCTTTTCCCTGCTGCAGCCTCCGCCCGGAGGGTGGAGCTTTGCCCTGAAATGCTCAGTTTCCCACTTCTGTTCTGCAGCAGGAGTTTGTGCCCAGCTGCTCCCCACACCAGTGCTCCACCTGGAGCTCCATCGTGGATTTCTCCTCATTCCCATCTCCCTCTGCATTGCATTGACAAACGAATAAATCTGGGAAATTCCGAGATGCTTTAACAGCCATTTGCTGACTCCAGCATCACTCACAAGTTGGTTTTTTTCTGTCGTTATTTCAAGTAGCTTTTTTTTAACCCGAGAGAGACAGCCAATAATTGAACAAATAGTTCTGAGCTTTTCCTATTTGGCATATTTTAAAATGAGGGCGTTTTTTTCACTTCTTTCAAAGTGTCTGTGAACATCTTCATTGATAATTGTATGAAGACACCGAAATAATCACTGAAGTTTTTACATTTAATGAAAATTTAGTTATAAGTAAACAGAAAATGTCGATTGGATTCTGAATAATAACTCAAAGAAAAAAAAAACACAAGAAATTTAACAGCTATTTTTAAAAAAAAAATCCATATTTTCCTCATATATTTTGGAAAAAGAGGCACTACTTGTTAAAAAACCAAAAAAATCAATATGCACAACTACTACTTCAGCCTCTGATTATCTCAGGGCAGAGCTGCAGAGAGCCGTCAGTTGATCGGGAAAAAATCCCCAAGGCTTTGGAAAGCTGCAGGGTTAACTGAGGTCACTGGAATTCCAGACAGAGCCATCCTCCCCCAGCTTCCAGGGGGGTTGGGAGCCCAGCAGCCCCTCCTGGATGGAAGGAAATTCCATCCCCTTGCTCCCAGCTCCCAAAGAGCCAGGAAAAGCCGGGATTTCATTCCCAAAGGTTTTTTTTCCCCACTACCTGTGCTGTCAATTCTGTACCTCCCTATAAACTACGTTTTTTCTCCAGCAACACCTCCAGGGATGGAATCCCTCGCCCTGGGCTGGTGATTCCTTCTGCTGCTCCCACTCCAGGGTCTGGGAGGAATCAGCTCTGGTTTAGGCTGGTCCTGGGGTCTCAATCAGGTTCCTGAAAAAGGAGGAGTTTCTCCCCTTGGACAACTCCAGCAGATCCCGGAGCTGTGGCTCCCAGAGGCCTCGGGTCTCCCACAGGACCTGCCAGGCCCTGCAGTGTCCAGGGCAGCCAAAGGCTCCTCAGCCAGGACTGAATCCCACAGTTATGGAAGTGAATCCACCCCGGTTTTCTCCATTCCCTGTTGCTTCTCCAGGCAGGAATCCCATGGGAGTTGGAGCACGTGTTCACCCTTCACACAACCTCTCTTCCAGACTCAAACCCCCCTTTCTGGAGGCCCACCTGAGGAATTTCCTCCAGATAATCGTGGAGCATTTCCCTCTGGAGGAACTCAGCACAACCCAAGGGGACACAGAGGTTCCGAGGCACCCTCTGGAACCACAGCCCATGTTCCCACCCCATCCCAGGCGCCAGACAGGAGGAATTACTGCTCCAAATGCATGAAAGGCCTTTGTGTTCCAAGCTGGGAGCCACTGGTGGCTGTGATTGAAATTCCTGTCACTGTCTGAGGGGAGGGAGCGGTGCCAGCCGCATGATCATCCATATGCCCGGCTAAATCCACTCCAAATTGATTAAGTTCCGCTGAAGGAGACCTGGAAATCAATCTGTTCAGGCTTGCTTGGAGAGAAATGACAGCCTGGAGGTGACACAAGTCTGTTTTCATCACTGCCCCTCGTGGGAGCCCACGTGTGTCCCCCCAGGGGGTTCTGCTGGCAGCGATAATCAGCTGCCGTTGGAATCAGTGGAAAAGACTTTGTACCAACCTCGTGCCTTTCTGGGGCACTTCAGGCAATTTGGGCTTTCCAGCCAAAACCGAGCAAAAAGGAAGCGTTTTTTAGGAAAAGAACGAATGTTCCTGGTGTTGGATGGTTCCCAGGGAGGGGCTGGAGTCTCCTCACAGGATATTCCAGAGCCACACGGACGCAACCCTGTGCCCTGTGCTCTGGGATGGCCCTGCTGGAGCAGGGAGTGGCACCAGTGACCCTCTGGGGTCCTCTGAGCTGCCCCATTCCAGGAACTGAACGTCTCACATTCCAGGGTCCCACTCAGCACTCCCATCGATGCCGCTGGAGCTGCTGGGAGCCGCCAAGGTCTGTGCGATTGTCCCGGTGACATTTCCCACCCGCGTTCGCTGCTGCTCGCACAGCCTGGGAGGTGCTGCAGCCTTGTCCTCCGTCTGTTTTCCGCCTGTTCTGACTTCATTTGTTGAATTATCCAGTAATTCATTACAAGTAAATTTCATTGGGCTTTTGGCCAAGGTTTCTCATCAAAAATTACATGAAGACAAATATTGTCGTTATTTGCCCAGCTGTGCAGCTCCATTGATATTCTCTGCAAGGCCGAGCCCGTTATCAGAGCTGAGTAACGCTGATAATAAACCCGTATCTCTCCCCTTCAGAGCATCCAGTGTCAACACAGGCACCTGAGCAGTGTCCAAACCTCGGGGCGGATTTAATCCCCCTCCACACTCACTTTGTTCCCATGGACTCGCTCTGTAATCTTCCAATTGAACATTTTTCCAGCCAAACCCAGGCAGTTTTTCGCAGCAGAACGTTCCACATGAGCGTGCTGGATTCCGTGTATTCATATTTCAGGCAGAGACCAGAAACACCCAGGCTGCTTCAATAATGCATCAGGACCCTGTTCCCACATTGTCAAAACAGAACATTCGTGTTTGTACTCAAAGTGACTTTTTGTTTAGAAGCATCTTTGTTTCCTGACATAAATATTCCTTTAAAAACACGCAGCCAGCGTGGAGCATTTCTCTTTCATCACATGAAATATCTTTATTGTCCCCAAACGCCTGTTTATTAACACTCCCAGCACTGGCATTCATATTCCTGTTTCTGCACGGCTCAGGAGCAGCAAACACGAACTCGCTGACGGAATCCACGAGCGCCGCCCGTCCTCCGGCCCCAGGGAAGGAACAGGCACGGGCTGAGCGTGAACACCACACCTTGCCGGGGGTTTATCCCCCCGCTGCAGGAGGAACACGGCGGGGCTGTTGCCCTGTGCCGAACTGGTGCTCCAGGAGGAGGAGAGGGGTTGGGATACCCAACACAGGATGTCTGTAAACCGCCTTGAGTGCTCTGTTCCTGCCCTGGGAGGTGGGAAAGGCACAGGACACGGAGGGAGCATCCTTCGCTCTTCCCTGAGACCGCAAGAGCACCTCTCCTGTAATTCACCCTTCTGACTCGCAGCTCTGCTCCCTCTCAGCCCTGGCAGGCAGGAAACAGCTGTAAATCACTTCAATCCAAGGATTTCCCTCTCCCAGCCCGAGACAGGGACGGCTCTTGTGTCCTCACTCAGGTAACTCTCGTCTCCCTGGGGATGCCTCTTCATGTGGGGGATTTTAAAAGCTCCGCGAGATAATGGGATATTTTAATAGATATAATCCTCCCAAAATAATCACTTTCATTCCAAACTTTAATGGATCTGCTCCCCAACCCCCTCTCCACACATCCACCTCCCAAAATTTGTGGGAATTTAAGGATAAAACATCCCAGCTCCCTATGACCAAAGCTGCCTTCCCTGGCTCTGATTCAAACAGCCCCCAAGTTTAGACTGAGATTAAATATTTTGTGTGTGTTTTAAGGGGAAAAGATTAATTGAGCTTTATTACAGGTTTAATGCCTCAGCCTCCATTTGCATTTTAAGAGGCGTGATCTCATCCTGCTGCAGAATCCCAGCTCCGTGTTTACCGCCCGGAATTGATCCCGGCTCTGATAGGTTATAATTAAAGCAGGCACATTAAGGATTTAATAGGGCTTCTTATTGTGAGGAAGGATTAAAGGGGTGGTAGAATTCACACTTAAATTTAATGGCTTTGATTAAACAAGGGGACAAAGGGATCCATCGGTTCTGGCTCCTGTTCTGACCTTGGGAAAGTCACCTGGGCCCAGGGCCGGGTCTCTGTAAGCTCAAGCTCTGCTCTGAGCGTGTTCTACAGAGCTGGGCTTAACTCCTTTGCACCTCGGTCAGTTCTTCTCATAAACATTGCAAATCCCTTCCAACAGCAGAACAGGGACCCGGCTTTTGGGATCAGTCGGGATTTCTTGAGTTTTCTCTGGTCAAGTGCTAAATACAAGGGGCAGGACAAGAGGAGACGGCCTCAGGCTGTGCCGAGGGAGGATCAGGTTGGATATCGGGAAAACTCCTTCATGGAAAGCGGTGTCCAGCCCTGGCACAGCTCTCCAGGATAAGGGTGGAGTCCCCATGCCTGGAGGGATTTAAAAACTCGTGGATGTGGCACCTGGGACATGGCCAGTGGTGGCCTTGGCTGGGTTAAAGGTTGGGCTCGATGATCTCAGAGGGCTTTTCCAGCCTGAACATGGAGCATCACCTAACTGGAGCAGCAGTGACAGGGAAGAGCTCAGTCGTGTGTTGGTGTCCTGAATGTGCAACTTCCCATTAAAATGGGGGAAATTTCAGCTTTTCTCCTTTAAAAGTTACTTCTGTGAACGAGGAACCATGAAGTATTTCTGTGTTCAATCATTCCTGGTATTTTTTGCGGGATTCATCCAGGAATGGTGGCAAATCTTCAGCTGTGATGTGACACTGCCCCGCAAAGGGGAAAATCCAGCCCAGAACTGAGGGAATGTTTGAGAGCAGCTCAGCAAAACTGGCAAAGTCTTTCAGCCCAAAATGCGTCAATCTGTTCCCTTCACTTCAAAAATGTCTCATGGAAACTTCTGGAGCTTAGTTCAGTAACAAACATTCCCTTCCCACCCCAGTTTCAATGACAATAAAGGATTGAACCACGGGGATTTGCCACAGAGGAGGAATCCCAATTTTCGCTCAGCTTTTTCCAGATGGCTTCTGCTTTGTACCCAGAGAACCTGCATTGAAATGAGAGAGCAGTGACTTGGGAACGGCTTCTCCATGGGGTGAACAGCAAAAACTCTTCTATTCCCTCTTATCCCTCTTTTCCTTTTCTTTTTCCCCCCTCTTGTTCAAATCATGAGGGCTTTGACAGGACTGTGTGGTGGGAGGCCATGGATTGCCTTTCTGTGCATTGATTTCTAGGGCAAAATGGAAGTCCTGCCTGGAAGGAACGTGGATCAAAGAGCTTTTCCCAGAACAAACTCTGAGTCACTGCTTGTTTGCGCTGGGGAAAATCGGGAATCACGCCTTGAAATCCACTGGTATGTGTCAGAGATGTCTCCTGGGAAGATCTCAGCTGATTCCTGCCAGGATAAGAGCTGGAATCAGGAGCTCAGGGCAGAGATAAATGAAATGGAGTTTGGCTGCCCCTGGTCACAGGCTGCCAAACACAGGTAATCCCTGAAAATGGGAAATCTTTCCCGAAGTGGGAACTCCACCTGAGCTCAGCTGTGGTTTGGCTCCAAAACCCCACCTGCCGATCCCCAGAGGCTCCTGGTGAGATCACCTCGTGGAAAACACGGATTTCCAGCCCTGTTCCCAGCTCTGTCAGTCCAGGGAATCAGAATGGACACCTGGGAGTGGTTCAGCACTGCTGGTTTTCATCACCTGGGCCGGTCCTGCTCTGACGCCCCTTCCCCCAGCAGGGCCGTGGCTGGTGACTGCCAGCCTCTGTCTGCCATCAATTATTGACCTGCAGTAAGGGGGGATTAAACTTTCATGAGAAATTGTTGTAGAGTGCTGCAATGCAAGGAGATGGCAGGGGAGGGCTGAGATCCGGGCATGCAGCACAAGCCCTTGTCTGCAGCCAGGCTTGTTAAACCCCACAGATCACTTTACCACATCACGTATTTGTAGAACAAATCATTTTGTCTCCACCTGTGGAAAAAAGCAGTTGTTTGAGGACTTCAAGATGTGAGGACTTTCAGATCTGAGGCCTATAAGGTTTGAGGCCTGTGAGATTTGAGGCCTGTGAGATTTCCCCACATTTGGTTCCCCAACCTGAGCTCTTTATCCCTCATCACAACCTGTTAAATGGCCAAAGACTTTATGAGTTTCTTGTAAAAATTGCACCATCATCACACGTGTTGAAAGCAGAATGCTAAGCATGGTCATTAATTAACTTATTAATTTATGATAGAATTAATTTTTAAAACGTATTTGCCCACATTTACCACTACTGCATGTAAATGTCCCTTCTGCAGAGCTTAGCTTGAATTTTTTACCAATCTACCTGCAGCCTTGATTAAAAATGCACTCAGAATTAACTTTGGGATGGAGAATTCTCTGGGAATGGCAAAGGAAGGAATTAATTTCACCTGCCCACACGAGCCTGTGGATGCACAGAGGGGACAAGAAACCTCTACCCTGTCACACCCACACTGTTCTGCTCTGGAGTTCACCAGTAAAAACCATCCCATGGGAGCAAAAAGGGCTGAGAGGGACGTGGAGCTGGGAAAAACACCCAGAATCAGGTGATTTGGGGCTGGTATTTTTGTTCCTCAAGCCTCTGATCTCTCCTCATGCTGCCATCTGTACAAAGCACACATTGTACATATGGGATTTTTATTCACACTCTCAGGGGGAGCTGGATTATTTCCAGTGATTTCAGCTCCTTCCCTTCAACATCCAGGAAAAAGCAAGTCTTCCTGCAGAACGCTCTTGTTGGAGCATCCAAACAATGTTCCCTCCACGTTGTTTTTGTGCATTTCTGTTGCACAAACATTGCTTTTCATCACCCTTCTGTTTCCCGTGGCTCCTGCCTGGGTTTGCACAATTTCCATCGGTGCTGGAAGCGCTGCTGTCAACAGAGCCGGGCAAGCACAGCTCCAGCAGCCGGGGACGGAGCTCAGGCCAGGGGAGGCTGCTGAGCCCGGCTGGGCCAGGGGTGGCCCGGGCACACTTTGTTACCCACTTTTTTCAGGGTCACAAAATGTCCCAGAGACTCTGTCCGGATGTGGAAATGACCTGTCCACGTGTTTCGGAAGGAGCCGGGAATGCGTCCACTGGGAAGTGCTCCGGGTGCTGACCCCACTCCAGCTTAAAATGTTCCAGCCCTGGGCTGATCCCACAGCGTGGGCAGCGGGAAAGGGATTTGGCTTCTGCCCCTGTGCCCCTGTGCTCAGGTGAGGCCCCACCTGCAGAGCTGCCCCAGCCCTGGGAATTTCAACATCAAGAGGACGTGGAGCTGCTGGAGAGAGTCCAGAGGAGGCTCCAGGATGATCCAAGGGATGGAGCCCCTCTGCTGGGAGGAAAGGCTGGGAGAGCTGGGTTTGTCCAGCCTGGAGAAGGCTCCAGGGTGACCTGATTGCCTCTTCCAGGACCTGAAGGAGCAACAAGAAAGATGGAGAGAGACTGGGGACAAGGGATTCAGGGACTGGACACAGGGAATGGCTTCCCAGTGCCAGAGGGCAGGGCTGGATTGGATCTTGGGAAGGAATTGTTCCCTGGGAGGGTGGGCAGGGGCTGGGATGGAATTCCCAGAGCAGCTGTGGCTGCCCCTGGATCCCTGGCAGTGCCCAAGGCCAGGCTGGGCATTGGGGCTGGGAGCAGCCTGGGACAGTGGGAGGTGTCCCTGCCATGGCAGGGGTGGCACTGGGTGGGATTTAAGGTCCCTCCCAACCCAAACCACTCTGGGATTCTGTGATTTAGAAACGGAGCTGTGGAGGGCCCAGGGACTCCAGGGGTGGGAGGAGGTGTTCGCCCACAAGAACTTCCCAGCCTTGGAAATGAGAACAGAGGTGGGAGGGGATTCTTTGGGACACCTCGCAGACAAGGCCAGCAGCAAGAGCCTGGAGAGCCACTGTCACCCCTGGGCTCAGCATTCCTGATTCACTGCCCTGCTGGGAGTCCGGCCACTCCTCCCACCCAGCAGTGCCACAGAGGAGCAGCAATCCTGCCAAAACCTAAATAGAGGCATTTCTGGGGAACTGGAGGGGAAAACAACGCCCCAGACAGCGTTTGTGGAGTCCATAAATCCACGTGCTGATAAATGACCTCGCAAAGTGCCTCGCACAGACACAGCATCCCAATGCACAGGGGCAGCTGATGATAATGACTGCACAGGTTGTTGCTACCAGTCTATTTTTCTCTTTTATGACTCTCCATTCTCAGGAATGCATCCATCAGGAAAAGAACTCCTGCCTAACGCTGGGTTCCTCTGGTGGGCAGCCAAGTGGCAGTGCCACGTCGGCCGTGCCTGTGGCTCGGGAGCTGAGCTCGAGATTAACAAGGGCTTTGCTGCTCTGCCTCCTCCCCTGTGCCGGGCTCTGGACAAGCTGCCACTCACTCATTCATTCACTCATTCCCATTTGGTGCTCACGGGGTGATAAATCCCCTCCTGCTGCCTCTCATCCCAGGAATTAGCAGAGAAACTTCCTGCTCCTTGTCTGTGCTCCTCTCCGAGATTGTTTGAGGTGATTAAACAGGAGCTGAGCAGTTCTGATCAGTCAGACCTTCTGCCCCTGCTCTGGGGGGTTTCTCCCAGCGATATCTGTGGGGATTAGGAGGAATGTTGGCATCACTGCTGCCTTCGCTGCTGGTTTACTTAATTAACAGCTCTCATTTTGGACGGGTCTGCACAAAAAGCTCCCTGGCTCGGCTGAAATGGTGTTTAAAACCCAGGACGGTTGTTCAGCAGCACGGGGTGATGTCCAAAGGCACTGAGAAAAGAGCCCTGGTGGGCTGTTCATCAGCCTGCTGTGCCAGTGCTGTTTTGGATGGAGTTTGGGTATATTTTGGATGCATTTTGGATGGATCTTGGACGTTGATCATCACCCCCGAGCAGGGACCAGCAGGGTCACCCTGTTGAAGCCCAACTTGAGCAGCAGCGTGACAGAAACCCCTCCAGCCCAGTGGCCTCCCCAGCCCCAACGGGTAAGAGAAGTAAGGAGCCGGAAGGGCAGCTCCAGCTCCTGAATGCATCCAAAATTCATCCCAAAATCTGCTTTATCAAATCACGGAATCACAGAACAGTTTGGGTTGGAGGGGACTTTAAAGCCAGTCTTGTTCCACCCCTGCCATGGCAGGGACACCTCCCACTGTCCCAGGCTGCTCCCAGCCCCAATGTCCAGCCCGGCCCTGGGCACTGCCAGGGATCCAGGGGCAGCCACAGCTGCTCTGGGCACAGTCCCAGCTCCTCCCCACCCTCACAGTAAATCATGAGTTTACTTTTCCTTTCATTGGATTTTTCGGTGGTGTTTGATATTTCCCTTCTTCACCTCCTGCTGTCTGGTCACCGGTATCATTTCTTTTGCTGCTCTGGGAGGGCCGTGAGAAGCGGATGTTTTGCAGAGGAAAGCTGTGACTTCCCTGGACACAGAGGGATGAGGAGCTGGGGATGATGATGTGGATCATTATCAGGAGGCTTGGAGGAGAATAATGGAGCTGACAGTGGCGGATTGGAGAAGATGTTTACAAGATAAATAACAGCAGCAATTTCATCGGAGCCACTGAGTTAGAAATAAGAACAGGGATATTTTTCCAGCCCGGAGATGACACATTTTATGTTGGCTCCCAGTTCCACGTGCATGTGGCACGGCACTGGGGTGGGGCTCTCTCTGTTTTATTTTATTCCCAAGCCAAGAGGAACATCGGGATGATCTCCTGCTCCTGCTGCTGCCCCTCAGCTGAGGGAGACAAACCCAGCTCAGCGCGTGGAGCCCCAGGTCCTGCTCAGCACTTGGACGGCAAACAGGACTCTGCCAATGGCTCAGGTGTGTCCTGGCTCTGTGCTGCAGCCGCTGTTCTACTGAATCCCAGCTGCAGGACAAAGCCAAGTCCCAGCCCGGGCTGAGGCAGAGCTGAATTCTCTGTTTCACAAAGGTCAGAACCTCGGGCTATTTTTTTATTATCGTTGCTGCTGCTTCTCAAGTCTCTGAAGCTGAAGTCAGTGACCCATCCTTCTCCTCGTACAAGCTCCCCTCTCTGCTGCTCGGTGCTGACACAGGACTGAGCCCTCCAGGCCTCCCAACCTCTGAATCATCCTTGTTTTGCCTGCAACCTTCTCCTCCTCCCAAAACATCGCTGTGGGATCAGCAGAGAAGTCAAAGATTGTTGAAATGTAGGAGTGGTTTATCCACTGCTGCTGCAGCCTGTCCTGGAGGAGCAATGATTAAAACTGCAGTTTTAACATGGCTTTAAATGTGTTTTATGTTGGACTGAACCTACTTCATGTGGCATTTTCTTGCTGTGGCTCCTCAGCCACTGGATTTGGGATTGTTGTGTTCCATCTCATTCTCTGCCTCAGCTCCTTTTCATTACCTTGAACCTCCACAGGTTAAAGAATGTGTGATCCTGGACTAGAAATGGGCAAAAATTCTAAAAATTCTAATTAAAATCCTAATTAATAATCACAGAATCCCAGAATGGATTGGGTGGGAAGGGACCTTAAAGCTCATCCCATTCCACTCCCTGCCATGGCAGGGACACCTCCCACTGTCCCAGGCTGCTCCAAGCCCGTCCAGCCTGGCCTTGGGCACTGCCAAGGATCCAGGGGCAGCCACAGCTGGTCTGGGCACCCTGTGCCAGGGCCTCCCCACCCTCACAGAGAAACACATCCAGCCCAACCCTGCTCTCTGTCTGTTTATCATGTTTAGTAATTCATTATTTATTATGAGGAAAGAGCTGATAAAAGGCAAAGCAAATCCAGCACGTTCAGCTCACCAAGGAGAGCTGCAAACCCCCGGTGCAGGTGCTGGCTGGAAATGGGTTAAAACCCCTTGAGCTGCAGCTCTCCCCCGGGAGCTGGGTGGGAATTATTTGCCTGGTTGGAGACAGCCCTGGTGCAGCTCCCGCTGCTGTGAAGCAGGACTTGAACAAGGTGTCAGTAACAGCTCCTCTGGCTGGAAAATTCCTGAGATGGAACCGAGCTGACAAACTCGGAGGCAGTTCCGTGCAAAGCAGGGTCGGGTTATTGTGCTGGAGGAGCAGAGCAGGAACCCAGGGGATGAGCCGAGGGGAAATTCCTCTGGAGGTGTCTGAGGAGCCCCAGCACAACTGCAGCTTTAGCTGCAATAACAATAACTGACTGAATATTCTCTCCAAGGCTCAGATCCTTGTGAGCCGAGCGGGGAACACCCTAGAGGCTCCCCTTGCCACGGAATGGCCCCTCTGGAAAGGTGAATGACACAGAATCCCAGAATTAACGGGGTTGGGAAGGACCTTTGGGATCATCGAGTGCAACCTGTGGCCTGACACCCCTCTGTCAGTGGCCCACAGCACCGAGTGCCACATCCAGGCCTTCCTTAAACACCTCCGGGGATGGGGACTCCGAACCTCCCTGGGCAGCCCCTTCCAATGCCCAACCACCCTGTCCATGGAGAAATTCCTTCCAATCTCCAGCCTAACCCTCCCCTGGTGCAGCCTCCTACACCCTCGTGTCCTGAGCCCAGCCCCTGATTTAATCCAGGCCCTTTGGCAGCTCCCATGTCATTCTGGGCTGCACTGCTAGTGTTTTGCAGCCCCTGGTGACATCCTGAGCAGGGCTGGGGACTCGTTCTGCTGCTCTGCCCCTTCACTGCTGGGAAATAAACCTGAGCCTGAGCCTGAGCCTGAGTCTGAGCCTGAGCCTGTCCCAGGAACTCTGCTGCCTGTGGAGATGGGAGAGGTTGGGATGCGAAGCCAGAGGGGAATATCTCTGTCCAGCAGCCACCCAGCTGTGTCCCGCACAGTTTTATCACTGGAATTTATCAGCTCCTTCAGCCACAGCTGCTGTGAATGTACAGGGACAGTGGTGTGGGGGACAGGGAGAGAATCCCAGACGGGATTGGGTGGGAAGGGACCTTAAATCCCATCCCATCCCACCCCTGCAGGGACATGGCAGGGACACCTTCCATTGTCCCAGGCTGCTCCAGGGACACTTCCAGGGATGGGGCAGCCACAAGTCCCTGTGCCAGGGCCTCCCCACCCTCCCAGGGAACAATTCCTCCCCAAAATCCCACCTGTCCCTGCCCTCCTTCAGCTTCAGTCGCACCCATTTCAGTTCCTGGGGAGCAGCACCGGTGTCTCACAGACAAGGATTTGCTCCTTGGGAGGAAGGAAATAGGAAGGAAGGAGAGGAGAATTTTGGAAAAGCATTTTGGGGGAAATAGGGACACACAGGAAAAGGAAGGACCAACATCGTGTCTTTCTTCCTGCACCTTCCCCACGTGTTTTTCCACAGCTTTTCCTACTTCTCCTTTAACATTTTAATTAAAAGCATCAGCATAATCATAACAACTGGATGATGAGTGTGTTTGTGGCTGGCTTGAAACAACTCCATCCCCAGCTGATAAACTCCAGCTGAACATTCCAGCACCGCCTTTTAGGATTTATTTTGTCTATGATATGGTTATTGCAGCCCATAAACAAGAAGCATCCTCAAGTTCCCATTATAATAAAACTGCTACAATGCACTGCTTTTTATGTAGGAATTAGGGAATGTGCTTTTGCATGACTGGAAATTTATATATTTACTTCACAGATTTATATGGAGATTTTTTTACAGGACTTTTTAAGTGCAAAACCGCTGCGCTTGCGGTTTGTGAGCACAGGGCCCTGTGCTGGGCAGGGAAATGAAATATCTGCTCCAGAGTCACCTGGGTGCTCCAGAATCCTGGGGGGAGGCATAATTACAGAGGAAACTATTGAATAAACAGGGATTTCTTCCACCCAAAATTCCTTCTTTCCACTGAGTAAGGCTGGAGGAGAAGCAGGACATGTCCTGTTAGTAACAGAGTTTGGGTGTGTGGGTATGCTGAATGTATTCCCACCTGCAGAGCTGCTCCAGCTCTGGGAATTCCAACATCAGCAGGACCTGGAGCTGCTGGAGAGAGCCCAGAGGAGGCCCCGGAGCTGCTCCAGGGCTGGAGCCCCTCTGGAGCCGGGCTGGAGAGCTGGGGGTGCTCAGCTGGAGAGGAGAAGGCTCCAGGGAGAGCTCAGAGCCCCTTGCAGGGCCTGAAGGGGCTCCAGGAGAGCTGCAGAGGGACTGGGGACAAGGGATTCAGGGACAGGACACAGAGAATGGCTTCCCACTGCCAAACGCTGCCCAGACTCTGCTCCAGCGTTCGGAGGGTGGTGGAATCAGGAATTGCAGATGAATCACGGCAGGATGATGTCGCCACAAATCAGCAGCGCTGGGCCGTTAGCACCCAGGGGATGATGGAAAGCCCCAAACTGATTTATCCCCCGGCGATCCATCTCCCCTGCCCCGCTCTCCAGCCCATAAATCCCTGGAGCCATCCAACAGGTCCTGGCATTTCCCTCTCAAAGTCACCCACGGCTGCTCAGGGCCCATCCAGCACCGGGATCGGGCAGGGAACGAGCAGAGTTCAGGAAGCAGCAGCCGCCTCCTCCTCCCTCCCACCACACCTGGAGCTCTTTTCCCCACCTTGCCCTGCCCACGCCAGGCTTGGTGCAGGGATGGAGCCAGGAACAGCAGGAGCCCAGCTCCAGCGAGAGGACAGTTCCAGTTTTTATTGTTCTGGTGTTACAGGGGGGAAGGAATGAGCCAGGGAAGCCCCAGGGCGGCAGGAATGTGCGGGGGGGTTATCCAGGAACACAGGGACTGTCCCATTCCCTTCGTGCCGCGTTCCCATCAGCTGAGGAGTTCCCTGCTCCTGCCCCGCACAAAGCTCAGCCTGCCCGGCTATATAAAACCCAGCCCTCTGAGGGGGCTCCCCTGCCCTGAGCTGGGGATCCGCGTTTAGGTGTGTGAGCTGATCTCCACCAGCTCTTTGTGGAGCCGCAGGGGAGGGATCAGCTCCCCCAGCAGGAGTCGTTGCCACTTCAGCCAAGCTCAGCTGGGCAGAATCACCTCCTTTGGAGGGGCCACTGACTGATGGACAAGGTGGGACTGGTCAAAGCTTGCTGACCCTGGGGGGCCTTCCCACCCTAAAATGTTCAGTGGTTCTGTGGCTCCAGAGGAGTCTCTGGCAGACAGAGCTGCACATCCCTGTCCAGCACCTAAACTGAGAGGAGATTAATTCAGTTTATCTTCTGAGTGCTTTGTTGGACTTCACTTTAATGTTCTACCGGTGCTTGTCAGGGAGAACAAAAACCCTCCCAGGGAGCTCTGCACCTGCTCAGGGTGGGAGAGGGATCAGTTCCTGGCCTTGAAGGCAGCCCTGGAAGGAGCTCCCAGGTGCCTCCTTTGGCTTCCCAATTAATAAAGGGTAAACGACACTTAGAGAGATGCTGTGTGCCTTGGCTTAATCCTTGGGAACCGGATATTCCTCGTGTTTCAGTGGATTCACATATCCAGATCTCTCAGTCATGGGTTGGACTTGATGATCTCAAAGGTCTTTTCCAACCTAGTTCATTCTGTGATTCTGTGATCCCAGAAGAAAATCCAGCTGTTGCTGCACAGACCCCGGAATTTTCCAAGGGACTTAAAAGGGTTGTGCCTTCAACAGCGCCATCAATCACCGAGGGTACAGCGTGGGGTGGTGATTCTTGTTGGCTCGCATTAATTTGAAAAATAAAATGAAGCTTTGAAAACATTAGGGGAAATATGAATGAAATAATAGTTGGAAAATATGCAGCACAATAAATCCAAGGCGTTTGCCTGACGGAGGGGATTTGGGCAGTTTGATTGATCTGCTCACTGTACCCTCCACGAGCTGTACAGAGCACCACAAGGGAACCTTGTAAAAACTCTTTTCTTTTCTTTTCTTTTCTTTTCTTTTCTTTTCTTTTCTTTTCTTTTCTTTTCTTTTCTTTTCTTTTCTTTTCTTTTCTTTTCTCTTTTCTTTTCTTTTCTTTTCTTTTCTTTTCTTTTCTTTTCTTTTCTTTTCTTTTCTTTTCTTTTCTTTTCTTTTCTTTTCTTTTCTTTTCTTTTCTTTTCTTTTCTTTTCTTTTCTTTTCTTTTCTTTTCCTTCTCTTTTCTCTTCTCTTCATATGAATTTTCCAACATCAGGGCACGCCAACCTTTTACACCTCCTCCACCTCCAGCAGCCCCACCTGTGTTATTTCCTTCATTATTCATTAAGAAAATTCCATCTGAATCGTGCCTGGATTCCAACCAGCTCTGCCTCCTTCTTGCAGAGACCAAAGCAGCCTCTTCACTCCTGGGTCTGAATTCTGAGGTGAGGTTTTGCTGGGTGTTCATAAAGATTTGCTTTCCCTCACTGGGGCCTGAACATTAAAGAGATTCACTGGGATTGAACCAAATCCCTCTGCCCACATCTGTGCTTCCAAACCTGCTGGTTTCTGTTTGCCTGCTGAAATCAATGACCCTTCCAGCTGAAACAATGCAGGGAACACTTCCTGGGGCAGCCCTTGTATTTTAGAGGAACAAACTGCACGAAGGAAGCTGCAGGAGGCTGTGCTGGCGCTGGGTTCTGCCTGCTCCCACCTGCTGGGGAGACAAAAATTCTCCAGTAGAAGCAAACCACGTTAAATTTGAGAAATACAGTTAGAAGTGGAGTTCCCGTTTCATCCCCTGCCCAAATTCCTGGCTCAGGCCCTGGCAGAGAGCTGCAGCTGCTGTGAAATACTGCAGAACACAGAGCATTTATTGACCAAACCCCAGCCCATGCCCAAGAATACGAAGTTTTATTGATTTGTTTGCTTGTAGCCAGTGCTTCCCCCTGAAAGCTGCAGCATGGCCATGATTTGTTTTCATCTCCAACTTTTATATCTCTATTGATTTAGGACGGGCAGGAACAAAAAGGAGAATTGAAGCTGGGCCTTCAGATCTGTCCTTTCTGTGTTTGCCAAGAGCTTGAGAGCTCTGAGGGAGAAATATAAATTTATACGCGCAGTTATCAGGGTTTCGTTGCTAATGCACGGTGCAAAACGCTCCCAAGCAATTCATTAAAGATGCTGTTTGTATCCCAAGGAAAGGACACGTCCCATCCCTGTGCCAGCCAGACGTGGGTAGGGTCACCTTATCCTCGAGCGAAGCCAGAGAGCAGCACAGGCCTCCCCAAATGTGCTTCCTTAAGGCCCTCACTTCTTCGGGAATTGTGTGGCCACCCACAAATACAGAAAAATACAGACTTTTAATGTATTCTACACTAAAGTCCTAGAATTAGATTCCAATCAAAGTCCCGGTGCTCCTGTAAGGCAGTTCATTTATTCAGATCAATGAGCACAAGCCAATGTATTGATCCGGTATAGAAAATGTTATTATTTGCTGGAAGATTTCTGCTGTGGATGGCTGGGAAAAGAAATTGTGTCAAGGGCAAGGATGGATTAAAGCATCAGGAGGGAAACTGCCCTCAGTGGAGCTCTCCAGGTTCTAGAGCTCCTGTCCAGAGGAAAGAAATGAACCCTGGCTTTGCTCCACAGAGGTTTCAAATTCTCTTTTCTCTCCGCTGAAGAACAAACCCAGGATATTTTCTTGACACATAATTTTGCAAATCTTTTTTTTTTCTGCCACCTCTCTCTCTTTCCAGCACCTTCTCCCTCTCCAGCTGCAGAAAACTCCCCATCCTCAAGCCCAGAATGATTCCCTGGGAGAAGCTGGCTCCAGCAGCACAGCAGCTTTTGGGGACAGGACACTGAGCAGAAACGTTCTGATCAGGGTTCCCACTGCGACTTCCAAATGCTGCCCACAGCCTCGGGGAAATCCCACTGAGGAATTCTGCCAGCCGGTGAACCAGGGAGTGAAGCTCCCCATTTGGAATTCTGCCTCCCAAAGACTGAGTACAGAACTAAAGCTGGGAAAAGAACTGCCCCCTCCTGTCAGGGAGTTGTGCAGAGCCACAAGGTCCCCCTGGAGCCTCCTTTTCTCCAGGCTGAGCCCCTTTCCCAGCTCCCTCAGGATTCTCCAGCCCCGTCCCAGCCCCGTTCCCTGCCCTGGGAAGGTGCCTCAGGCTGGGCCTGAGCAAACCCCAGCAGGGTAACTCACGTTTCCCTGCCCGAGAGAGAGGGACCCGCAGCTCCTGCTCAGCCCGACAGGATTGTGGTGTCCAAACCCCACGGGCAGCCTGGAAAATCCCATCCCATCCCATCCCATCCCATCCCATCCCATCCCATCCCATCCCATCCCACCCCCTGNCCCGGGGCTGGCCCGGGTGAGGGCAGCTCTGGGTGCAGTGACTGCCAGTGACCCTCAGAGCTCTGCTCCTTCCCAGATCCTGGGCCAGACAACCTCCTGCCCATTCCAGCAGCTGGGACAGGCCCCGCTCCATGGATTCCCTGCCCTTCGAGCTCTGCTCCTTCCCCGTGAGATGCCAGGACCATTCCCAGAGCTCTGAAAAAGGGGGATATCGGCATTTTTCAGCCCAGGCTCCCTGGCCCTGTTGCCAGAGGCCAGGACGTGACACATTCCAAGATGCTCTGCTGGAAGGGGCTGTTGGAGCACAGAGCTGCCTCATTATCCTGAGCAGCAGGTGCACAAACCTCCATCCAAAAAATATTTGCATGGAGTTGGCATCACCTGTGGAGGCAGAGCCATCGTTTTGGGGTGGGAACAAAGGAAATGGGAATGTTCCTCCCTGCTCAGCCGAGCAAATGGCCACTTTCATAACCCCTCTCTGCTAATCCACCTCATCCAGGCCAACCATCAGTGCAGACTCTGTTTTTCATCGTGGTGCTCGATGCAGGAAAAAAAGAATAAAAATGAAGTGAGACGGTATTATATTTCAATTAAAATGCCATGAAATTTTTGGCTGTGCTTTTTAATGTGATAATGTTAATTAAACCGAGCTCTCGTGTTCTGAAGTCTTATAAAACGTCTTGGAAAAGGATAAAAAATAATGGTAGGAATAAAATTGGGCTATTTATCTACCCTGAGATTAAAGGGCTTCTTGTTTCCTTTGTGAATTTAGATTTCCAGAATTAAATGAGTGTGAAGTAATGATATTTTTCAGTAGAATCATTATCATTTTTATTGCAGTGGAATGTGTGCAGCATTTCACTGTTATTGTACTTAACCCACCTAATTGGGCCTCTCCTCTCCCTCAGCCGTGGGCTGTGCTCGTGTGGGGAACAGGCCCCAAAATGCAGCCTTTTCCACCAAATTCCTGCCAATCTGATTTTTCTGGAAGCTCTTCTCTCCTGGGGGATTTCAGGCAGTCGGTGCAGAGCTGTTACAGCTTAAATATCCCTCAGAATGGCCCAAAAATGCTTTTTAGCCTCTCCACAAGGCCTGGATTTGTAGTACATCCATACTTATGAAGTACAATACATAAAAACATACCTCAAACACAGTTTATTACGTAAATATATAAATATTTAAGGTGTGAACCACAAGTGGAGTCCCCAGCATGGGCAGGCCCAGGTGTGGAGCAGAAATGGGGACATTTGGGGACAAATCTGCCAGTTCCCTTTGGATGAAGCAATGATTGCTCGGAATTGCACTGGGAAAAGTGATGAGGGGACACCGAGGGGCTGCTGTGGGCTCTGCGCCTGCACAAAACCAAAAACCTGCCACTGCACCAACCCTGCGGAGCAGGGCGGCTCCGGGGCCGGGCTGGGACACTGCGGGGAAGGCTTGGGAAGAGGGAAAAGCTCCTGATCCAGGTCCCAGCCTGGCCCAAGGGGCTGCTGCACTGCCCCTGACCCTGGGCACTGCCCAGCCTGGCTCTGGCACCTTGGGACACCTCGGAGTCTGGGCTCTGAGGCACAGCCAAGCCCCGCTCGGGGTCTGCAGGGGCAGCTCCTGCTGTGGGCACAGCCTAAGGCACCCAAAAAAGGACAGTCCGGGGCATTTCCAGTTATTTTATTCACATTTGGAGGCCACTTTCCCACACGTGTGAGGAGAGCAGAGAATTCCTTCAGGGCAGCGCTGTCCCAGCCGAAGGGGACACACAGCAGGAATCCTATCCTGGAATCTCTTGGGTTGGAAAAGGCCTCTGAGATCACCGAGTCCAACCATTCCCAGCCCTGCCAAGGCCACATCCACAGGGCTTTAAATCCCTGGAGAGATGGGGACTCCACCCCTGCCCTGGGCAGCTGTGCCAGGCCTGGACAACCCTTTCTGTGGAGAAATTTTCCCAATATCCAGCTTAAACTTCCCCTGGCACAGCTTGAGGCTGTTTCCTCTCCTCCTGTCCCTGTTCCCTGGGAGCAGAGCCCAACCCTCACCACACGTCCTGTCAGGGAGTTGTGCAGAGCCAGAAGGTCCCCCCTTATCACATAAATCTGATTTCTCACCCCACATTAATGCATGCCTGGTTTATGGGAGTTAAAGGACAGGAGGAAGAAAGGAATCCTGTGGATTGGATTGTCCTGGTTATTGTTTGGGGACATCAAGAACAAATAAGAGTGACAATGATCCCATAATTCTCACCAGGAAGTAAAATGGGGCTTTTTCTGCAGAATTCCGCATTTCCAGAAGCATCAGAAATTCGGAGTGATCACAGAAAATAAATACACGTCCTTTTGCTGGCTGAGATGTTTCTTTGCCACAGTCCGGGATGTGTTTGATCTCCAGGACTTGATATCCATTTGTATCTCTATTACCCTGAGTCAATGCCATCGTTTATATTTTCCTCCCTTCTTAGCAAGCTGCTTTGATTTTGTCAGTCATTGACCTTTGAAGATTTATCCAACCAAATTTGTAATGCTGGAGTGACAGCTGAGCTGGGCACGGAGCTCATCTGGAGCTGCTGGTTCCTCTCTCCAAGCTGGAGCAGAGAAATCCCAGCTCCCAGCCCAGAGAGGGGCAATAAAACTGGGCAATCATCCTGCGAGCTGGAGAGGAGATCTCTGCTGATGGCATAGATTTGTCAGCCTGACATTCTTTATTGCTCTTCAAAGTCCAGCCTCTGATGGGGACTTTGGGGCCAGAAGACTTTATGATGACAAGGCAGGGACGGGTCAGGAGTTCTCTGCCCTCGAGGCTTTGCTGCTGTTTTTCCTTCCACTCCATGCTCCGAGCAGAGGAAATGAAACGGAGGAGATTTATGCCATAAAGGAGAAGCTTCTTGGGCTCCTTCTGGCTCTTTCTCCTGACAAACACACTCCCCCCACTCCTGACTCTCCCTCCAACTTCCTAAATTGCACTGGAAGAGGAAATATTTGGTCGGAGGGGTGGGACTGGCCCAGATCCGATGATTTCAGGATCTCACTCTTTAATTGCCTTGGCAAGGGGCACAGGGGGAGCTTTAGTGACAGAGGCACTGAACCAGAACAGATTTTCCTGTAATACCCAGATTTCAAAGTGGTTTTGCAATTCATGAAGCTGCTGCTCAACATCAAATGGGGTTTATAAGATTTTTACCTGCTCTAAGTGCCAAAGGCTCCTGAAGCTGAGCATGCACAGAGCAGGCGAGGCTGGGGACTGGTCCTGGTGCTCCTGCTGTAGATCAGGAGTGACAGCAATGAGGTCAGGGATGGGCTAAGGTTGGTGACAGTGGCACTGGGGTGAAGCCCCCTGTCTGAGGCTGTCCTGAGTGGCAGCTGAGACAGACACAGGGTGGGCCAAATTTGGGTACAAATTCCACCTTAAAACTGTGGAGAGCACCTGGAGAGCACCTCCAGCAGGGCAGGAACTCCTTCTTGGGATTCCCTTCCTGCCTCCCCAGAGACCATGGAATCACAGTGGCTGGGTTCATGGAATGGCAGTGGTTGGGTTGGAAAGGATTTAAAAGATCATTTCATTCCACCCCTGCCATGGGCAGCGACACCTTCCACTGTCCCAGGGTATTCCAGCCTGGCCTTGGACACTTCCAGGGATCCAGGGGCAGCCACAGCTGCTCTGGGAACCTGTGCAAGGGTCTCCCCACCCTCACAGGGAAGGATTTTCCCCGATATCTGCTGCGGGAATCTTCCCCTCCGTGAACCATTTGCTCATTTGCAACCTCCAAGCACAACCAGCGCTTGGGGAACCTCAATCCCAGAGTTTCCTGTGGTGATGTCTGAGTGAATAACTAAAGCCTGATACCCACTGTTAATCACACCGAATCAATGCTCCACAAGGAGGAGGTTTAAACTGCATTTTTAACGCATCGCTGCCTACATTGGAAAGACTCATTAGCCCTCAAATCTATCAGTGCAGCCTGGAACTCCAGAGGAACTCCTGGATGGGATCAGTGATGCCAGTGGAGGAGGGAAGGACGGAACGGTGAGAGGGAGGGGAAAGGGGTTAAACAAAACAAAGCCTTTAGGAACTATTTTGCCTTTCCTCTAAGACACAGACAGCCTCCTTCGGTGTGTGCGGCGGTGATTTCGGAGGGATTCTCGGGGTCTGGAGAGGTTTTCAGCTGAGCTGTTGCTCCAGGACCACAAGAGGGCAATGGAGAATGGAGCCGGAGCCGTGCCCGGGCTGTGAGGGGAGCAGGAGGTGCCTCGGTGCTGTGCCCACCTGCCCTGACGGCACCCACAAAATGCCACGAAGCGGAGAAAGAGATGCAGGGTGCCAGTCAGAGCGCCTGGGTTTCCAGCAGGGCTTTTCGGGAGTCGAGGAGGCATTATCCAAATGAAACATCTGTCTGCCGCGGAGCCAGGCTCCCCAAATCCCGTTAGGCCCCGGCAGCCGGGCCGGGCTCGCTGCCTTCTCCGAGAGGTGCGTGGCACAATATCGATCTCCGGGCTAAGTGTCCTAATGAAACACAAATCTGCTGTCATTTGCAGAGCCATCTGTCACCAGGAGACGTGAGAAGTGCCACAAGCAGAACAATAACTGTGATTCAATTGGAGAATCCAGCCCCTCGCAGCGGGCACAAAGCGCGGGGCCCAGGCCGCGGCCTCTGGGGTCGATGGTGTTTTCTGTGTTCAGCCTCATCAAAGGGCAATAAAGAAACCAGTCAACGGAGTATTAAAGGGATTTCCAATTACAGGGAAGGCACTTGTTGCACGAGGCCTCTTTAGGCTGGTGGGGTGATTTAGAAGCCGTCTGCATGGCTGGGGCAGAGCCGTTTAATGCTCTGCCGTCCCCCAGAACGGGAGGAGCTGCTGGCGGAGGAGCAGAGCGGGACGCGGCGGCGCTGGGTTAGCGCAGAGCTCACCGCCGGCGCTCCCCAGGCCTCCGGTGGGGCAGGACTCCCCCACTCGGGAGTTTTCAGCAAAATTAATCCAAATTAACGTCTCCGGCGGGTTGGTTAAACCACATTAGCAGCTCATTCCCAGTGAAGATGGGCTTGATTCAATTGAGCCGAGTTCAGTTTCACTCTGGTTCATCGGAGCACTGCAGTATTTGCTCCTGTCCCTGGGACACGGCTCAGGCACAGAGTCTGTGCTGCTGAGGGCTGGACAGAGCAGGGCTGGGGCACTGAAGGGACAGGGAAATGCTCCAGAGGTGGCTCCCAGCCCCATTTTTCAGTTGTTTCTCCCTGAGCTGCAGCTCTCTGGGCACAGCTGCATCCAGGCTGTGCTGCTCCCTGCTCAGCCAGGCCCTCGGGCATCTCTGAGTGCTCTCTCTGGTGGGACTTCCATGGCCCCTCATGCCTGGGTGTCTCTGTCCCTCATAATCCTTCTTTTCTGCTCCTCCACCACAGACCTGCGAGGACCAGACCGGTTTCAGCACAGCCAGAACGGCTGCTGGGGCTGCCCTTGGTGCCCCCCAGTTGTGCTGCTCACCCCCAGGAAACAGGAACAGGAGAATCCCTCCAAAATCTCCAATTCCCTTTCCTCAGTCCCCCTGTCACTGTTGTGTCCCTCTGTTTGTCCCCTCTTCATGCAGCAGCAGTGACCAACAACCGCAGCCCATCTTAGAGGGGCAGCAAAACCTCATTGGGGGCAGCTTTCTGAGCAGCCTTTGGCCCCTGCGTGGGGGAAATGCTGGGATGCCAGGAGAGAGCGATCTGTGTCCCCAGAGCTGAGCTGTGGCCCAGGGAGGAGCACCCAGGGGCTGGGACTGTCCCCAGGGAGGGACCAGAGCTGTCTCCCCCAGCCTGAGGGAGCAGCCTGGCCATGGGCACGCTAGGAGCAGCAGTGCGCACTGCCAGGAATTATCCTCTGGTTTGTGCTTGGCTTTATTTTCTGTAAGAAAGATAAAACCAACACCTGTGCAGAGGAGCCAGAGGAGAGCTGGGATCTCCACAGGGCTGATAAACACAACCTGGAGCAGGAGAAAAGGGGAGAACCACTCTGATTGTGCCCCAGCCTCAAAGCAAACCCCGCCGCAGCCACAGGCTGCCTCCTCTCCCTGCTCCATTGTTTTATCCCTTCACAGTGCCATATCTGGGCTTTGCAGCGCTGCCACTCGGGCCACAGACCCCTCGGGAAGCACCATGGGAATGCGGGGCTGTGCGCTCTGCTGGGCTGGCTGAGATAATGGATGTCCAAATTATTTTTTTGGAAGCTTTTCCTGAAGTGTTTATCTGGCAGGCCCAGGCTGTGGGATCGATGTGCTGCCGTGAGCTCGCTCGCTTTCCATCTCGGCAGCTTTTCTGCGGGAGAGGCTGGGCTGGAGCCTGGCTGGCGACAGGCCCTGACGAGCCAGGTTCTGTTCTCTTTGACAGCCCTCCAGAACATCCTGTGTCGTTTTGTAGGTATCAAAGCTTGGACTCCCTCACAAAACCGGGATATTTTCCTGTTAATCGAAGGTCTCTCTCATCCAGCTGATGATCCCTATTAATGACCCCGCACCTGGTACCAATCCAGGCTGGTTTTTTTGAGGGAACCAATTAGTGAAGATGGATTTGATTAATCTTCCTCTGGCAGAAGAGAATCAGAGCATTGGATTCTTGTGGATTGGGGTGGTTTGAGCCATGTGGGGACTGATGGGGGAAAAAAATAACTGGGAACGCTCCTGGTAGAGAGACCCCACTTTGCCAGCCCTGGCAGAGAGGGGAGGAGAGGAGAGGAGCCATTCCTGGTGAGAGGCTCAGCCTGACTTCCCTAGAACTCCTGAATGGAGCACCTGGAGCCCTGGGACAGGCACAGAGAGGAGAGAGGGAGCTGGGCTGTGCTGGGAAGGAGATCTGGAAGGAGGGAGGGCTCTCGCTGCAGGAGGACAAGGGGCTGTGGTGGAGCCATGCCAGGCCCACAGGGCACGCTCTGCCTGAGCTTTTCCATGGCAGACCCACCACTGGCATAACTGCCCTTTCCCTGGCGTGATCACCACTGGAATAACTGCCCTTTCCCCGGCATTCCACCCTTGGAATAACTGCCCTCTCCATGCAGGTCCTTGCCATTGGTGCAGGACATCCCAGCCCAGCTCCAGTGCTCAGCCCCTCTCCAGAGGCTCCAGCACCAGCACCACAGCTGGAAATTCCATTTAATTCCTGCGTTGTTTGTCAGTATTTTTCTGTCTGGTATTAAATGAACATAATTAGTGCAGCTTAAAAATGAAGGAAGCTCTTTCATGCAGCTGCTGTCCGAGTATTTCCCCCTGAGTTTCCAAAGCTGTTATTCCCTTCTCTCCTGCCATTGGAAATAATCCCTTGAAAGCCTGGAAGTGGAAGGTGCCGCCTGCCTCTGCAATTGTTTTTCTTTGTTATGTTGCTCAAACAAAGAGTAAAACATGCACTTGAAGGCTCTGTGACTTTTATTTTAGATTAAGGGGAATAAACAAAGAATGAACAAATCTTAAACTCTCTGGGAGAGGAAGCATCTGATCAGTGCCTGAGCCAAGAGCTGCTACAGCAACAGCTCATGCTGCTGTGCTTTGTTCAGAACCACCCAAAAATGAAACCCCTGAGGTGACTTTGCTCTTCCTGAATATTCAGAGCCTGCAGAGACCCAGCAGGGCTCGTTTGCTGTGCATCCCTCCCTCTGTTACCCCTCACGGCTGATAAACATCCCCAGCATCTCCACGGGGCTGGATTCCACATCTCCAGACGTGCCCCAAAACAAGGCGGGTGTTCTGGAAGTCACGGCAAGGTCGTGCTTGGGAAGACACCTCAGGAAGCCCTGAGTGCACTTTGCCATTTGCACGACCCTTTGGCTGGTCCCTGAGCGTCCTGGATCCACTGGGGTCTATAAAATCTCCAGGAAAATGAGAGTTTCTTTGGAGGAGCTGATGCTTGGGGGTTTTTGGAAAGCAGCTGTTGTCTGCTGGATCTGCTGGAGCCTGGAATGAGCAGGAGCAGTGTGGGGGCAGCTCTGGGGAGGGGGTGCTCTCCCTGCCAGCCCCGAGGGAACCCCGAGCTCACAGCCAGGCTCTGGAGCACCTGAGGGCAGCCCCTGGTCCCGAGTTTATCAAAGCTGCCAAGGTTTGATACCAGAGGTGCTGCTCCTCTGATGGGCTGGTGTCCTTGAGGACCGTGCTGGGTCACAAACACCGGGAGAGGAGCTGAGGTTCGGGTCTGAGCTGTGAGAGAACCATCCCCCGTCAGATGTTGCTGTGTCTGGCTCTGTCTCCTGACAGCTCATCCTGAAGTGATGCAATTCCAAAGCTCAAATTTCTGCTGCTTGGAGTTTTTTTAAACACTGTTATCTCCATTATTCTGCTGCTAACAAGCTGTGGCCTCGCTTTCTGGGGGCACGGGCAGGGATGGGCTCCCTCCCTTGCCCAAAACCTTTTTGTTCCCCTCTGATTCCCTCCATCTCTTTCCATAAACTCTAAACCCATGACTGACAGCCCAATTTAAACTTAATGTTTAGTATTGCAATCAGGAGCAATATTTTGTGTTTGCTTTTTGAAGTGAGGAGAAAGGGTGGCAGCATTTGCCTCCTCGCAATCCTTTCACCCTCAAAAGGGAACACATCCAGCAAAGTGAAATTTTGCTGGCGAAGAAGAAAAAGAAAAGGAGAAGGGGGGATAAAAAAGCCGAGATTAACATCCTTTAAAATGTTCCTGTTTACTCCTATCGTCTCAGAGCTAACTTTAAATAGGATAAAATGATCCTTTAATCCCCTTTATCTTCTTAAGAGCTGCTGTAAAAGATCTACTTGACATTTGAGAAACGAAAAAAACCCAGGTCTCGTAATATTCCTCAGAAATGGTGGATGGGAGAGATTTGAGTTGAACAAAAGGGGAAGATTTGGCTCCTGAGCTGGGCAGAAACTCCTGTGGGCTCTGCTGGGGGATCCCACAGGGCAGGAGCACATCCCTGGAGCTGCCTGGTTTGCCAGGACAGGCGCATGGCAGGGGGTTGGATCCTGAGGGCTCCTTGGAAATCCATCTGATGCCAGGAGAGGAGGCTGGGAGATGTTTTCCTTGCTCAGGAGAAGAGGCTGGGAGAAGTTTTGATGCCAGATGGGAGAAGAGCTTTTACTTGAGACACATTTTCCCCTGGGAGAAGCCAGGGAGTCTCACTCAGCCTCAGTTTGTGTTCAGGGCTGGTTTGTGCCCTCAAACACGGGTATTTTATTTTTGCAGGAGCTCTGTTCCCATTTGCATCCTGACTGAAAAATAAAAATTACAATTGGAATAAAAGCATCTCGATACCATTATTCGGGGAAAGAGAAAGTGGAGAGTCCTTTCCAACCCCAGTCTTTGTGCCCGTGGCTGCTTCTCCTGCACGGTATCGGAGCTGACGGAATGAGGGGACTCCAGTGGCTTTCCCAGCTTTCCTGGGCAGAGGGGCGCAGTGGGGGACACTCCCTGTAGGATGTGCAGGAACTTCCCCCCCCGTTGCTGATTCCAGCACAGCCAGCCCAGGGCCACAACCTCGGCGTCTTTCCCCGCATCAGGGAGATTCCCTGTGCTTCCGACCCCTGGGAATGTGCAGGGACAGAGCCACTGGGATCATGGAAAAGGGCCCTAAACATCACCTCGTTCCAGCCCCCAAACGGCTCCAAGTCACCAGAGACACAAAAACTACTCAGTGCCTCAAACCAAGGGATTTGGGATGCTGGAAAAACGAGGGAATGCTCCTCCACTGCAGGGAAATGCCGGAGTTCCAACACAGCAATGTTTGGGGAAGAAAAAATATTTTATCATAGGAGTTAGAAAATGCAAATGAGTGTCTGGAGGGTGTTTTTGGAGAGCATTGAAGCAGGTTGAGGACTCACTTCTCCTTTTTAAATCTCCTCTGCTTCCAAGCTCCATCTTTCAGTGCCTTTCAAAACTGGGTCTTTTATTAACGAGAGTTAAATTGCATAACACTGAAAAAAGAATTTCAAATAATTACTTCCTAACCCCGTTTGCAAAGCCCTGAAGCACGAGGCTTTATTACCCTTATCTTAACTTTCTTAACTACTAATGTTTGAGCAGTTAGGAAATTATCCCTTCCCCTCGGAACTTCCAGCTGCAGTTATTTTTGCCACACTTTTATTAGCCCGCCGCACATTGATAATAATCGCAGCATATTGAGGTGTTTCAGCAGGAGACATTAAGGCCAATCAAGTGAATAATTCAACATTTTCAGAATTGTCTGAACACAAATTTACACAATAGCCTGTGACAAAGGAATCTTCGGGGGACGATCAAATAAATAACAGTCATTTCTCAAGAAGGCTGCAACACTTTCAAAAGAACAATCCCGGCCCCTTTTTTAATGCCATGCTGTAATTATCCATGGAATGTGGCAGCTGGAGAGCTCTGGAGCTGAGCTCTGCAAAGTTCTCCTGTGCTGCTTTGGGGAGAGGCAGCTCCTGCCAGCAGAGATCCCAGATTCCTTCAGCCCTGCACCTGGATCTTCCCATTTATTGGGCAAAAAATATAAAAGTATAGAGTGGTTTGGGTTGGGAGGACCTCACAAGTGGCAGGGACATTTTCCACCATCCCAGGCTGCTCCAACCCAGCCTTGGACACTTCCAGGGCTCCAGGGGCAGCCACAGCTCCTCTGGGAATTCCATCCTAGCCCCTCCCTATTTTCTCAGGGAACAATTCCTTCCATATTTCTCGCCCTAAATTCCCCTCTTGCAGTTTGAACCCATTACTCCCTGTCCTATGGCCACAGTTCCTGATGAATATTATCAATATTTTATATAGAACACCATATTCTGGTGTTTCTTCACGACCTGAGCACCAAACCCGCATAAGAACAATGTCCCTGCGCACATCCCACACTTTGCTCTCCTGGGTTTTCACACATTCCCTGGAAAGCGTTCCCAGCCTGTCCTTTTTTCCTGCAGCATTTTTTCAGTGTAAAAGGTGAGAAGCCCCCACAAAGCTCCAGCTTAGCTGGGACCGTGATTTGCGAGCAGGAGATTTTGTCTCAGTTTAAGCCTGGATTTTCCAGACGGTGCTTTTGGAGGAGCCTGGATTTGGGGGCTTTCAGCTGCAGCTCAGCAGCTCTTCCCGAGGAGCCCCGGAGATGAATTATCTCCGTGCAACAGCAGAAACTACTCAAGGATGAAAACAATTTCTGAGCTCTTATCAAAGGAAGCCTCGGAGCTGAAACCTCTCCTTTACCTGTCGGGTTTCACCTGCCCAGCCCCCGGTGCTCTCTCTGACAAGGCAGAGCCTCCTCAGAGCACCAGGCTGGGCCTTTCCCATTGGGACTTGGAGCATCCGCTGCCCAGACCTTCAGCTGCCAGGGCTGGGTGGGCTCAGTGTTCCTTTGGCTGCTTTTCCTTGAGCTTTTTGTGGGGGGAATTGTTAATCCAAGTGGCTGAGTCTTGTTTTCTCCATACTTTCTTTTCTTCTTCACTTATTTTCCCCCCTCTACTTTCTGATAAATAATGCTTTAAAACCTGCTGTGAAACACCCTGGGACACAGGTGGAATATCTGGGTGGGACCAGAGGCACAGGCAGGGGAAGGGAAGTGCCGAAAATCAGGGACAGGGAAGTCCGGGGCTGCAGAGCCTCTGTGCTCCCCGTCAGAACTGAGAGTTACAGCCCTGCCCCTCCCCAGTGCTCCCTTCCCAAACCCAGGGGCTGAGCGGGGAAGGGCCTGAGCCGTGGCTCCTCTCCCACTGCCGTGCAGCTCTCCGCACTGTTGATTTATTCCTTCAAAATTGAGCTCCCATTTGCTGGGATTATTTTTTATCATCCCTCTCCCAGAGTTTGGGGCAGTAAAGCAGCGCCTGTGCCATCCATCTCCTCCAGGGCTGTCCCTGCTCCTCCCCTGCCTCATTTTTCAGCAGACACTGGATGTCACCAGGCTTTGGGTCTGGGAGCTGTTCCCTGGCTCCCCGTGCCCCCGTTCCTTCAGCTGCTTCTCCGTGGTGATAAAATCCCATTACCCTGCATGAGCAGTGCCTGGCTTATTTACTGCTCTCTCCTCAGCAATGTTCTGAGATCTGGCTGCCCTTCATCCCTCGCTCCGAGCACCTGGGACGGGACTTTCTGCCTCTCGTCCCCTGGGCCAGACTCCAGCCCGGGCTGTGAAATGATGGGAGGAGCACAGGGGACAGGAACTGGGGTGCCTGGAGAAGGGGGGGCAGCCAGAGCTGGGAGAGGAAGATTGGTGTTAATTGTTTTATCAATTAATGAGAGTGGGGGGAAGCACCTGGGGCTGCTGGGCACGGGGGGGAACGGGAGGCAGAAGTGCCCCCATTTCTGGAGATCTGGCCTTGGAAGGAGATGGGAAATAAAGGAACTGATCTGCATTTAAAGCAGCAAAATCTGCGGGTTCTGAGCCAGGGGGGTGGGCCAAAGGCACCAACAACCCAACACTTCCCCTGGATAAATCCCAGGGCTCCTCTTTGCCCCACAAAGCAGCAGAAATGGGATCATCCCAGTGTTCAGCAGGTAAAGCTGCAGGTGGCTCCAGGTCAGCCTTTGGAATTGTGGATCCCCTCTGCCTCATGGAGCTGCAAGAGGGAATCTCGTGGATTTACCAAAAAACCCATCTTGTGGTGGGCAAGTGCCAGAGTCAGCACAGCCTGGAGAGGTGGAGGCAGTCACAGAACCCTGGAATGCTTTGGGTGGGAAGGGACCTCAAAGCTCATCCAGCTCCATGGGCAGGGACAGCTCCCACTGTCCCAGGCTGCTCCCAGCCCCAGTGTCCAGCCTGGCCTTGGGCACTGCCAGGGATCCAGGGGCAGCCACAGCTGCTCTGGGAATTCCATCCCAGCCCCTGCCCACCCTCCCAGGGAACAATTCCTTCCCAATATCCCACCCAGCCCTGCCCTCCTGGTTTCAGGGGCCTTTTCCTGCAGACAGTTTGAAGGAGGTGAGCCCTGCTCCTCTGGAGTGCCCGGGAATCCTCCTGGCTCCATGTGCTCAGACAAGGGGAGATCCCAGCAGACGGAGGGGAAATGCTGCACATCAGAACTGCAAGAAAAGCAGGGTAGGATGATTTCCTGAAGATGCTGAATTAATCAAATCAATAGTTTTAAGCACTTAATACCTAAAGTGGTTGGAGTGTTGGTTGTAAAAGGCTGTGTAAACACGATCTATAAGCAGCCCGTAATTGACAGCTCGTTGGGGGAGAATGGATCTGCTGTCTCGGCTGCAATGGAGTGCCCGTGTGTGCATAATCATAATTTATCTCTTCTCAGAGTGCTCAGGTATTAATCAGCTGTAACGATGACGCTCTGAGCCAGCGCTGAGTGCAGCTCCAACTCCCTCTGCCTGGACAGAAGCAAACCTGCCTCAGAGGCTGGCACAGGGCTGGTTTGGTATTGAGCATGAGCTGGGCTTTGTAAGGCTCAGAATTAGCCACAAACGCTGTCAAATCTGCACATTTTGTGCAGGTGCTTCTCACCAGGCCGTGGTGACATCAGCGTGTCTGTGAGCTGCTGGAGCTGCGCTCTGAGCGAACTGGGCTGGACAGGGTTGGGAAAGGCAGCGCAGGAAAACCCTCTGTGCCTGAGGTGCTTTGGGATTGGAGCCTGCACGATCCCGAGCCCTCCTGTCGCCTGATTCCAGCCGGATCCTGACACATCCCATGTCACAGGACATGAACATCACAGAGGGTGTCTGTCAGTGCACAGCCAGGGTGAGCTCAGAGCCATCAATTATTTATCTGTGCTTGGGTTAAACCAAGTGGTGCCGACACCAGGAACATGTCCTGCTGAGAGGAGCTGGATCCGGCTGGGAACAGGGCAAACTTGGAGCTTCCTCCCTTCTCTCGCCTGCTCTCAGGCGCTCTCAGCTCACCAGAAGAGTGTTTAAGCCAAGGGTTTAAGTTTAGCCATTAATTTCAAGTGGTATTTTTAAAGACATGAGCGGAAGCTAAACCACCCTTTACGTCCCATGGCTTTGAGAGAGCTTGGAAGTCTCCTTGATCCCTGGATTTAACCAGGTGCTGGAAATTTAAACTCACGCCAAAACCCTGCTTTCATTTAGCTCTTTATCTCAGCAGAACTGGTTTTTAACACCAGCTCAGAGCTGAGGTCTCCAGATCCTCCCCGTCCCTCAGGGAACCTGGACACTTGACCAGGGCAGGCGGTGCCACTCCAGCCTTTTGCATTCTGCTCCTCTGGCTGTCTAAAAGGCGTCGGGAAGTTGAAAATGTTTGTTAAGGGAGTACCATAAAGCGGGGAGATGGAATGTTTTAACGGCAGCCTCGGTGTTCTGTCTGCTGCCTGATGAATGAGTGCCCTTATCAACCCCTCCCGCATGGCAATGGACTTGGCACGGATCAGCAGGAGATGGAAGCCCTTTACCGCCCTCATCCCCAGCCTCCTGCACACTCACACTCAAGGACAATTCTCCCACCTTATCGGGATGGAGACAGCATTGATTTAGCTTGCATTAACCTTTCAGGACCTATCAGATTACGCTGGATACATTTCACTTGATAAGAATTGAGCTGGAGTTCGGTCCCTGCCGCTCGTGTGAATTAATCACCATCAGGGAGCTGCTTCCCACCTTTGGGTGGCAAAGGGGTTTTAATCACAATTTTAGTTCTAAAATTACTGACCCATCTGCCCGGCCACCTCGCTCATTCTAAATCAGTCGTTCCCAGGAACATTTAACTTTCTAAGCAAAAGTCTTTGAGCTCTGCTGTTTCAGGGCTGGCTCCCGAGGACATCACTCCCAGTCCATCCTGCTCCTGATGTTCTGGACCACCTCGGGCTATTTTGGGCCTCACGTGGCTGTCCTTTCAGCCAGATTCATGTTTGGAGCACAGGAAGAACTTTGTGAGGTGAAGTTTCGTTGCTGATTTCTTCACATAAATCCCGCTCTGGGTGTGACGGGCAAAGAGAGCCTGCAGGACTTTAAACCCTCTGGTCTTGTGCAGGATAAACGAGCTCAAGCAGGAGCTCTGCACCTCTCCAGCGCCGCAGAGATCACTGCCAAGCTCCATGTGTGGGAGTGACAGAGTCTGTGCATGTGTGTGCCCCACAGGGAGCACAAACGAGTGACAAGTGGCCCCAGCACTGCAGCAAAATCCTGAATCTTCCGGTCAGGACAGCGCTGCCCTGGCCTGGGCAGGAGAATGGTTCGGTTTAGCCCCGAAGCCGAGGCTCCTGCACAGCCTGAGATCCCCCTGAACCCTGCCCGATCGCTGTGGGTGACCCCACTGGGGCTCTGCTCCCTGATCTCGGCAGGTGAAGGTGTCATTGTCCCAGTGAGGCAACAGAGCCCTGGCACAGAGCTGCCCTTTAGGCCCGGTACTTGTTAAACCAGTGCCTCTAAGGCAGGCTTTGGTCCTCTCCCTGACTTAATCAGCGCTGTCAGGAGAGATCGGGACACACGGAGATGGTCAAGCTCGGGGGAGTGACCCCGAGTGGCACCGAGTGCCCCGTGCAGGACACAGTTTCTGGGGGCAGCTGCCATCCCCTGGCAGTGCCAACGCTCTCCCTGCCCTGGGAGCTTCCCCCTCCCTGCCAGGGCAGCTCTGCACCCCAGCTCTGCCCTTGGCAGGTGATCAATGCCTGCTCTGCTCCTTGCCGCGTTCGCGAGGCCGTAAATGGAGAGAAAACAGAGGAGGCGGCCCCATAAAAACATCCGAACAGCCGGCGGAGCAGGGGACAGAGCCATCCGTCACCGGCTGCAGGTGGCATTAAAGCCCAGCAGGGTTTGTTCTCCTGGAGATGGGAGCAGGAGCAGTAAATGGCACAGAACTAATCCGGGCTCCAGATAAAATATTTACAGAAAATCAAAACAATGGGAGTGGGTACAAAAGGCAAAGGGATGCCACCGTGCCTGGAAAAAGAGATAAATCATTTCTTTTCTCAAATAGTCCTGATAACTTTTGATGGGCATTTCCTTGAACATAAACGTGCTGTAATTCCGAAGGGTCCCGGGGGGTGGAGGGGGAGCAGGAGGTCAATCCCTAAGGGTGGGTAACACATGGGACACCTGGGATGGTGGGAGGTCAGACAGCTGAGAGCTTCCCAGGGATCGAGAAGCTTCTCCTCCTCAGGATTTGGGTGCCTGGTCCATGCTGAGCATCAGGAACGGTCCTGGATGCGGAGCTGGGACCTGGAGGATGGAACAGTTTCTCAATTTAGGGAAGTTTTGCAATCCCACATTGGGATTTTGCACTGTCATGGGACCACTCAGGTGTTCTGCTCTGGCAGCTGAGGCTGGTGGCAATAACAGCAGAAAAGAACTCATCAAATAGCTAATAACTAATTAAAATTAACTAATTACTAATAAAAACAAAATAGCTAATAACTAAAAAAACCCCTAATAACTACAAATTAATAAAAATAAAATAGCTAATAACTGCTAAAATAGCTGCAGGAAGTATCAAACAGCTGGGACGGGTTCAGGAGGGGCCATTTCAGGCTGTGGGAGCAGACGCGGCTGTGGAATACAGAAATTAGGAGTTGTTATAAAGTCCAGCCTGTACCAGACCTTTTTACAGCTGCCCTGATTGCTGAGACTCAACAATTCCCCTCCCCAGCCCGGCCCTCCTGCCTCAGAGGCTTCCTGCAAGGGCAAACCAAAACCTTTGGATGTAAAATTTCAATAAAGAGGAGACGGACGGGAACGTTCTAATCCTCGACTGCTGGATTTATGAACTTGGCCGTGTTAACCTTTTGTTTTATTGCCCTTATGGCCGTCCTATAAAACACAGCCCCGACACCTGCCTGGTGAGCTGTGCTGCCTGGGAGGGCTGGGTTCCTGAGGGTGGAACCTCCATCCCTCTGGGATATATCCCACGGGAGATGGGGGTGAGGACAGTGCCAGTATCGATGGTGGCAGAGTCCTGGGACTCAAACTTGCAGCTTCTCGTGGTCCCTGCGGGCTCTGTAGGGTTGGGTTTGGGCTCTGTGCCACCCTACACACACAGTTTAATGTGATTTTAGTGCCTCTAATGTGTTTAAGGGGTCTAAAGGCTGTGAAGGGCAACTTGTGGGGGAAAGGAAGGGAGAGGATTTATCAATCCAGCACTTCAGCCAGACCTGGGGGGTTTCTGTCCTCACAGGTCTGAAGCTGAGGAGAGACAGAGGAAAAAATGAATTTATCTGTGTGCTCTGTGGGTGGGGTTTGAGCTGTGGGTTCTCTGAGAGGGCTTGGGGGGTCTGTGAGGGCTCTGGGTGTCAGTGGGGATGGGTGGGGTGGAAACACAGGTTCTGGAGCTCCTCACCCTGCACAAGCTGAGCTCTGGTTCCAGGTTTTGTGCCTGTGACAGGGCCGAGACCCTGGCACACCCAGGGCTGTTCCTGGAGCTGCTCCTCTTCCTCTCTGCAAAGCTCTCCTGGAACTCCTGACCCCAAACTGGCAAAGCCTCAGCCTGAAGAACCCAAATTTCGCTGCTCCCTGCCCCAGCCAGCTCAGCAGTGTCCTCCTGCCTCCTGATCCCGGGAGGACTCACGGGGGCTGTGAGAAACCTGGAGAGGCCACAAGTTTGTCCCCATGCTCATGGGCAACCGGGAATTGCCAGAGAACACCTGAATTCAATCAATTCCACTCCCTCTGAGCTAAAGGGCCCAGAGGGCTCTCTAATGGAGCCTTTTATTCACACCCAGCCAGAGAGAGGCCCTGGCTTTGTCCCGTGGTTTCCAGCAGCTGCAGGAACTCCTTCAAATCCCAGCACCTGAGCAATCCCAGCAGAATGAAGGGCCCAGGGCAGTTCCACACCTGGCAGCGATGAACCTGCACAAACGAGCTCAGCAGAGCCTCCCCCTGTGCCATTCCTCGGCCTTTCCAAAACGGGATGAGCTCTAAGTCCAGCCCTGTGTGTCTGGCACCGTCCCCACCAGCAGCTCTGGGCTGAGGTGGCAAAGCAGAAAAAAACATAAAATCCTGGCAGATTTGCTCGATTTTTGAGTGTTTTGCCATCTCCCTGCTGCTGCTTTACACTGATGAGCTCGTTCTGGAGAACGAGCTGTCGCCTCCCCGTCATCGCAGCCATGGGAGGTGGGCAACAGGGCCTGGCTTTATTTCTCCTGACAGCTTTGGGACACGGAGGGGAACTCGGGGGGGATGGACTTGCGAGGGAAATGAGGAGGAATGGGGTCTGGGTTATCTCCGAGAGCAGTTTGGGAGCACATCCCACAGCATGTAGTGACAGAGAACATCCACGGCCTCAGCAGGGCTCCTGGAAACCTGGAGTCCTCCTGGAATCCTCCTGGAGAGCTTACCAGAGCGGGAACAGCTCCCAGAGCATCCCCTGTGCAAGCACCTGGCTGCTGGGAGGAAACAGAGCAGCACCAGGTGATGCCTTATCCGTCCTCCTAGAAACAGAGACCAGACAGAATAAGGGAATAAAGGTGGGTGTTTATCTGAAAGGCCTTCAGAGGGGCCCCTGGGGAGCCAGAGGCCGCTGCTGAGATGGACCCCGAGATGGACCCTGGCTCACGAGTTCTTCACACTTTTATAGGTTTGGTTCATCTGCGTATCAGGGTGAATTCTCCAATTAAAGCTTCAGTTAATGATGTAATTTCCCCTCAGCCTGCCCCCCTTTAGAGGCTTTGGTTTGTACTTTTTGGGCCTAGGACGGTCTGGGTGTCCTTGGAGAGCAGGCCCGGAGAGGCTTTGTTGTGTCTGCCCAGCAGAGAGAGCAGAAATTAACAGGCTACAAGAAACCTCAGAGCTACGCACTAAATAGTACAGAACTTGAAAAATATAAAAGTTAAAACTAAGACACCACAAGTGCTGGGGAATCCTCTGGGATCCCTAAAACCTGGGACTGAGCCTCTTGAGGACAATGTCACTTAGCCAGAGGCACTGCTGGCAAAGGGGAAAGAAACGTTCCATGGATGTTAAGGGATTGTTCAGCTCTGGGTTTTGGGAGCTGGATGACAGATGGACAGGCCGGGGACGTCACTGTTTGGCGTTGAACTACCACAGAGAGCTGATAATGCTCAGGGTGAGCTTTCAGGGCAGGAACACTCAGAGAGATGAGCTCTGGACGAGCTTTATCCAGGGAGAGGAGTGCTGCTGGCAGGGGTTGGAGATGGACTGGTTTATTCTGTGCCCTGCTGCCGGAATCGCAGGAAAAGGTGCTGAAGACTGGAAAGATAAAATGAGTTCCTGCAGTGGCACACGGGGTGGTGCCACCCTGTCCTCTGGATTTAAGCAGGTGGAAAAAGCAAAATTCAGTTTCATGACCTGCTGCAAACCCGGGGGGCTTTGGAATAAGGCAAAGAAAGGGGATTTATTCCAAGAACAAACTCCAATTCCCTCGAGCTTCCACGGGAATTTCAGTGCACGAGGTCCCTCCCTCAGGGACAGGGCACAGGGGCTGTGACCGGGGCTGATTTTGGGCCAAAATGCTCCGGAAGGAAAGGCTTTGCTGGATCCTGCCAGCTCAGAGGGGACCTGCTGGGCCTTGTGCTGCTCCCTCCCTCTGCCAGGGGGGACCTCGGGAGCTCCACATCCAGGGAATTCTGCACAACCCAGTCCCCTCTGAGGGGGCTCCGCAAGCCTGAACCCGGGTGTGTGTTCTGTTCGTCCCCTCCCTCCTCCTCCAGCCTCATTTTCCCAGGGGAATTGACTTCCCCCCGGAGTCCTTGAGGGAAGTTTTCCATGTCTCTGGCAGGACCCGGCACACACGGAGCCGTTTCTGCTCACCAGCCCCTCCCAGCCCTGCGCTGCTCCCTTTGTCTCCTCTCGGAGCCTCCAGGAGCTGCCGAGCCCGGCCCGGCCGCTGCGCTGCCCGAGTTCTCCTCACGGCAGCGCCGGAGTCAGGAGCGGGGCTCCGGCCTCGGGCTCCGTTCGCCTCCCCCTGCTCTCCCTCCTTCCTGACCGTCTGTGGGTGGGCAGAGCTCAGCCCTGCGCTGCCAGGGACCTCGGGGCTGCACAAAACCAGTTGTGCTCAGTCCTTCCCCGTCCATCACCCGCTGAGGAGGGTCCCAATTCCAGGAGCCGTTCCCGGCGCCCTCAGGGCTGGAGCGCCGCTGGAGCAGCCGCAGGCTCCCTTGGCCTGGGCCCCTGCTCTTGCTGCCTCTTCATTGGGCCTTTTTTACCTGTGGACAATGACCATCAGGAAGGGAGGCTTTTAAAAGCTGCAGAACTTTGTTTTTTTAACCAATTATGAAGCTGATTAATACCGAGTTTGACAATTTAGGGGAAGGCAGGGGTGACTCCCTTTCCTCTGCCAATCTGCCCCTGCCTTTCCTGCACTATTTTCGTGCAGGGTTTGCTGTTGGTGTCGATCCTCCCAGGAGAGGAGAAAGACGAAGACCGCTCCCAGTTGTTTAAAACCCCTATGAAAAGCTGTTCCCATGGATCCTGATGGCTCCTAGGCCTGGCCTTGCACTCCAGAGGAGCCGTAAAGCCAAGCCAAGGGGCTGAGGTAATTCCTGAGGGTGTCAGGGCACCCTGAAAAGCAAAAGGCCACCCCTGCCCAGCTGCAGGCTTGGACAGGCGAGTCCTCAACGCAGCGCCGGGGTTTTGTGGAGAAATAAAAATAGCTGGGAAGGAAGAGGAGGAAGCTGCCGGCCCAGAGCAGCTTCCTGAGCATTTCCAGCTCAATGGGGTTTGATTGCTCCACACCTGCCCGCTCCTCCCAGGCTGAGGCAGGAAAAATAATCTCCCCTGATATGCAAATCCAGCAAATCTCAGCGCAGGCGAGGAGAGCGAGAAATAAATCTGCAAATCTGAGCCACCAACTTCAAACCCTTTCTTGAGAGAGATTGGACTGATTTCCCCCTTTTCCCTGGCTCAGGAGAGAGGGAATGAAGGATTCTCATTCCTTTTGCACCATCTTGGAAAAAATATGAGCCACTTCTGTGCTGTGCTGGAGTAATCAGGGGGTTCCCAACAAATCTCCCCAAGTTCCAGCCCCAAATGCTTTGGGATGAGTGCTCCCTCACATGGCTGCCCCACTGCCACCGGGAAAGCTCCCCAGATCCAGGGATCCGGGAACAGCTCCCGCAGAACCAAAGGGCTCCCTCGGGCTGGGTTCAAATCCCACAAACCTGGGCAGTGCTGCTGTGAGTGCCACTCCCCAGCCCTCATTTTTTAAGGAGTTTCGTTTTTCAGGGATTAGTAGGATAAATAAAACTTTGGGAAGGGAGAAACTTTACAGGAAGCTGCAGAAAGGTTGGAAAGCAAGAACTGTGTCACAGAAATGTGGCTCCAGTTCCTGAAGGGAATCTGCCCTGGTTTGTGTCCCCTACTGCAGGAAACGCTCCTGCCTGTGGGGGAATGAGGTGTCAAAGCAATGCTGGGGAGAAAAACCCCCAAATCCAAAATAATCGTATTGATTTTACCTGGAGACTAAGGAGTTAAGAGCCCAGAGATTTCAGGCAGCTCAGGCCTTGCTGCTGGCACTGGAAATGCCCAGTTTGTGTGGGAAGAGCTGTTCCCAGATGCTCCTGGCCTGGGATGGACACTGAGCAGCCAGGCTGGGGCTGGGCTTCGGGTGAAACAGGGATGGGCTGAGCTCCACGGAGCTGGGAGTTTCTGGGAGACAGCGCCCACAGCAAGGCAGGGATGGGGCAGGGAGGCAGGAAAGGGTTGGGGCAGGGAGGCTGGCCAGGGGAAAGAGTTGGGTTTGGAATTGTGTCCTCTTAAAGACTGACCTGGCACCTGGGAGAGGTCAGCAAACTGATCCTCAGTGAGAGGAAATCCCTGTGTTTGAGGTGCTTCGGGTTGGTTTCTGTCTGCTGAAGAGGAGCTTTCTCACTGAGGTAAGGAAGGGTTGTTCACAGGTCCATTTCTATGGATAAACCTATGGAATTCCGGCCAGCCAGAGTCCTTCCAGGAGCAGGATCACAGCCCCATCCCACTGGATGAGGATTTCAGGGTCTGGGCACAACCCACCACACTCCCGCCTGCAGCCTCTCCCCGTGGAGGGACCTGCTGGACTCCCAGAACTTCCCACGTGAGGAAGGAAACACCCAAGGGTTGAGATCCCGCTCCAAATTCCAGTTTCCTTTCGGTATTTTTAACGTGTGCCGCATTTCACGGGTTCTCCAGCAGCAGCCAAACACAATCACCGTTAATTAACCCCATGAAATGCTCTGTGCTTTCAGAAAAGAGCCCTGGCACTGCCACTTACCTGAAACCCAGGTGCTGCCTCTGAGGGCAGGGCTGATGGTGGGGACACTTCACGTTCCCAATTCCAACACAACTGACTGCTGGAAACACTTCCATAACGAACACTGGAATGATGTATTTAGGGAACACTCCGTGTCCTCCATCGCACTGTGATTCTGGAGGATGGAGTCATAAAAACAGAAAGATTTTAGCTTTTTTCTCCTTCAAAGTAGGGGCACCTTGAAGATTCTTAGAACTATTTTGGGCTGGGAATCCCATTTTTCTGATCAGCAATAAGTGCACCTGACTCTGCTGAAAGCAGTGGTCCTGAACAGCGAGGCAGGAGGGTTTGTGTTCGTTAACCAGGCTTCAAACCCTCGTCTCCCTGGCAGATAAATGCTGTGGATATTTTTAATCCACTGCCTTGACTTAGCATTTTCTCCTCTCCCAGCCTCTCTAAGAGGTAACACCAGATGAGCAGCTGATAATTAGCCCCGAAGGGCCACATGTACAATCTTGATTTCAAAGGGGGCCTTTCATGTTAGATATTGATTAAAAAAAATAATAAAAGTGGCCTTTTCATCAAAAAGCAGCCTCAGAGTGCTCGGTGCGCGAGGAGCTTCCCTTCCCCAGCCCTGCCCACGTGGGCCACCTGCCAAACAGAAAAACCTCGGGTTTATTTATTAAAACCCATTTATTGTCCCCAGACAGGCTGAGAAACAGAATTTATTTGCTTGAAGGCCAGGCCTGGGTGTGAGAATCCACCTGTGCCTGTTCCCAGCCTGGTGCTCTCTGTGATGAAAGAGCCCAGCGGCTGAGGATTCCCAAATTATGGAGATCAGAGGAGTGGCAGTGGGAGCAGGAGATGCAGAGAGCTGAGGGATGTGGGATGGCAGGGAGGGAAGGGGCGAAGCCACTCCAGGGCAGAGCCAGCAGGGACAGAGCAGCTCCCTGAACCCGGGGTGATCAGCTCAGGGGGCGTTAATTGATCATCTCAGGGGGCGTTAATTGATCTGGGATCGTGCAGGGGTGGGGGAAAGGCTCCAACCTCCCCCCCACCGAAGGTTCCTGGATTAATTCCAGGTTTATTGCCTCTGTTACTCACAGTTAATGCCATGGGCGCCTCAGTGGATGTGTTGTAAATCTCAATTAATGTCCTGTACAATCAGTTCATAATTAATTAATCCAAGGGGCTGATTCAGTGGGAAGAGAACTCACTGTGCACAAAGCGCTCCCGGTCCTGTCTCGGCTGCAGGGAAATCCCTGACTCTGACAGGGACAAACCCCAGAGCTTTGGGGCTTTCCTGGTTACTTAGGGGAGTTCAGGAGGCCAGAAACCAGAACTGAGCTGAGCTGTGGGGTCAGACACTGCCATGGCCTTTGCTTCCCTCTGCTTGGAGTGTTTGAGGTGGAAGAGAAGGAAGGAGCCAAAGCCCACAGAAAGCAAGGGGACAGCAGTGAAATTTCGGATGTTTATTACAGATATTAAATTCTATATTTAATTCTAATTAAATTCCATATTTAATTCCAATCAGGAACAGCATGGCCTGGCTAAGCAGGGAGTGGGTTGTTCTCTCTCTCAGCCAGGTTTAGGATTTTTGGGTTGGATTTTTATGTTGAAAGCTTCGGGGTTTGGAATTAGACCTAATTTTTCCTGAATTTTTCAATCCTCTGCCTGGAAGAGTTGAGCCAGGCCGGACCTGGAGCAGCCTGGCTGGGCTGGGCTCTCCCTGGGTGCTCTTCCCTCTCTTTTAGGAAGATGAGAAGAGCAAATCCTCACGGAATCCGTGCAGGAGCTGAAGCTTCCAGACCCCAGCCAGGGAGCCCTTCCCACGCAGAGCTGGAGGGAAGGAGAACATCCAGTTCCATGGAATTTAGGGACCCAAGCTCTCCTCACCTGCTGGAACCCCCGGCTGAACCCCAAAAGGCTCTGAAAGAATTGGAAATTCACCCATCAAGGATTCCCTGTTCCCTTGGAGAAGAGGAAAGGACGGAAGTTTTATCAGGCAGCGCTGTCATGGAAGGGAAATTAAAGGCTGAGTCAAAGAGACAATGGCTGAAGAATTAATTCTTTCCTGTCCTGTGAATTCAGAGCAAAAACTGACAGTTTTATGTTCCTCCAAGGGAAATCTCTGAAATAAAAGCAGGAGCAGGGAGCGGGGAGAGAGGGGAAGGAGGAGGGGGAGAAGGAAAAAGGGAAAACTGCTCGGAGCTGTAACACCACCACAGGCAAGAGCTCTTCATTAGCAGCTTCATTTTCCATCAGGTGCATTTAAGGAGTTTTGCCACCCTCCTCAAAGTTCATTTTCTCCTCGTGCAGCGCTTTCTGACTGCATCAATCTTTCATATTCTCATTTCCAGCGGCCCCACACGGCTGCAGTTGGCTCTTGGGCTAAGCAGAGTTGAAGTTGTCTCCCTCAGACACCTCTTGTTCTGCAAGGAAAGAAGTTTCCAGCAAATCCATCACGAAATCTTTTCCAGTTGGTGCCCTCGGATGGGCATGTTGTTGTTTTTTAACTTGGAGATTTTATTTTTCACTCTGAGGAAAGCATCTGGAGCTTTCATTTCGAACCAGGGAGTTTCGGGATCCAATTGAGGAGCTGCTGTCACTGGGAGCTGACTCAAGGCACTGGCACCGCTGCAAAGCAATAACTTTCTACCCAAACCACTTTGCAGTGAAAAATGTGATTTTTCTGTGTGAAAAAAAAATAAAATAAAACCAGATTTCCTCTGAAAAGAGATTTTATTTCCAGTTAAAAAACCAAAAAACAACAACAATACTGAGTGACTTTGTGATCTTGCCCTAAATGATAAAACTTTAAAGGTTCAGGTAAAAGAATAAATTTTTTTGTTATTAAAAAAATGAAATGTTTGAGGCCAGATTGGGCAGGGCTTGGGGCAAATTGGGATGGTGGAATTTCATGCCCATGGAAGGGATGGGATGGGATGGGATGGGATGGGATGGGATAGGATGGTAAAGGAGAGGTGGCTTTTGGGAAAGGAATACTCTTCCTTTTCCAGGGCTTTTCCAGGGCTTTCAGCAGACTGGGAATAGCCTTGGAATGCTGCACTGGAGGATTTGGAGATGCTCTGGTCACACCAAGGGCCCGAAGCTCCATCACCTTCTCACCCCCTCCGTGCCACATTCTCTGATCCTGCCTCAGCTGTCCTTCCTCACGTAGGATAAATTTTCCTAAAGAAATTTTCCCTAATATCCAACCTAAACCTCCAAAGGGAACCAGTTAAAATCTTGTTTGAAACCCAAACGGATCCTGGAAGGTTCATTTCAGTGCAAAACAGAATATTCCATTTGGATTTCAGCCCTTTTTGGGAATGTCTGAGGTGCTGTCAGGTCTGGTTTTGAAGACAGCTTTTCTCCTGAGGAGGTGGGAGCAGCACGTTCTAACCGAGCAGGAATCCAGCTGCCACCAGAGCTTTCCTGCCTGAATCCTGCCTGATACCTGAGCAGGGATGTGAGTGACCAGGATCCCCCTGAAACTCCGGGAATATTCTGCGTCACAGAAATCATTTACCTGGCTTTGCTCCTATTTAACACCATCTGCTGGGCTGACCACCAACCCTGCTGGGCTGACCACCAACCCTGCTGGGCTGACCACCAAACCCTGCTGGACTGACCACCAACCCTGCTGGGCTGACCACAAGCCCTGCTGGGCTGACCACCAAACCCTGCTGGGCTGACCACAAGCCCTGCTGGGCTGACCACCAACCCTGCTGGGCTGACCACCAAACCCTGCTGGACTGACCACCAACCCTGCTGGGCTGACCACAAGCCCTGCTGGGCTGACCACCAACCCTGCTGGGCTGACCACCAACCCTGCTGGTTCCTCTTCCCAGTGCCCAGAACTGCTCCATCTCCTGCTGCCTTCCCAAAGGGGCCCTTCCTGCTTCCAACGGAGTCCTTTCCAAACCAGCTCAGCCTTTGGAAAAACCCGGAGCGATTCCAGCTGCAGTGGGGTGGGAGCGATTCCCTGCCTCCCGTCTGGAATGCCGAGGAGCCGCTGCTGCTGCTGCTGCTGCTGCTGCTGGGAACAAACAGATGCCCCATCTGAAGAAGTTACCGAGTGCTCCTGCCTTTAATTCCTGGCCGTGTTTATGTAAAATTAACTGCACCCCACGTTCTGTGTATCTTTTAATTGCAAAACCAATTAACTTTAAAATGTTCTGCTTTGTAGTTCTGCTAATGGATGGCATCGTCGTAGTTGGCTTTGCAAAATCCATCTTTTGTTAGGACTGGGCAGGGAGCCATCCCCAGTTATCCCTGGAAGTGAGTTCCCTTTGCTGAGCCAGCTCCACGCAGCCGATGCGCTCAAGTTGCTTCACAGGCATCGGATTTTGGGGAATCATCTGTAGAGAGACTTCACAGCCTTCCAGGAAATGCTGGATCCCTGGGGAGCAGCGTGGCTGGGAGCTGGAAAGGCTGATCCCAATGGGAACTTCCGTCCCTGCAGCTGGGATTGCAGTGGCTGCGATGTCCAGGGCAGGCTCAGGCTGGAGAGCAGGGAAAGGCTCTTCCCCCAGAGGGTGCTGGGCGCTGCCCAGGCTGCCCAGGGAATGGGCACGGCCCCGAGGCTGCCAGAGCTCCAGGAGCGTTTGGGCAGCGCTGCCAGGGATGCCCAGGGTGGGATTTGGGGTGTCTGGGCAGGGCCTGGGGCTGGGATCCATGATCCTTTATCCTTCGCAGCTCAGGACATTCCCTGATTCCGTTACTCTGAGGAGGGCAGGAGCAGGGGTGGTGCCTGAGGGTACCTGAGGGAGAGCAGGACTCGCTCCCCCGGGACACCTGGAGCACTGATCCTGCTGGGGATCGCTGATCCTCCTCGGCAAACCCGGATCCTTCCTCTGCCTCTGGCAGCCCCGGAGCTCCGGGGGAAGAGGGAAGAAGAGCCAGGATTGCTCCTCCTGCTGCCTTCCCTCACACCCCACGATCAGAGCCACTGTCGGGGCCTTTCCAAGGACACCTCTGCCCCTCTGGATCCCGGGAAGAGAAGGGCAGAGTCCTGCAGGCACAGGCTGCCCAATTCCAGGCCGGAGGGCAATGGCCAAGAGACCCCAAAGCTGTGCTCAGAGGGGCTCTGGCTGGCACAGAAAACAGGGGAAAGAGAGGACTCGGAAAAACTCCCCGGATGGACCTTTGGACACCTCCCATCACACCCTGACACCTCCCATGACCTGCGCTGATTTAATTTTTATAAGGAAAAAAATCAATCATCAGCCTGTAACTGAAGGCTTTCCTTTAAAATCAACAACTCTGAGTCATTTTCACAACAGAGCTGATTATTTCTGTTGTGATCGGAGGGTTTTCACGGTTTCCTGCTGTCGGACACGTCAGGGGTTGATTCTGTGTTTGTAATTAAGATCAGCAATAGAAAAACGGAGCTTTGCAGCTCGGCGTAGCTCAGGAAATGTCACTGCTGAAGAAATTGATTTTGTTTCCTGAGTTTCTGTCCCCTTGCCCAAGTTCGGGGATATTTTGGCATTTGAGGCAGTGTGATAATTGGGGGAAATTATTTATTTAAGGAAAAGAAAGGAAATGAGATACGCACAAGGCCCCTCCCTCTTCCTTCTCCCCTCTGTTCAGGGGCTGTAGGAACCAGGCAGTGTCTGAGTCCCTCGTCCCCTGCCAGCCTTGGGGACAGTGACCTGCGGACCCAGAATCACCACAGAACCTCCCGTGCTTAGGAAACCAAGGGAAAACCGCCGGGAATTCGAAGGAACAGCGAGGTCAGACCCCCCTGCTCTCACCTGGGGCTCTGGTCTCTCTCGTTCCCACCCAGGAGCCGCCGAGTGCTTTAAAATCCATTCCCGATGGATCCTGCGGGATCAAACTCCCTCGGGACTGGGCACATCTGGAAAAGCGCTTCCACCCAGCTCCGAGCCGTCGGGTGCAGGGCAGCCAGGTCCGTCCCTTGGGTGCCCACGGCAAACACTCCATTCCTGCCCCGAGGAGCTCGGCTGGACCCCGGAGTGCCCCGGGCCCCCCAGGCCTGGCAGAGCGAGGCCAAACTGTCCCCTCCCTCCCCAAACTGTCCCTCCCCATCCCAAACTATTCCCTCCCTTCCCAAGATGTCCCTCCCCATCCCAAACTGTCCTCTCCCCATCCCAAGCTGTCCCATCCCATCCCAAGCTGTC
>VZTI01005303.1:110933-143927 GCA_013397865.1 Struthidea cinerea
CCCATCCCAAACTGCTCCCTCCCATCCCAAACTGTCCCCTCCCATCCCAAACTGTCCCTCCCCATCCCAAACTGTCCCTCCCCATCCCAAACTGCTCCCTCCCATCCCAAGCTGTTCCTGCCATCCCAAGCTGTCCCTGCCGAGCAGGAGCAGCCCCGGGGCTCCCTCGGCTGCTGCAGACCCCCGTGCAGGCACAGATGGCGGCCTCGGGTCCCCTCCTGCTGTTCCCATCCCCGTTCGTGGCTGACGAACTGGAAATGTTCCGGCCCGGGCTCCCCCCGGGGACAGCTGTGGAAAATGTCCGTGGAAAACGCTGGGAATCCTCCTCCCGTCAGAGGGACAGGAGGCAGGGATGTGATCCTCAGGGGAGTGTTGCAGAGGTCTCCGTGGAGCTCCCGGGATGTCCGTCCCCAGCACAGAGATCTGTCCCAGCACAGAGATCTGCCCAGACTCGTGGCTTCGGGAGCCGCTGCCCCTGGAACTTGGCAGGGCAGGAGTCCCGGGGGACTGGCGGATTCCCCGTTCCCCACTGCGTGCTGGCAGTGCCACGGGGAGCAGCAGCTCCCTGTTTGTCCCCAGGGTATCCCTTTAGGGCCATCCCTCACCCCCGGTGTCTGCACAGGCCACGCTTCCTTCCCTCTCCCTGCTGCCGTTTATTGGGTTCTGCCCAACATTTTGGTGACGTGGCCGTGGCCATGAGAGGTCAGTGACCGCCTGCCCCGGCCTGAGGGCTGGACACTCCCAGGGCCGTGATCCCCTCACGCCCACCCACAGCCCCCCTCAAGGACTCTTCTCCCTCATTTTATCTTCCCTTCTCTCCCTGGTGTGAATTATTCCCAGAGAAGGTTTGTGCTCAGCTCCACTCCTGTCTCCCCCCAGCAGATCCCTCAGCCGCAGCTGGGCAGTTCATTTGCTTTCAGTAATTAAATATTATTGTAATGTGGCGTGAGCCCTTTAATCCGTGGCCAGCTGCTGGGCTGCAGTGGAGTTTTCCATGGATCACCTGTCAGTGAGGGCTGGGCCACGGGCCATTACTGTGGAATTATTCATTCCAATCTGGAAGGGATAAACAGACACAAAAGCACAGGCTGAACCTCCCAGCCACAGGTTCCACCTTCCTTTATGGGGGTTCTCCTCTCTCCCAGCACAAGTTTGCTCCTCACTGAGCAGGTGATGAGCACATCAGGCAAAAATGTCCGTGGTGCTTGTCCTGGGGCCTCTTCCAGGAGCTGTCCAGCTATCCAGCCGGGATGACAGCTGGAGAAGGCAGGAGGCGGTGGCCGGGAGCCAGCCCGGCTGCTTATTGAAACAAAAACAAATGGGAAAGGGTGGGCAAAGCTGGGCAGAAATGGTCGGTTTGGACATGTGGGATCCCCTGCCAGCAAATGGACTTTGCTCACAAAATCTGCTTCCTGCAGCTCCTCGGGCTCCTGGCGTTGGCTCCATCTGTCCCCCCGAGTCCAGCAGGTTCATCTCGGGATCCTGCAGGTGGATCTGCAAGATTTAAACTGGGATAATGGAGATTCTGTCCCATTCAGGTGGGACCCCACCTGCAGACTAGCCGACAAGATCCAAAGGACCTGGAGCTGCTGGAGAGAGCCCGGAGGAGGCCACGGAGCTGCTCCAGGGCTGGAGCCCCTCTGGAGCCAGGCTGGGAGAGCTGGGGGTGCTCAGCTGGAGAGGAGAAGGCTCCAGGGAGAGCTCAGAGCCCCTTGCAGGGCCTAAAGGGGCTCCAGGGAAGTTTTCAGCAGGGCCTGTTGCAAAGGGACAAGGGGTGATGGGTTTAACTAAAAGAAGAGGTTTTTTACCCTGTGGGTGGCGAGACCCAGCACCTCGGCTGAACGAGGAATTCTCAATCCTCTGCTCCCTTGGGGGACAAGGAGTCGGCAGGGAGGGACCCCCGGAGGAGCAGGCAAATGAGATAAGAGATGCACAATGGACTTGTTAGAGGAGTTATGGCTGTGACGAGCCCGACAAAGCCTGAGGCCTCCTGGTGCTTTACTCCATCCCGCGGCCTCATGAAATTAACGGCCAGGAAATGTAAAAGCCATAAAAGGCTGTTTGTGCTCCCTGGGTGCAGAGCCGGGCTCTGGAATCCCTTATCAGCCACAGTCAGACCTTGCAGCAAGATGGAAAAAGGGCCTGGAGAACTTTATGGCCAATATTGACACAACACGAGCGCTCTGAAACCTCCGGCCCAAGCACCGACCGAGGGCTGCTGGAGGCTGAGACACGGCCAGGACAAAGCTCCACCTGTCCCTGCCCTGCTGCCAGCATCGTCCCCAGCAGGGATGGGACACCAGGAGAGCCTCTGCTTCCACCCCTGTGGGGGCTGTGCTGAAGGAGAGCAGGGTTAGTGGGATTTTGGGATAAATCCTTCCCTGGGAGGGTGGGGAGGGGTTGGGATGGAATTCCCAGAGCAGCTGTAGCTGCCCCTGGATCCCTGGCAGTGCCCAAGGCCAGGCTGGACATTGGGGCTGGGAGCAGCCTGGGACAGTGGGAGGTGTCCCTGCCATGGCTGATTCCATGACATGACAGCGTGAGTGTCGTTCCTTCCTCAGGGGAGAAAACCTCCTATCCATCCATTTCATCACAAATATCACTCATTTACTCATTTCTCTCTCCTCTTTTTGCATCTTTCCTTGCTTTAAAACCCAAATATCTGTGGCTCTGATGTTGGTTTCCCTTACACTGCTTCGGTGAGTGCAAAGTTTGAGCTGGAACCAGGAACCTCCCTGGTATTTGTAACCCCATCAGCAGGAGCTGCTCTGCTCTGTCTCTGCTGGGCTGAGCTCAGAGCCTGAACACGGCTTGCTTTAATTTGTTAAGGCATTTTTAAGAGAATGCAGGAGAAAAAACCCCACCCCAGCAGCTTCCAGAGTCTCTTTATTTGAAATTCAATAATGCCAGCAGCCAGCCAACCTTGCTTTATAACTTCAAGATAGCAGTGCTAAGTGGAGAATTACTTTGAATATTTTAAGTACAGCTGGCCAGCTGCTTATTTAGATAGATACATAAATATATCACTCACAGGGTTTTATCACTCTGGTGATATGAGGCTGTTTTGAAGGAAAAGTTCCATTATTTGGGGCTCGCTGTGAGGTTTTCTTGAGCCCCTAGAGTGGCACAGAGCAAAAACTTTAGTCACGAGCAGTCAAAATTAATGAGCCAGACCTTGCTGAAAAAATTAAGACGGGACTAAAAATCAGGGAACACATATTTGCATTTCTTCCCTTTTGTCTGGATGCTCCCAAGCCAAAAGCTTTTTCCAAAGCTCCAGAAAACTGGTTGGGGTTTATTTATTTCTCTGTGAGAACAGAAGCTTTCAGCCCATGCTGCTCCCAGAAATGGAACATCACTCCCCACCGCTGGCCACGGTCACACGACGGGAGACGTCGGAGTCTGACGCTGCAGCTCCCTAAAGCGAGGAGACTTTCACACTTCCTGCCTCGGTAACCGAGCTCCCTCCCAAGGTAGGACAGCTCCGTAAAAAATCCCTGTGTAACAGTTTGTGCTGTCCTAGAGGAGCAAAAAGCCTCCCCAGGCCGGAGCTTTTCCTGTGCCCACACCCAGCAGGGTTTGGGAGAGCAGGGGAGGGGCTGGGGCAGGGATGGGGCAGGACAGGATCCGTGTCCCACCTGCTCAGAAAAGGGGAAACGTCCCAGCCCCGCCTGAAGAGCTTCCACGCTCTGCTTCCACTGCTGATTCCAGAACTCCCATGGACACACGATGGATGTCACCAGGATTTCACCAGCACTGCCAGGCCCAGCTGAACTCCTGGGGACAGCCTGGGGTAATTCAGGATATTTAGGGACCCTCTGTGTTTATACACTCCCTGCAAGCTCTGTGCACAGCAGTTCCAGGAGAAATCCCCTCCTGCCTGTCCTGTCAGCACAGAGATTCCTGAGAGGTGACGCTCCGGTGTCCCAGGCCATTGCCACCCTCAGGTGTCCCTGTCCCTCTGCACCCTCCGGTGTCCCAGGCCATTGCCACCCTCAGGTGTCCCTGTCCCAGGCCACCATTCCCATGGGACCAGCTGCTCTGTCCCTGTTCCCTGCCCTCCGTGCTGTGCCCTCACATGGAACAGAGATGTGACCCCCCTGCCCTGGGCAGAGACAGGCACTGGAATTCCAGGGGAAGGCAGAGGCTCCTTGCGGGATGTTCCTGTTACTCCCCTGCTTTCAGATCACCTCGGGTGCCTTTGTGCAGGGCAGCAATTTAAATCAGCCCCGAGAGCAGCTGGAGCTGCCGGGAACACCTGAATATGGAAGAGCAGATACTCCTTCATCCTTGAGCAGGGCTGGAATCTGCCCCCGAATAGGGTTTGCCTTGAACTCTTCTCCTCCTGCTTTATTCTCCATCCAGGGTCTGGTGTTGTTTTCTTTGCCTTCCCCTCCTTCCACTCATTAAATGTTTAATGAGAGCTCTGAGCAGTCAGGCCCCATGAAGTTCCAGAAGTTCTCGTGTTCCATGCGTTCAAAGCTCAGATCGGGCGCAGGGATGAATGAACCGCCTGCCAGGAGGCAAAGCCACTTCCCTGCTCAGAACGGCCGGCGCGGCACAAAGCAGAGGCTGCCAGGGGGAACAGCGAGGGGAGAGCGGCGCTGGCAGCTCGCAGATGCAGGAGATCATTTCCCCGTGCTGCCACGAACAACGACAGCAACAAGGGCAGCCCGGGCTGCGCCTGCCCTCCATCCCGAATTCCAGCCGCGCCTGAGGGTGTTTCCCTGCTGGGCCAGCACTGCCTGGGAGCGGCAGCTCAGCACCGAGGCTTCCAGCAGGCCTGGCTGCGGCTGGCACACAGGCAAGGGGCTGCAGTGTGGCACCCCCCGGCCTCGGCGGGGCACATCAGGGCACTGGAGTCACCCTCAGGAAACGGGGCTGAGGGGCTGCGGGAGCCTGAGTGCCCCACGGAGCAGGGAAATCAGCCTGAACTGGAGCTGCCCAGCCTGTCCGGCCCCAGCAGGAATCTCCTAAAGGAAATCAGGGATGCGGGGAGCTGGGAGCAGCCGGAGCCCTCCCTCTCATCCCGGGTTTTTCTGGGGCTCATTGCTGTGTCAGAGTCAGAAATCCCAGAATCCTGGAATGGTTTGCGTGGGAAGGGACCTTAAATCCCACCCAGTGCCACCCCTGCCATGGCGGGGACACCTCCCACTGTCCCAGGCTGCTCCCAGCCCCAATGTCCAGCCTGGCCTTGGACACTGCCCGGGATCCAGGGGCAGCCACAGCTGCTCTGGGAATTCCATCCCAGCCCCTGCCCACCCTCCCAGGGAACAATTCCTTCCCAAGATCCCACCCAGCCCTGCCCTCTGGCAGTGGGAAGCCATTCCCTGTGTCCTGGCCCTGAATCCCTTGTCCCCAGTCCCTCTCCAGCTTTCTTTAGGCTCCTTCAGGTCACAGTCAGGTCACCCTGGAGCCTTCTCTTTTCCAGGCTGAACAATCCCAATCTTATCAGCCTTTTCCTGCCCTTTCTTCCCATGTGACTCCTTAAAATGGGCATTTTGGAGTGCCGTGACTTCTCTTGGCCCATCCAAAGTCAGATTTTGGGGAGGCTGCAGATCCCAGAGGAAATGTGTTCCGGCAGGCCCAGCCCCACAGGAGGACACAGGGACCGATTCCCACCCCCTGGAACTTTTCTGGAGGGAAATCATGGGAAATACCATTTAGGGTCTTATTTTTACCCTTGTTTGCATCAGACTGAGCCGAATTAGAGCAGAAATTAGAGAAGATCTCAGGCAGCCCCGATTCTCCTCCAGCTCTGAGCACAACAGCAACTCTCCCCCTTCAGTCCCAAACCCCCCGCTCCCTTTCCAGAGCAGCTGCTCCCTTTTTCAATCATTTTTCCAATTTTTCATTATTGTTTTGTCCCTTCCATAAAGCAGGATGAAAATTAAAGCCCATAAAACTTTCCATTTCTGTGGCGTGGATCTCTTGGCAGATAAAAACCTGCTACAAATCATTAACCCAGGAGGCAGCTGGAGATGCTGCCAGGAGGTGCTGGGGTGACATTGGAGCTCAAATTCCTGGGGTTTCGGACAGCTCAGGGCCAGCCCACAGTACTCAGGCAGCTCTGGGTGTGCACAGGGCAGCTGGAAACCCTGATTTCCACAAGGGCTTCCACTGCTGAGGTGCAGATGAGACAAATTCCTGCTCAGAGGAATCTCCGAGGGCTCCTTGTCCCTCCAGGTGACTCCTGCGTCTCCTTCCCCATCTGCAGCCTGCCCAGAAAGCTCCTGGCAGCACCTGGCTGCCCTTTTAATTTGGGAATGCTTTGAAACCTCTGGCAGGATTGTTCTGAGGATGAACGTGGGTAGGAATTCACCCTCTCAGTGCTGTGGCTTAACAAACCCCAGAAAATTTGCATTTAACTTGATTTTTTCCCCCTTATCCACATTTTTCTCAACGTCAGCTCTGCACTGGAGCCGTTCAGTCTCTGCCTTCATCTCCCTGAACCTTCTGCAGGTATTGTTCCCTTTCCAGGGCTGATTTTTACAGGGAGGCTCTACAAGGGCTCTGAGGAGAGAGAAAAGAGGCTGGAGCTGCTCTGGCAGTGATGGGCAGGGAGTGTTTCAGTGTTCAGGCTGCAGTCTCTGATTTGATTCCATCTCCTCCTTCAGAGAACACAAAATCATGGAAACCACTTGGCTTTGACTGCAGAGGAACAGCCAGAGCTGGCCCCAATCACGAAACACTCGAGACCTGTGCTGGAGGTTTCTGAACAGGAGGAGAGCTGAAAATGGAGGGGTTGTGGTGTTAATGGAGCTGTTTGTCTGAAAGGGCCATAAAAATGTCCTTCAGTGAGCGTGTGGATGAGAATCTCCTGTGGCAGTCACAGAATCAGGGAATCCTGGAATGGTTTGGGTGGGAAAGGACCTTAAAGCTCATCCAGTGCCCCCCCTGCCATGGCAGGGACCCCTCCCACTGTCCCAGGCTGCTCCCAGCCCCAATGTCCAGCCTGGCCTTGGGCACTGCCAGGGATCCAGGGGCAGCCACAGCTGCTCTGGGAATTCCATCCCAGCCCCTGCCCACCCTCCCAGGGAACAATTCCTTCCCAAGATCCCATCCATCCCTGCCCTCTGGCACTGGGAAGCCATTCCCTGTGTCCTGCCCCTGAATCCCTTGTCCCCAGTCCCTCTGCAGCTCTCCTGGAGCCCCTTCAGGCCCTGGAAGCCATAATGAGGTCACCCCAAAATCTTTTCTGCAGGGTGAACAATCATGGTTAGGGGACATGAATTAAGGAGAAAACCTCCTGCGGACCTGTGGGACACTGGGATCAATGATCCTGCAGGAACTGGGATTGGGGATCCTGGATCACACTGGGATCAGGGATCCTGTGTCACACTGGGATCAGGGATCACACTGGGATCAGGGATCCTGTGTCGCACTGTCCTGTTTTTGCAGGAGAGCTGCACTAACTGCTCAACTCCTGCTCTGTGCTAAGGAGGGTGTCAGTGACTGCTGGGATTTTTCCTCACGGATCCATAAATCCCCTCCTGGCCATCATCCCCCTCATCCCCATCCTCACCATCCTCACCATCCTCACCATCCTCAGGCTGCTCCTGTTCAGCTGTGCTTGCTCCTTGCTCTGTCCCTCCAGCCTCAGCCCTTTACACTTGTCTGCATTAAATTGCATTTGCTGCCTGAGTCACCTAAAGGATGCAAATCCTCTGGAATCCGGGGGATTGTGCCTGCTCCAGGGGAGGAGAGTGGGATAGAAATGGATTCTTTCCTAGCTCCTCTGCATCCCTTCTGACCAGAGCTATGAAAATACATCCAAAGCTGGTATTTTTATTTCTATTTTTTTACATTTTTTTGAATGTGACCAAATCTGCAGCATTTTCAGGGACATGGATCCCATTCAGGCCCCGGCCATAAATCCTGTCTGTGTTCCAGCCTTTTCTGGGGATTTTCCACTGCCTTTTTCCCAGTCCCCAGGAGGGGAATGTGCCGTGCTGCTCTGCAAATGCTCCCTGTAAGCAACCCTCAGCCTCGGGAGGCTGTAATCTAAATAAATCTGCAAGGATTAGCTGCCATTTGCAGGTGGGAATCTGGGAATAAAGCAGCCAGAGGTTTTCCTGGCGATCTGTGGATGCTTTGCAGGATTGTTTGTTGGTTTAGTGCCCACTCAGGTGGCTCTGTATTGCTGGCGTGGAGAAGATCTTTAGGAACAGGGAGTTCCCCTGGAGATTGGGATTTGTGGAATCCAGCAGCTCCCAACCTGTCTGGATTATGTCCATAAAAGTGCTGGCAAAGTTGGAACGAGGGACTCAGAGTCCTTAAAATGGTCATGAGCTTTATTTTCTGGATTTGGGATTACTGGTGTTGGATTGCGTGGCTGCTGCTCCCTTCTGTGTCTGAATCCTAAACTGGCTGAGGTGAATGAGAGCTTTTTGTGTCCAGGGGAAGTTGAAGGCTGTGGAATGCTGGACAGTGGGAAATGAGTAATTAAACACAGCTCACCCTCATGGCACTGGGAACTCCGGTCTTTGCTCACAGCTGTGCACTTCCCCTTCATGGCCTGATGTTCCTTCCTAAATAGGAACTTTAGTTCAGGAAGGGAAGGACAAGAGGGGTGATTGTGGCCTGCAGTGGTTTTGTCCTACAAGGCATGCTGGGCTTGGATTCAGCTGGGAAAGGCGTGAGGGAAGTCCAGGCAGAGCCAGGGGAGCTCTGGAGCTGCTGCTCAGCAGGAGCTGCTCCTGGCACAGGACTGGGAGCCCTCAAACGAGGTTTAGTGGGAGCCAGTTCCAAAGGGACACAAAGCCAGGCCTGTGGGGCTGCTTGTCCAAAGGTGTTGAGAGATCCACCCCTGCAGCCAGGTTGGGGAACTCCTTGGCAGGATTTGGGGTGGGACCCATTTGGGATCAGTGTGGAGGTGTTTGCTGTGTGATCCACCCCTGGGCAGGATTTGGGGTGGGATCCATTTGGGATCAGTGTGGAGGTGTTTGCTGTGTGATCCACCCCTGGGCAGGATTTGGGGTGGGATCCATTTGGGATCAGTGTGGAGGTGTTTGCTGTGTGATCCACCCCTGCAGCCAGGCTGGGGCACACTTGGGCAGTTTCTGGAGCTGGATCTGATGCCTTGGGTTTTAACTTTCATATTTTCCAAATCCTGCCCTGCCCGGTGTGTAACTCTGAAGTTTCTTGTGGCCGGTTAATTTCTGCTCTCTCTGCTGGGCAGACACAACAAAGCCTCTCCGGGCCTGCTCTCCAAGGACACCCAGACAGTCCTAGGCCCAAAAAGTACAAACCAAAGCCTCTAAAGGGGGGCAGGCTGAGGGGAAACTACATCATTAACTGAAGCTTTAATTGGAGAATTCACCCTGATACGCAGATGAACCAAACCTATAAAAGTGTGAAGAACTCATGACCCAGGGTCCATCTCGGGGTCCATCTCAGCAGCGGCCTCTGGCTCCCCAGGGGCACCTCTGAAGGCCTTTCAAATAAACACCCACCTTTATTCCCTTATTCTGTCTGGTCTCTGTTTCTAGGAGGCCTCTCAAGGCATCGGATCCGTTTGGGATCCCCTCAGCCCTTCCGGAGGGATGCACAGGGATAACCTGGTTCCCGCAGGGCCCCTGCTGGGTGCTGTCCCTTTTGTCACCCGTGGGGCACAGCTGTGCCGGCCAATCTGTTCAACCTCATTTTCCAGAACAAACTTCCCCCCGTTCCACCCTGGAGCTGCTCTCTCTGCCCCCAGGATCTCCTGCAGCAGCTCAGCACTCGCGGGCAATGACCTGCAGTTGTTAATTACCCCCAGTAATTACGGCTGCTGTGGTTTCTGCCTCCCCAGCCCCAGCCGGGACAGGAGCTGTTCCATATTTAAACAGTACCAGAGCTGGATTGCTCTCCTGGGGAGCTCCTGGCCTTGAAGGCTGAGGTTTAATTCTCCGCACCACTAATTAGATCAGGAAAACAAGGAGGGAGGTGTAAGCCAAGGGTTGTAGGGGTGGTACCCAACATCTCCTCCTGCCCCGGCAGCCGTGGCTGGGCCTGCTGTGGCTCAGGAATGCCAGTGTCTGAGGGAGATAAGGGGGAGGGAGAGAGGGAATTGGGGTTTTGTCCCTGGATGTTGCTGCTTCAGTGGCACAGCGAAGGAAGGAAGTGGGAAGGACCAGTCCAAAGATTGCACTGGATGTGAAAGCAGAAAAATTCCCTGGAGGGGGAGCTGGGAGAGGCCTGGCAGAGGGGACGAGGCTGGGATTGTGGTTTCACCAAGCTTTTACTCTGGAATTGCTCTCAGGGGTGACAGGAGCTGTGGGTTTCCCCGCACAGGCTGGGTAAATGCCACCAGGGTTTGTTTGGATGCGTTTGGGCACCAGGATTGACAATCCTTGGAGCAGGAAACCCACAAGGGACACGGAGCTGGCTGCGAGCTGTGCACAGGACCCAGCTCCAGAGGCCACTCTGAAGCAGCCTCTGAGCTCTGGAGACCAAACGTACTCAAATTCAGAGCTTTACAGCCTGAAACAGCCAAAAAATCCATTAGGGGAGCGCTGTTAATGCGTGTTTCCTTTTGGAAGCGGAGGAAGCTGAAAGGGAAGCGGGGGCAGGAGGCTTGCAGGAGGCTTGGGGTGTTTAAAGACATTTTGTGAGCAGTTCAGAGTGGATTTTTTTCCACTTAGCAGAGCCACAGCTAAAATACTTCAGCAGAGTGGTTAAACTGCAGTGACGCAGCTTTTAGGAGTGGAGGCAGAACTGTGCCCCTTAAAAAACCCGAATTCTGAAAGCACTTTAACCCTCACTGGGTTCCATCAGAGGGTTAAAAGCTCAAAAATTCAAGGGGATGCTAGAAAGTTATCCTCGAGGCAGTTAAAATGCAAAGGGAGAGAATTATGGAAGATGTCCCAAGGCTACATGATTGGAAAGGAAATATTGTGTTTTTACTGAGCCGCTTCTCCCCTCTGCTGTTCTTGTGACTTTTTTTACACGTGAAGATTTATCAAGCAGGGAAGGTCTCGTCCGTGTGGGGGGAAAGGATGATTTTAGTGCAGGGCAGGGGATGGTGATGATCATAAAAAACATTTTAGAACTTGGTGCCCAGTGGGCTGGGAGGGCCTTTTCCTTCTGGAATTCGGGATTTAAATGACTCCATCGGGGTGCTGAGCTCCTCCTGGCAGAGATTTCTGTGGTCATCAATCTCTTCATCCTGGGAAGTCACTCGGGACCCCTCAGAGCTTCTCTGGGCAACCTCTGCCAGGGCTTCCCCGCCCTCACAGCCAAGAATTCCCAATATCCCACCTAAACCTCCTCCTTTTCACTTTAAGGCCGTTCCCCCTCGTTCTGCCACTCCAGGCCCTTGTAAAAAGTTTTTCTCCACCTTTCCTGTAGCTCCTTCAGGAGCTGGGAGGCTGCAGTGAAATGACCCCAAAGGTCCTCTTCTCCAGGCTGAAAAAAAAAAAAAAAAAAAAAAAAAAAAAAATAATGCTATTGTTGTTGCTATTGTTATTGTTATTATTATTACTGTTGTTATTATTATTATTGCTATAATAATAATCTGCTTTTCCCTGACAGTCAAGGAAGTGCTTTGCTCTGAGCCTGTCCTGGGTTCCAACCTCCCATGCTGGAGGTGCCTCCTGAGGACCATTCCCACCTCATTCCCTGGAGCTGCAGCTTCCCCTCCATCACCTGCCTGCAATGGGAGCCAGTTCTGGGCTAAACACAAGGGATTTGAGGCCTGGAAGGTGTTGGAGTCAACAAAATCCACACCCAATGCAGCCGCTTTAGTCCTTCTGCAGTGCACTTACCGAGCACTTCAGGAGAAAAGCCCAAAGTTTTGGTTAACTTAAGGACTCCCCGTCCCTGCAGAGGGACGCCCTCGCAGCTGGAGCTCTGCAGGAGTCAGTAACAGAGTTTGTATTTCTCAAAAAACCCCCAATTTTGTACATTCTGACCTTTGCTCTTAAAGCAAAGCAAAATACAGATTCCACCTCCGTAATGCACTGCAATTTGAAGCATTTGTCTTTTCAGGCTGGGACCAGGGGAAATTGGTGTTTGGGACATTTAAGGGCCCATTTGTGATGTGTCACAGCAGGACAGAGCCTGCTGGAGGCTCCCAAATCCCCTCCTGAATTGAAAAGCTGAAGGTCAAGCCTAATTTCCCCCATTCTGCAGCACAGAAGGAACTTTGAACCCCCCGGATTTTCAACTTGCAAGGCAGGCAGATTGGATGCCTCTGTTGCATTTGGTCATTTGGAAAGGTTATTTCTGCCCTCTCTGCCTTTCCCTTGCTCCTTTTGAGGGTGAAAGTTTTATTCTGTGCTGCAAATGGGCTCCAGGCTGAGATAAAGAGCACAATTTTGGTAGCGATGCATAAGCTGGAAAACAAAGCAGAGCTTTGAGGTGTTAAGCGGTAAAAGCGAGGTGGGAGAGTTTTTCATTAAGTAAAATGATGTGTAAAAGCTCTGAAAACACGATTGAGTGGGGAAAGGCCACAAGTCCTGTCCTTAAAATGTCTGTTTGGGATAATGGACACATTTATAGGGAACACGGTTTTCCTGGCGGCTTTTATTCCCAGAAGCAGTTTCCCCCCTCGGGGTGGGCCCTGGGTTTGTGCAGCTGCTCCTGTCTGGCACAGGGCACTCCTCAGGATTTGGTCTCCTGCTTTATTTCCCTGCCCTGTCCCCACAGAGGGGAATGTGGCTACCAAGAGGTGGCCAAGGCTGCAGGTGTCAATCCAGGGCCTGAATTTGTGTCACCTCTCCTGCACCCAGTCCCTGGCTGGCTTTTGGCCAAGGGGAAGCTCTGCTGTGGCCACCAGCCCAGTTCTTTGGGTGCCCCACGTTCCTGAGGCACCCAGGGGGCCAGGGGAGCCTGAATTTCCATGCAGGCACCTGGAGCCTCCGGGGATTTATCTGGGGAGCTGCTCCTGTGGGACCCGAGCCTCGCTTGGAGGGCCATGAGGGTTCCTTGAAGGACGTTGTCACTCAGTCCTGGAAGTGGGTGCTGGTGCCACGGGTGGCTCTGGAGAGGCCGTGGAGATGTTTGGAGTCTGCCCAAAGCTCCTGGGGAGAGCAGGAGGCTGCGGGTCGGGGAGCTGGTCATCGTTGATGGTGGTGATGATGATGATGATGGTGATTTTCAGTGGGAGGTGAGCGAGCACCTTCCCTGCTCTCGGTGTTCCACAGGCTGCAGGATCCAACCGCTCTGTTCCCAGATGGATCCCTGGCAGTGCCCAAGGCCAGGCTGGGCATTGGGGCTGGGAGCAGCCTGGGACAGTGGGAGGGGTCCCTGCCGTGGCAGGGGTGGCACTGGCTCAGTTTAAGGTCCCCTCCAACCTGACCCAGTCTGGGGTTCCCAGCTCTTCCCCCTGAGGTGCAAGGGGTGGTTGGAGACCCAAAATCCTTCCAGGTGCTGTGGCTTTGCCCTGAGCAGCTCTGGCTCCCTGGCTGTGCCAAAGGCCCCTTGTGCCCCCTGGGTTTTCCCACCCCTTGAAAATAAGATTGCAATAAACTCTGCAGCAATGGACGGGGAGAAGAGAGACCCTAACAAACTTTCCAGCTGACAAAAGGGGGTGAAATCCCACTCCCCCACCCGGAACTCTGCCCGAATTCCAGCTGTATCCCCGCTCCCAGGAAAAACCCCAACTGCTGTTCACACTCAAGCCCTGGTGGTCACCCAGCCCTGGATGAGCCAGCCTGGCCCCTGTGTCCCCCATTCCATCCCCTCCCTGCCCTTCCCGGGACCTGGAAGGTGCTGGATTTTCCGAGGCTCCTGCTCCCCTCTCCCCGGCTGCTGCTGCAGTTTTTCCCTGCGGGGATGGCTCTGTTTTGTCACTGTTTGTACAGAAGTGTCAGGGGCTGGCACGCCGGCGGTGACACCCGGGGCCCTTATTGCAGAAGGGTTTAAAGCGTTCCGAGGTGCCTTCGGGTGCCAGCAGAATTTAGTTGACAACGTAATAATAAATCCAGCCCCAGCAACACTTTTAATGAACATAAAAGGTCTGACTGATTCCCTCTGCCTCTCGCTTCACCCCCGATATCTCTCTCCTCTCCGCTTTGTTCCGTACTAAAGACACAATTTATGGGATCTGAAGGATGTTATGGAGGTGGTGCGGAATGAGAGTGTGAGGGTGTGTATCATATAATGGGGAAATTATAATAATGTAATTTATAAGATTTCCATCTCTATCACGGCAAACAAGGAGAGCCAATTTTGGGAGCTTTTTAAGACTTTGAAGTGTGGTACAAAAATCCAAGAAAAACTTGGAGGGTTTAATTTATAGCAAAGCTCCCGCACCCCACTCTGGGAATGGAAATTCCTGATGGGGTCATTAATTACCTGCGTGGTTTCTGTGAAAGTGCCTCGCTCTGAGAGAACTGGAGTCAAAGTTCCTGTTGTTGTTGGGGTTTGGACGGTGCAGAGCAGCTTTAAATTTAAATTTTCCCAATCCAGCCTCTAATCTCATGAGAGATGAAATATCCAGAGTCCTCTGTTTAAACTCCCCCCTGGAGAATGGGACAGGAGGCAGAGTGGTCCCAGCCGAGCTGTGACATAAATGTCCTCTAAAATACTTGATGTCTTTATGGACATGGAAACCACACAGCTCCAAAGGTATCACCTTAAAAATCTTGGAATTCCACCTCCAAAATCCAGGAGAACACAGAGCTTTGTAGACTTACTTTGCAGTGTGATTAATGACTTTGGGAGTAAGTCTTGAGGCTTGATCCTTCGGGTGGAAGAATATTAAAAATATTGATTTATTGTGGCTTCTCAGGTGAACTTTGCTCAGGTTGTTCTGCACCGTGGCCACTCAGCCTGGGAGCTTTGGGGCTCTGCTGGGACTTGTTCCTGTCCAGCCCTTTGGGGAAAAAATCAGCTTTTTGCAATGTTTGAAGGTTTTAAAAACCACAAAAGGAATCTGGGAGCTGTCAGCCCCGGGGTGCGAGCGAAACCCAGCTGGAGGCACGGGGACAGCAGCTCTGACTCCTCAAATAAATAAATAAACAAATAAACCTTCCTCGGCTTGGAAGGAAGAGAGAAAAAGCCAAGCAGGGCCTAAATCACTGTCACTGCTCGAATCTGCTCGGGGCTGTGTCCTCAGCTGATGCCACTTAAAGCCCTGTACACCCGGATTAGGCTGCAGTAATTGAAGAGGAGGATCTTTAATTAAGCAGAAAATCATGATCGTAAAACTGCTCCTCTGCACCTCTTTTATCTGAGCCCTGTCTGAGCGTGTGAGGGTGCCCTAGGAAGTCCCAGTCCCTAAATTAAAAACCCCCATTAGCTTTTCTAATGAGCTTTAAGCACCCTTGTAAGAAATCCTTCCCCAGTCAGCACCTTTTGTTCTCAGAGTGCCCCAGGCTGGGCACCGCGGGCGGTGTTTGTCCCTCTCCTGCCCCAGCAGCTTCTGCAGCTCCTCTGGCTTTTGTGGAGGTGGAAAAAGGGTCTGTGCCAGGGTTCATCCCTGCTGCTCCCCTCAGGAGCATTTTCCTGCTGATCCCTCCCGTGGCTTGTCCCTCTCTGCCTCAGAGCAGCCTTTGCTCCTTCCTCATTCCCCTCCAGCCCCTCCTCACCCTCAGCCTGCAGGGAGCCCCTCCCGGGGTTCATCAGCTGCGTCTGGGAGGTGCTGGAGCAAAATCCCTCCCTCGGGAATGGACGAGATCCCAAAGCAGGGGGACAATGATCCCAAAGCAGGGGGACAGTGATCCCAAAGCAGGGGGGAGAGTGATCCCAAAGCAGGCGGACAATGATCCCAAAGCAGGGGGACCTGCAGGTGCCACCACGGGGGTGATGCTGGAGCTAGGGGAGCTTGACCAGCCTGGGACTGGGGACTGGGGACTGGGACTGGGAAGGAGGAGGCCTGGAGACCCCAAATTCGGCAGATCTGAGCTCTTCTCCCCCAGTTTCTCCACCTCCCGGGGTCTCCCTGAGGGTGGGAGTGTTGCTCTGGAAGCAGAGGGGTGCGGCCCTGCTGAAGTGCCACCAGGGATTTAGTGCCACCAGGGTTCTTCTCCTGCCATAAACCAAAGCAGCACCACAAAAACAGCTTTTTGGGGGCTGGAAAAAAGGATGGATGAAGCTGTTACAGCAAAAGGCAAATTAAAATATTGCCTCTCAAAGGGCTCCTTATTTCCCTCTTCCCTTGGAATTCCTTTTCATTTTATTCTTACTTTCCTTACAGCAGAGGATGGCCTGCTCACCCTGCAGCAGGTGACAGCCACGCCTGGGCCCTGGGGGGACTCTGCTGGTGTGGGGGGAGCTTCGTTTCACCCCATTATCAACAGAGAGCTTTGTTTTCCCAGCACATCACCCTTAATCTGGACGCAGGCAGGGGATTGCAAAGAAATAAACCAAAATTAAAGCCTAAGAAGCTGCTGGGGTGTGATAATGAATGAGATACTGCTGACCCCTGGGCCTTCTCCCTCTTCTGGATAATTACAGAGGAATAACTGTGTAAATCTTGCTTGGATTTCTGTCCCGTTTGCTCGTGGAAATGGATGGCTCGGTGTGTTTTCTCTGCAGGCTGGAGGATTGTTTTAATTTAAATACTACAGCTTTGCAGCGCTTTGCTGTGGCAAGTGGAATTTAAAAAAAAAAAAAAAGAATTTAGGAAGGAGTGGGGAGTGAAGCTTTTCCTGAACTGGGCTGCTCATCCCAGCAGCTGCTGGGCCTGCTCTGAGCCCCCCTTTGCTGCCCAGATGCAGCTCCTGCCCCACAGGGTTTGGGGTTTCCCTCTTAAAATCCAAAGAAGGGTTTGGAGGGGGCACTAAGGATTATCCCATCCCACCCCTGCCATGGCAGGGACACCTCCCACTGTCCCTGGCTGCTCCCAGCCCCAATGTCCAGCCTGGCCCTGGGCACTGCCAGGGATCCAGGGGCAGCCACAGCTGCCCTGTTCCATTTATTCCTTACAGGGATTTCTGGGATTTCTTCCAAAGTGCTGATTTCAAGGGAGGTTTGTGCCGGAGGAGCAGGACAGGGAGTGGAGCACGGGAAGGTTGTGGTGGCTGCCCCATCCCTGGAAGTGCCCAAGGGTGGGTGGGACAGAGCCTGGAGCACCCTAGACTGGTGGCAGATGTCCCCGCCCATGGCACTGGGTGACTTTTGAGGGTTTCCCTCTGTCCTGATGAGGTGCTGGCAGCTGGGAGCAGGGGCAGCAGCACAGAAGCGCCCAGGAACGCGGGATTTGAGTGAGCACAGATGGGATTTGCTGCTGCTCTGGCTCAGAGCCGGTTCCAAGGGCAGGGCTGGGTGAGGGAGCAGCTCCAGGCCCTCAGAGGGGTTTCTCTGCGTGCTGCTCTCCGTGCAGCACCCTCCAGGCTCTGGCACCCAAGGCCGTGGCTCCAGGCAAGTCCATTGCCACGGCCTGACCCCAGCTTTGGGATCACCTTGGGATGCATCAGACCCCCGAGGAGGCTCTCAGCAGAGGGCTCCGATTCCCTGCATCTCCACGCTCAGCAGCAGATAAACAAAATCAAATCAGTGCTGTTCTCACTCTGAACGCAGAGTGCCCAGGAGGGGCCTTAATGCAGTCGGAGGAGCCACTTTGAATTTACACCTGGAACTCATTTAAATTTTTAAGGTGCTTAAAAGCCTGGCTGCCCGTCATTTGTGGCTGCTTCCCTCATCCTGGGATGCTGATGCAGGAAAACGTTTTCCACAGGTTGGGTGGGAGAGGCTGGAGAAAGCCTGGCTGGCTTTGTGCTGCTGTCAGGTTTTTTTTTCAATCGCTTTAGGGCCTTTTCTTGATTTCTGGAGTTTCGAGTTGCTCGTTAGAGCCAAATGAAGTGTTAATGTTTGTGGCAAATGCAGAGGAAAGCTCTGCATCCATATCCATATGAAAGTGCTGGAAATCCCTAAAAGCAGGCGAGCACAACTTTTTGAAGTGTTTGATTCTTAAGCTCATTTCTTGATTGCGAGAAGCAAATCCAGGGTTTGTGAACACAGAGAGACAACCCCAAACCGGGCTGTGGAGCTGCCTCAAAGACGCAGTTCCTATTTTCATGTTCTGAAGGGGCCGAGAAAGTTTTTTTTTTAAATCTCTTCATAATCCTTTCACAGGCTTCTGTTTTCCCTAAAACTTCCCATCCAATCCATAAGGCTGGATCCTGCTGAATTCATTCCGTTGGACCAGAAAGTCAGGATCAGCCCACGCTGGGTGGTGGCTGCAGCTGACTGAGGGGGACTTTCCATGGAATCCTGGAATGGTTTGGGTGGGACGGGGATTTAAATCTCATCCCATCCCACCCCTGCTGTGGGCAGGGACACCTTCCACTGTCCCAGGCTGTTCCAGCCTGGCCTGGGACACTCCCAGGGATCCAGGGGCAGCCACAATTCCTGCATCACAGCTCCAACACCGGCACCACAGCGGCTGCAACTTCCCATTTCCCAACAATATTCCACCTTCGGCCGGAATTCCGGCTGTGAAACGTCCCCGGCCTGAGTTGGACAGATCCCTCTTTAGCACCTTGGAGAGTGTGGGGCTGCGTTGGGATAAGGAACAGCTCCTCCTGATCCGTGAGGAAGCTGCAGGTCCCTGGTCACCAACTAAAGAGCGTGGAAGTCCCTTCCCCCAGCAAGTGCTCTGTGGGTTCTGCCCTCCCGAGTGGGGTTTGCTCCGTGCTGGAGGAGAATCGCTCCCTGGGCACGGGGGATCCGAGGAGGTCACGGATGGCAGCAGCTCCCAGGGACGGGAACTCCGAGGAGCTGCGCCTGAGCTGCGTTTTGGGAAGGGGAGTTAGAAAGGTACAGCTGCAGAGCCCAGGGAGGGGAACCTTTCCTGGTTTGCTGCGGAAGCTGCCCAGGCTGCAGAGACTCTCCTGTCTGTTCTGACCCAGCAGCCCGGTGTGATCCAGGGCCTTCTCCAGAGCTTTTCCTCCTCTTCCCACTCTCACGGGCACATCTGTCAGATCCAGCTGATCCCTCCTTTCCCTCCCCTCCCCTTTCAGGAGGGGTTGGTTATTTACCACAGGTGTTTATGCAGCAATGTCCTCGCTAGGACACCCCATCTGAGGACAAAGGTTACGTGTGTGAGGGGAGGGAAGCCCAAAATCTGTCTGCTGGAAAATCTCTTCCTCTCCCTACAGCCTCCACTCCTCTTTGCCCCCCTGAGCAGCTGCTGCTTCCCCCAGGATTTGGGGCTGCTTCCCTGGGGACTCTCCTGGCCTGGAGCTGCTCTTCCCTTGGAGCCAGGGAATGGAGCAGAGAGCAGCTCTGGGTAAAGGATCCTTTTTCCCTGACCTAGGATTGATTCTCCAGCAATTTGGGGGGTTTGAGTTTTGGAAGGGGCAGCGTTGGCTCCCCAGTCTGAGCCTCTCAGCACCCAGTGCCTCCAGTTCTGATGATTCGCCCTCAGGGGATATTTCCCAACTCCTCCATCCAACTGTCCTTTGCCTCCTCCCTCCACGTGGCTGTAACTTGGCTTTAGAACGGACACAAATCTGGTTCCTTTGGTCCTGCAGGTGGGGGGACCCTTCCCGCCCAGCTCCCTCCCGGTGCCGGGGCAGAGGGAGGGATTAAATTCATTAAAAATTCATTAAACGTCAGTTCTGCTGTTCTGGGACGTGCAGCTCCTCCGGGCGGTGCTGCCAGCCGGATCTGTGCCTGCTGGCTGGCTCCGTGGCAGCCAAATGGGGACCCATGGATTCCTCAGGCCGGTGCCATCAGCTGCTCCCCCCTTGGCTCTGCAGCTGCCAGAGAGGAGATTTTCCTGGTGCTCTCCAGCACCCAGAGACACAAAAAGCTCCTGGGGCTGGGAATGGGAAGGAGCATCTGCTTTGGAATGATGGCTCAGGAAGGTGGAGGGAGAGACCCACCTGCTGCAGGGCTCCCTGTGGGAGCTTCTCCCTCTCCCTGATCAGATCCGGCAGCACCGGGGTCTGATGGGGAGGAAGGCAGACAAGGCACAGGAATTATTCCAGGAGCTCTGGGAACGCTGCCCTTTGGGAATCTGTCACACGGTGACAAGATGCTGCAGAACGAGGGCCTTTAAATCCTGTTCCTGACACCCACAGGGAAAAGCTGGAGCAGGTTTGGCCCCGGGGGTGGAGGGAGAGGAGGATTTTGTGTTTCATGGAGCAGCCATCCCTCAGCCCCCTCAGGACAGGCCAATCGAGTGCCCACCACGGCTTTGGAAAACTCCCCCAAATGCTCCCAGGACAGCCAGGATTGCCCCAAATCCATCCCGTCCCACTTCACTTCCCAGGATTAGGAGCTGTGGCTTCCCTGGCTCCTTGGGTCTTGAAACGAGATTCTCCTGGAAGCAGCAGCGCACCAAGGAGAGAGGGAAAGCCAGCTGGTTATCCAGGGGGGATGGCTCTGACCTGCTGTTGAGGGATTGACCAACTTCTGGATAAATTCACTTCATCTTCAGAGATGTTTTATTCCACTTTGACCAGGGAGGAGAGAGCCCGGGGAGGGCAGAGCCTTGAGCAAAGCAATGTTCAGGAATTTCTGACAACCTTTGGAGAGAGGCTGGAGGAGCAGCAAACATCCCCAGCCAGGGATTACACGGAAAATTCGAGCTGCAAATGCAAACACACATAAAGCAGTGCTTGGCTGCATTTGGGTTTTGTTCCGGGGAGTGTTAATGATCAAGTGGTGGAAGATCACAGAGGTTTCGTTCCTCAAGTGTTCAAATAAGAAGCAATTAAGGCTGCTGGAAGTTGCCATGGAGGCAGGAGGGAGGTGCTGGGGAAGGAGAGCTGGGTGCTCAGGCTGGTACCAGGCACTGCTGCTTCCCTCCTCCCATTGCCCAGAGCTGGGGCAGTTCTGTAGCAGAACAGGGAGGCTCTGCACTGGTTTTTGGGATGGGGGGGCTGTGTCTGTGGGATGGGGGCACAGATGAGGGGTGGGACCAGCTGGAGAGGGTTGGGAGATGCCCCTTTCCATCTGCCACGGGTGTGGGGACAGCTCAGGCCCCTTCCCCTGTCCGGGGATGAGGCTCCCGCAGGGCTCCCAGCACCCCCATCCCTGTGGGTGAGCACAGGACTGCACCCTGGCTCTCTTCCTTTTGGGTTTTATTCCTCTCACCCAGCTGTTTTCAAGGCATTAGGCTCTGCTGGGTGGAGTTGGTATTAATTAAAACGAGCTAATTGCCAAGGAGCTCTGAAGGAGCAGGGCTTTGAGCCGGCCCCGGGGACGGGGAGTGAAGGGCTTTGAGAGCTGTGTAACGCTCAGATCCAGTTCTTGCTGTGTAATCCCTTCCCTGCCAGGCTGGGGACTGAGCAAATCGGCCTCAGCCGTGCCTGGAAGCTCCTGGGGTTACTCTGTCCCTGCAGTCAGGGCCGTGGGAGCGCGGCGGTCACGGCCGAGGCAGGAATTGATCGTGGCTGATCCGGGAATGTTCCCTGAGCTCTCCAGTTCCTGAGCCGTCCCTGTGCAGGTCTGAGCTGACCCCGTGCTGGGTGCTGACGGGTTTCCTGCTGGCACAGCAGCCTTCACTCCCCAATTTATCAGGAACCGGGGTGCTCAGGGGTTCCTGAGGGGCTGGGGCAGCTCTGTCACCCAGCGCTGAGCAGAGCCCTGGCAGGCTCCTGTCACCCTCCTGTCACACATTTGGGGACGAGCTGGGCTGCAGGGCTCGGCCTGGTGCTGCCAGGGCTCTGCAGAGAGCTCCCCTCGAGTGCTGGGCAGCCCAGCAGAGCTGCCCCAGCCAGGCTCACTCCTCTCCATTCACCAGCTCTGCTTTAAATTAAACCCTCTGATTCCCCAGCCAAGGTGGGCGTGGGCGCCTTTCCAGGAGGGTCTGGTTTTTGTGACCCTGCTCCTGATAAGTGGCTCCGTTTTCATCTCCAGTGCAGGAATCCCTCCCTCAGCTCTCCAAATCCACCTTCTCCAGCGGTTTTGTAGCACCTGGGTTTGCCTGGAGGCCATGAGGGAGAGGAGGCTCGGGGGAAGACGTGGGATGAATTTTAGCATCAGAGAATGGTTTGGGTGGGAAGGGACCTTAAGGAATGTTTGATTTCACCCCCTTCCACTGTCCCAGGCTGCTCCCAGCCCCATCCAGCCTGGCCTTGGACACTGCCCGGGATCCAGGGGCAGCCACAGCTGCTCTGGGAATTCCATCCCAGCCCCTCTCCACCCTCCCAGGGAACAATTCCTTCCCAAAATCCAATCTAACCCTGCTCTCTTTCAGTTTGAAGCCCTTCCTGTCCCTCCATGCCATTGTAAAAAGGCCGTGGAGTGATTTCATCCCATTGAAATCCCGAGGAACATTTGCTTTTTCTCCTCTGAAGCTTTTCTGTGCCGCTGTTCCCCGGCTCCAGGGACACTCACAGCAGCAGTGACGTGTGGAGGAGACCAAAGTGACTAAAATTGCCAAAAATTGGCCCAAATAGCCAGCGCTGCTGGGAAAAAGGTCTCTTAAGGGTGCTGGTTTTCAGAGGGGCCCTGGCTGAAGCTGTCTGGGCACCGAGCCCCGGCTGACGGCGCTCGGAGGAGCTGCAGGCCCTGTTTGCCACAGGTTGTTGTTGCTGCGGCACGGAGTTAAACGGGCTCCCAGTGCTCCCAGTTAGCCCAGCTCTCGTGGGTCACTGCCATCGCTTATTGCCCCCAGGAAACGCCAGAGCTGGCACCAGGAGAGGCTGCTCCGTGGAAAACGGGGCTGTGTGGGCAGGGAAGGACAGAGCTCCGTGTCCTGCTTTATCCCCTCCTGGAGCAGGGGCCATCGGGATTAAACAACGCTACCCAGCCTGCCGGGAGCAGGGGGCTGCTCACACACACCCTGAGAGTTCCGCCTCAGCACACCCAGCCACGAGGAGAGGGACAGGCTGGATCCGCTTCCCAGGAAGCCCTTTAGCTGTTAATGCAGCTGGATCCCGGAATCTGCGGGGTTGGAGCCTTCCCAGGCTGCGTGGAGATGGATCTGTGCCGGTCTCTGCTGCATCCTCGGGCTGGGCTCTCCAGCTCCAGCCGCTCCAGCTGGGAATGCTTCCCAGGTCTCGGGCTTTGCGTTCCCTCAGCGAAGAGCTGGATCTGGCAATATTATTGCCTCTGCTTTGGGGTCAGGCTTTGGGGTGGGCTTCTTTCTCCCCGTCCCGTTCGTGCCCCAGCACATCCCGCCCGGGTGCTGCCCTCCCGACTGAAGATGGCACTGCAGCATCTCCCAAGCCCCAATCCCGGGATCTGCGGCTCCTTCCAGCCCTGCTCCGAGCTCTGGGAGCTGTCAGCAGGGACATGCCGAGCACGGGGAGCAGGGCTGGCTGCTGGGGCAGGAGCCGTGCGGGATTTGCAAGGAAGGCAAGAGCGGGAAGATTGCGGATAAAGCTGGAAACTGGGGATTCAGCTGGGGAGCTGCTTCCTCCTCCTCCCAACCCCTTGATGCTCTGCTGGAGCACCTGATCCGTGCTCGAGGCCAAATCCATCACGGGGGCAGCCTGGCTCTGTTCCTCTGATCTGCTGCTCCGGTGTCTGCTGGCTCCGAACCTCCTGAAGATGAAGCAGGGATGTGCTGGGAGAGAGGGAAAGGAAACTCCCCCAGAGTTATTTTAAGTGACCAGGTTTCCAGGCTGCAGACACTGCCCTGGGTTGGGGTGTGCTGGGTGAGTCCCTGCCCCAGCGCCCCACAGTTTCCCATTTCTCAGGGAAGAGCCTTGGTGGGGTCCCAGGTTTTGCCCCCAAACTTTGGGCCCTCCACCCCCCGATGTGAGCCCAGCTCTCTGTGCAGTCTCCAGCCCACTTTGAGGGGCTGGTCCTGGTGATCTCTCTGCTGCCTCTCTCCTCACCTGCCAGGACCTGCCCTGGGGTGCAGCTCCAACACCAGGAACTCTGCACAGGCAGCAAATTGACTTCAGCTTTTGCCGTGAGCAGCTCCGACTGAAACAAGGAGAGAAAAGAGGGCAAACACTGATTAAAATCAGGTTTAACCTCTGCAGGAAAGGGGCATTCCGTGATCAGAGCCTCTCCTGCCACGCTCGGCTCTCCACCGCCGAGCAAACAGTTCTGTCCTCGCTCGGAATGGAAGCTCCTGAACTGCGTGGCCTCAGCCTCAGGGAAAATCGCTGGTTGTGCTGGGGAGGAGCGGCAATTGTCCTCTGGAGGAAATCGCTCCCTGTCAGCTCCGCTCGGGTGGTGCCACAGGAGAGGGGAGGTTTGGGGAGGGCGGGGATGGGCTCTGGCAGGATCCGGGGCTGCACTCGCAGGGCTGCACTCCCAGACCAGAGTGACCCTGGGGCCAGGAGCTGGAGGCTGGTGGGGTGGGACAGGGAGAAATTCCGAGGGATTTCTGCTCGCTGGGTGCATGGACGGGGTGTTCCCTCAGCAGGATGGGGCCGAGCTGGGGCCATGGGACTCCTTGGGAACCTGTCCCAGCTGGACATTCCCCTCTGTCCATAGAGATTGTGCTCGTTCTGCCCCAATTCTGCTTTGGGGTGAGGCAGATTGGATTTAGTAAAGGGTGGATCCCTTTCCGAAGGGAGCTGTGAGACGAGAGATGGTGTTTCCTTTCTCCCATCCATCCATCATCCCTCCATCCATTCCCCATCCCTCCATCCCTCTCCAGGAAGGCAGAGGCATCCAGAGGATTTGTTTCATGGACCTGCCCTTGGAATCGGAGCCAGATGCTGGCTCTGAGGGTCTCAGGAAGAATCACCCTCCCTTGGTTTGGTTTGGTCTCTGTGACCCCCAGTAATTCCCCGTGCTTCCCATCGATCTGAACTCCAGACGTGACGTGGTGGTGGAATCTGAATTCCCATCCAGGCTCCGTGGCTCCCATGGAGAGCCATCCCCAGCCATCCCTCTTGCCTGCTGCTGGCTATTTATCCCTGACGGTTTTCAGGGATATCAGCCCTGGGGGCAGAGTTACGGCCTCAGGTGACCGAGTGAGAGCCACACGGAGATTCTGTGCTGATGAGGGGGCAGGGTCTGATTTCACCTCTTTCAGAGCTCGCTCCTCCTCCACCCCATCCCGTTTGTCTCCAGGAGTGATTTCCCTTAGACAGGGAAGGTGAGAAATTCACCTTCAAGACATCACTGAAGGCTTTAAATCTGAGGCAGGGCCCTAAATCCTGGAGGCAGGATCTGCCCAGAGCCTCGGCCAGGCTGGGGCTGGGCTGATCCAGAGATCCAGGCTGTCGGATCGGGGAACTCGGGGGAACGATGGCGTTTGTGTCCCTGGGGCTCCAGCGCTGGGAGTTTATTCAGCCTGGAAGAAAAGGTTTGAAGCAGGTTCCCACAACAGACTTAAAACACGAGAAGTGTCTTTGACTCGAGGTTCTGATCCGTTTGATGTGTGGGTACCTCTGGGGGAGCTCCTCCTGTCGCCGCGAGCGCCGATAAATCACAGTGTGGGTAAAGCACGGAGGCGAGGAGGTTTTTCTCCTTGTTTTGCTCTGTCAGGCAAACAAAGACCTCTGGAGCTTTCTCTCATGTCTGTGAATCGGAGATCAGTTCTTGGGCTGGGTTTATTTTGGGTAAACAAGCGGATGTGTTCCCTCACAGCCCCGCAGCCGCAGGTTCAGACACGCGCTGAGGGAAGCGCGTTTCCCGCCCGGAACGCGCGGTGCCGATAAGGCAGGAGGGGAGCCGGTTATGGGATGTGTCCTTGGCTCTTTCTCGTGCACATGGGAGGTTTCCAGCCTGGATCACGCCAGTTTCCGGGGCAGGAGCCAGGACAGGGCTGGAGGGAACCTGGATGTGCTGCTGGGCAGCCAGAGCCCTTCCCGGCCCTCAGGAAATGCTCGGAGCTTTCAAACGGGGCTGTTCCCGCAAAAGGGCCCCGTTGTGACAAATCGGCTCTTTCCAGCAGTCAGCTGTGTTATTTTAAAAGAATTAATTTGGAAAGCAGCTAATAAATGACGTCTCAGTCCCCCGAGCCCTCCTGGAGCAGCCCTGCTCGGGTTCCTCACAGCCTGCAGGAGCCTTCCCGTGGCCTGGCCAAGCCTTTCCCTGCTCATTCCCATTAATCCTGGCCGCAGACAGGCCGGGATCATCAGTCAGCACGCGGAGCCGGGCAGTGATTGATACCAACAGCTCCCTGATTGTGTGTCGCAGGCAGGAGCTCCTGTCCTGCCTTCCCTCCCCGCAGCTTTCCCAGCCACTGCAGCGCCTGGCTCGGGCTCTGCCCCTGTCCCCATCAGTGCCACAGTCACTCTGCCCCAGCAGCTCCCTCCCCATCGAGCACGGGCAGCGCTGGCTGACTGGAAAATACATCACTGGCTCAGGGAGAAAAGGAGAAAAGAGTGGGAGGCTGGGCCACGAGACTGTTCCCTCCGGAGTCAGGAGGCTCCTCCACAAAAGCTGCAGGATATTGCTCCAAGGTTTGCTTATTCGTGCCTCTGTCTCGTGTTTTCTCTCCATATCGCTGTCTCTATTCACAACAGCCATGCCACAGAGGCTCACAGTCTCCCTCTTCCCCGATAGGATCTGCCAGCACAGGAATGTTCTGGCTGAGGGGGTTCCTGAGAAGCTCAGCACTAATATCAGAGGCCTGATACGGCAGCCGGAATAAAATTGCATTTTTCTGGGAAGAGACATTGTTCTGCAAAGGAGTGCTCGAGTCAGAGCAGCCAGCAGGGAGATTAGATCCTTGTCAGGGGACTCGACACGTTCCGCTGATCACAGGGAAGGCAAAGACAACCAGGAAGGAGTCAAGAGAGGAGCAGCTGTGCCGGGAGAGCCCCGCGTGCCTGGGGCGGAGCTGCTGCCAGGGCAGGGATGTTCTCCTGCTGTTCTCTGGGCAGAGGGCGTCCAGCTCAGGAGAGGTCTGAGGGCCAGGAGCAGGACTGCAGGAAAGGCCGGAGCTGCCTTGCACAGCACTTGGATCCTGTGGGAATCTCAAATCCAGGTCCTGGGAGGAGTTGAGGTTCTGTGCCACGGAGCATTTGCTGTGTTGGAGAGGGGCTGGAGGGACAGGACACAGGGAATGGCCTGAAGCTGAGGGAGGGCAGGGCTGGATGGGATCTGGGGAAGGAATTGTTCCCTGGGAGGGTGGGCAGGGGCTGGGATGGAATTCCCAGAGCAGCTGTGGCTGCCCCTGGATCCCTGGCAGTGCCCAAGGCCAGGCTGGACATTGGGGCTGGGAGCAGCCTGGGACAGTGGGAGGGGTCCCTGGGATGGAGGGGTGGCACTGGGTGGGATTTAAGGTCCCTCCCAACCCATTCCAGAGCAGAAATCCCAGCGGAGATCGAGGGCTCAGCTCAGGGGACTGGGATCAGGAGGGAATTCTGGCAGGGCTGGAGGACCTGGCTTGGGAAGGATTCTCCTTCAGTGAAGGAAACCTGGGAACCTCTCAGTGCTTTTAGTGCAAAACCCAGTGAGAGATGCAAAAGCTGCTCCCTGCAAGGTTTGCTGATTTTGCTGGGAATATTTCACAGAGCCGCGAGAGGGTAAAACTCACCTCTTAAATCTCATTTTTAAGGTTGAAAGCCTCTTCTCTCTTCACCACTTTTTATGGATATGAGGGTTAAATGAGCAGTGATTTGTCTTTACTTTGCCTTTTGCCAGCTCGGAATGGAGCAGTGATTTTCTGGCTGCAGGGGAAGGATGTTCTTTATCCCTGCGAATTCCTCCACGTTCAGGGGAGATTTTGGAGAAAGGGGGGGATCAGCAACTTTGAATTCTGAGTTGTTGGGATGGTGAGACTTTCTCCTACATCTCGAGTTCAGCTGAGGCCTGAAAGTGAGATCAGTCAACTTTACTCTGGCTGGTGGACCTCAAAAAAAACCCTCCCTGAAAGGCCTGAAAAGCAGAACCAGTTTGTGCCTAAAATCTCTTCTATAAAAACACATAAGGATATCGTGATTTTTCGTTAAAAAATAATGGATTTTCCTGACTTTCCTGGTGCAAAGGGAAGATTTATCAGGTGATGTCACTGGACAGCTTGAAAAATCCTTCTGGGAGGTGTGGACGTCCCTGTCCACCCCGAGGAGGAGTTAACGATGGAATGTGGTCACCTGGAGAGCGGGGGCACTTCACCCCTCACCCTGCAGGAGGAGGTCCAGGACAGGGCTCCAGCTTGCCAGGAAAAGTTGTTCTTTCCCCGGGATATGAGGATGCTCCACCCCTGAGAGCACCGTGCCGCTTCCTGCCCGTCCTGGGCTCGGATACCCCGAATGAAAACCCGAAAGGCGAATTTATTTAGGGCGACTACGTGACTGCTGCCATGGGGGAACAAGGAAACCGCCAGCTCTGAGACAGCTCCGTCTGAAATGTAAGAAAAGCTGTTAAATATCCTCTTTAAACACGGCCAAATGGGCCGGGGAGGAGGAGGAGGAGGAGGAGGAGGAGGAGGAGGAGGAGGAGGAGGAGGAGGAGGAGGAGGAGGTGTCTCTGACAGCTCTGGCAGGACCGCTGCTGAGGGCAGCGCGCTGTGAAAGACTCGTGGCCGCTTCCATTCGGCTGCTCTGGAGGAACACGGAGCGAGCAGTTCCCTCTGCAGAGGTCACCCAGAGCCGGTAGAAGCAGCACAAACCCTCCCAGCCCGACTCCTGCCCCGAGCCGAGCCTGCCCTCGCACCGCGCTGCTGCCGCCTGATTCCTGCGCTGCTCCCCCAGAGCTGCTGGTGTTCTCACCCTGGCTGCTTTAGGGGCACAAACAGCGTCTTTTAATTAATGAAGAGCTGATAGATTTTATCCCTGGTCAGCCGTGCCCTGGGGAAGGAGGGTCTGAGGGGAGCTGGATGTGCAGGTTTGCTCTGGGTGGTCCAGGAGGGCAGAGAGAAGCCAAGGAGCAGAGCTGAAATCTTCCCTCAGTCCCGACTCTGCTGTGCCCCTTCTCCTGCTGCTTCTCCTGTGCTGTTTCCGTCACTGTGGCACAGAGTCAGGAACAGCTGAACCTTCATCTGGGAACAGGAGTGCAGGGAGAGCCCAGGAACTGCTGCTGCTGCCTCAAAGAACCGGGAAATAAAGCAACAGACTCTCAAGATAATATTGGTGTAGGAGGCAATATAGAGGCTGCCTTAACTGGAGGCCTCCGGGGCAGCCAGGGAAATGTCCACAGAATGCCCACCCCACCGGGCTGAACACAGCTTTGTAAGTTCAGCAAATCGGCATAATTGACAAAAATCACCAATTAGACACAGAGGAGGTGAGGTAATTTCCCCCCTTCTAAATCCTCCCCCCTCAGATGGGAACTAAACCTTCTTTATGAAAATGTGTCTCAAAGAGCTGTTTTGTGGCCTTGGTTCCCAGAAAGAGCCAGGATGGGATGGGGGGCCTTGGAGTGTGTTTTGTCTTTCTGCCCAGGGAGAAGGTAGGGAAGAGTACTGGGAAAAGCAGCCAGGGATGCAACAATGGCTCCAGAGCTCCAAATACACGTGTGAAGAATACAGAGAGCATATAAAAGAAAAAAGGCAAAAAATCATTTGGCATCGCTGCTTCTCAGGCACGGAGAGGAAAGCAAATCCTCGCTGAACGACCTGGCCTTGTAGCAGGATGGATGCTGCAGAGCATCCCGGTGAAAAGCCGGGAACGTTTTCAGCTGGGTGCAGGAGGAGTCTGTGGCTTTAATGGTTCCTGGGATGGGCTGCTAAATGAAATCCTGCGTAACTTTAATGGCTGTGGCCAAGCCGAAGGTATCCCAGTGGAAGCATTGAGGATCGTTTTCTCTTGCACTAATTTCATTCCACTTTTTCTTAGTCAATTAACACGAGGCTCCCCCATTAATATGAACCAGGACGAGCCTGGCGGGCCCCTCTGCTTACCCAGAGATGATCAGGAGCAAACAGTGCCGTTCATCATCTTCCAGAGGGCACCAGATGCTTCCAAACTTACTGCTGGTTTGGCTTTTGAAGGATTGCACGCAATTCTAGAGCAATTTGCAGTGTAATTAGGGCTGGTTAACTAACGCTTTCAATGTCAAACTGGTTTTGTGCTTTGGATCTGGTGCTGACTGGGGGGGTTGAGCCCGGGAGCTGCTCTGGAGGGGCCGTGGGCACCTTCAGGGGCCGGGGTGAAACCAAGCCGTGCCACAAAGTCCCGCTCAGACCTGCTGTGCTGCAAAAATGGGGTCTGAGAGCTCCTAATGATTCCATCTGATTTCTGCGGAAAACGTGGTCCAGTGACTCGTCCCCCACGTATTTATCCATGGGAGAGCTTTCTGTGTTTTATTGGGAACAACACCGCTCAGTTGTGTTCCAGCAGTAACCCTGATGGGCAAAAGCTTCAGACCTTTGCTGGTAGCTCAGGAAGGGGCTGCTGCAATGCTCTCTGGATGTGATTTTCCTCGCTGAGGTTTCTCTCTGTGCTGGTTTATTTAATGCAGTAATTTGGGCCTGTGGTTCCATGTGAACCTTGCCAGGCTGGGCTGGATAAAACCCAGTTCAACCCCTCGGGGCTGGTTTGGGCTGTGTGGTGCAGACAGAGCTCGGGTCCACACCCAGCAATTGGAGTTATCACCCCATAAAATGTGGGAGATCTCCCTGAGCAGGGTCACGGCTGAAGCAGGGACTGAAGCAGTGCCTGGTGGCTGAGCCCGCCCGGAGCCTCAGCAGCCGTGCAGGCACTGGGATCTGCACCAGTGCGTTCTGTTCATCTGCATCTCAGTGCAAGCAGCGAGATTTGGGAGGTTTTGGTGTTTAAAAGGGAATTTATTTCACTCTGAGAAGCCTTCTCTATGCTCACTCTGTGGATTGGGTCCCAGCCCAGCTCTGGCTGGCGGTGAGCTTTAGTGCCACGCTTCCAGCAGTGGCAACAGGAACAACATTCCAGCCTCAATATTCCCCTAAACCTGGCCCTCCACCTCCCACCACCTCCCCTTCCCTCAGCAAATAAAACCTGCACCTTCAGCAGCCGCTTGCTCACAAGTGAGGATGAATATTGAGGATCTTTTCCCACTCATTCACTCAGCAATTAGCGGTGATGAATAAAGGCCCGTCCCGTCTCCACACATCTCCCGTGGCTCCACAAACTGCTGGAATCCATCGTCTGCAGCAGACTGGGGGGACATTTAGCAGAGGAGCAGGCGTAGCTGGAGGAGTCAGCACCAGGTGCATCCCATCTCCTCATCCCAAAATGTCCCCGTGATGATGCCGCGGCTCCAGCGCAGGTGGGGCTCCCAGGAAATGCACGGAAAGCAGCTGGAACATTTCCAAGTGCAGGTTCCAGCACCAGTAACTCCTCCTAGAGCATGAGGATGAAGTGAAATTTTGGGATTCTGTCACGCTCCCAAGAGAGGTTTGCCCTCACTGTTCGGGCAGTTTCCTGCTCATGACTCTGTATTTGAGCTCACTGCCAGTGTCCAGGGAAAAGCAGGAGCCTAAGAACCCCCCGGGCAGGAGGAATGCCGGGTTTGGTGGTGTGGGGAGGACCTCAGGATGTTTGGGTGTTGCTCTGGTTTTGTGGCCACCCAACACCCCCGGTGTGACAGCTGGAGAACCTTCCTGAGAGGTGAATCCCTGAACTGCTCTGAGACTGAGGCCAGCCTGGGGAGGAGCTCCGGGGCTGTGATTTGGGATTTAGCAGCTGCTGGGGAAGGATTCGGCTCAGCTGAGAGGAGGCACCAGCGCCGTGAGGGCAGAGGGTGTCCGAGCTGAAGCAGAACAAATCCAGCAGTTCCCTCCGCCCGTGCTGCACACGAGCTGCTCGTCTCAGCAGTGCCACCAGCCCAGCCTGGGCTTCCCAAGCTGGAAATGCCAGAGCTGACAGGACGGGACGGCGCAGGGAGATGGGAACAGCAGCGACTGCAGGCTCAGCCCGACAGGAACCCTGCCCTGCCATTAACAATCCTGCTGCTCCTGGAAAGGGAGGAGCGGGATCAAACAGTCATTAGCTGAATTGGGCATCAAAGGCAGGATGAGAGCCCAGGCAGTTTTTAGTAGGTCAGCGATCTATTTAAAGTAATTTGAATTATCTCAGGATAATTGAAATCCAGCGTTCATTCATTACTCTCGCTTTCGGGTTTAAATGATTATATCCATGGCTCTGCTCGCATTTATCTGCTGACCTCGGAGCCCTTCAGCTTCGCTGTCTGGAGGAGGTCGCGGTGTTATTTTCCTTCAGATTACACCGTGTGGAGTCCCAGGTTCTGCAGAGGCAATTGGCTTGGCCGGGTGACAGCTGGAGGGGAGCGACTGCCTCCGTCTCCTCTGGGGCTGGCTGTGCTCAGCCCTGCAGCTTCTCTCTGCTCCTGCAGTGGCAGAGCCCTGCCGGTGCTGCTCTGCCTCCCGAGGGAGCAAAGCGATGAGTGCTGGGGTTTCCTCTTCCAACAGAGGCACCATCAGCAGTGGCTTTCAGGGAAAATGGGAGTGTTGGAACGTTCCTGGTGTCCGTCACTGGGACACAAGTTCTGAGACGCAGCTGCACCTGGAGGTTTTATTTCTCTAACGAGAGGACTGAAAGCAGTCACCGTTTGATTTATTCCACAACAGGGGATTTGTGCCATAAACCACACTCGGTTTTTGCTGGCAGCTCCTGAAAGGGAGCAGCGAAGGAAAAGGAGGACACTCAGCTCCTGTCCCAGTGAACCACAGCCGGACAGGGGAGACATCCCCTGCAGACCCCCAGTGCCACAGAGTGAACATTTCTCTTTGGTGCCACCAAGAACACCCACAGCCACGTGCAGCAGGGGCACAGAGCAGGAGGTTCTCTTGGATCACTCCGTTCATCTCTTTTTTCATGGTAGTTGTACATCCCAGGTCCAGCTTTGGGGCTGGTGCCTCTTTAGAGAGCCTGAAGTGGAAAATCTCTGCTGCCCGAGTTGGGAATCCAGCAAGGAGCTCTGGAGTGCAGGGAAACCTCCGGGGCTGCCCACAGAGGTGCTCAGCCCCACCGAAGGAGCACTGCTGATGGAGGAGCTGAGTTTCACCAGCTGAGCACTGCTGGGGGGCTGCAGGAGAGCGGGGGGTCCCAGCACAGGCTGGTGAAACATCCCTCCCCTCCCCAGGGGCCTGCAGGGACAGTGGCAGGGACAGGGACAGGGACAGTGACAGGGACAGTGGCAGGGACAGGGACAGCGACAGTGACAGTGGCAGGGACAAGGACAGTGCAGGGACAGGGACAGTGCAGGGACAGTGGCAGGGACAGGGACAGGGCAGGGACAGGGACAGGGACAGTGGCAGGGACAGGGACAGTGCAGGGACAGGGACAGTGACAGGGACAGGGACAGTGCAGGGGCAGG
>VZTI01005303.1:144522-157108 GCA_013397865.1 Struthidea cinerea
GGGACAGGGACAGGGACAGGGACAGGGACAGTGCAGGGACAGGGACAGGGACGTGGCAGCAGCAGCCGGGAGGGAGAAGACGCTTTAGCTTCAATTTGTCTCACCCAGTTTATGGTGAGGGAGGGGAAACACTTTTAAAAATGAATAGAGAGAGAGATTTCTCTTTTCTTCCCTTTATGACACGCGCCGGGCCGTCAGGGGAATCTGTCACTGGGGCCATCCCTCTCCTTGTCACCCCGCGGCAGCGCCGGGAGGGGAGGAGGCGGCGGGCAGGGCAGTCACTGAGCTGCTGCTGGCTCCGGGCTGCCCTGGGGCTTGGACTTCTCTCTCTCGTGTGCTTTTGTGTTTTGGGCGGTTTTTTGTTTATTGGGGTTTGCTTGGAGGTTTGTTTTTTTTCCTGGAAGGGAAAATAGATAAAATGTTTTATTTTATTTTATGAGGCCCTTCTGCGTTTCCCGTTTTTGTACCAAACAGAAGTGAAAGGCAGAGTGGGGAGGGTTTGAAGTGAAGGCTGTAACTCCCAAACGATTCTCCACGTGGGACCTGAGCCCTGTGTGACACCCTGGCACCTCCATGGGGACCAGGATGCAGCCACACAGAGCACAATTCTCATCAGCTGGGCAGGCAGAGCTGAGACCCAACTCTTCCCCGTGACAAACAAGAATGAAACACATCAAAATCGACTTTCGTTCCAGAACAAAGGGGAAAATCTGGTTGATTTGGGGTTTTTTTTGTCCCACTATTGATCTGGGACGATAAAAAGCAAAGGATATTGTGGGGGTTCGTGTCACTGTGGTAACGACGTCCACATCCACTCAGAGATATTGATCCTTCCTGGAGGATTTCTGAGCTTCACCACGGAGCTCCTGTGCCCAGGGCTCATCCAGGGGCCTGAGCAGCCTTTGAAAGGCAGATTATCTCCAGGACTGCGGCAAGCTGTGGAATTTGGGAGGCAATTATTTTGATATGTAAATGAAACAATGGAGGGGGAGAGGTATCAGGTTTAAAACGCCATCAAGGCCAAAGATAAAAGAGGTTTCTCATCTACTCTCTAATAATTGCTATTTAAACGGTGCCCCTGGCGTGGGATCCGTGGCTGTTTCCTTAACTGAGTGCAGGAAAAGCCACTTGTGCCGTCCCCTAAAGCAGGGGGAAGGCCGGGTAATTCACTCTGCAGTGGCGTGGCGAAGAGACGCTGGTGGAATCTCCACCGAGTGCTCCTGACGGCTGCACAGGTTATTAATGAGCTACGGAGCTCATCAAGCCCAGCTCCCCAGGTTTAAATCCAGGCCCTGGCAGCAGCTGGAGAAAAACCCAAGGAAAAGGAGTTGATATTCTCAGCCCAGCTCCTGGAAGACAAAAAGCTGCTCAACAGTTGGCACCAATTAGGGCTGGGGTTGGCCCCAAACTCGGAAATTCCAGAGCCAGAAGGGGCTGGGGAGTGAATTCCAGCTGTGCTGGGTGGGTCTGGCTGCACAGGGGTGGGGGCCCAGCTGTGCCCTCACCTGAGCATCACCCTGCTCTCACCTGGGCATCACCCTGCTCCTCACATCCCTCGCTGTGTCCCATCCGGAGCCCCGGTGTCACCCCCTCCTCAGAGCAGCGCTGCCCTGGTGGTTTCAGAGGATTGGGAAAGGGTGGAAAAAGGAGCCCAGGCACAGCAGGGAGGGAGCCAGAGCAGGAGCCAGAGCAGGAGCCACCCCTGAGCCTGTTCTCGTGTCCTACCTGTGCCCCAGCAGCTGCAGACCCGCCTGGAAATCACTGCAAGGGCCATTCCCGTGCTTGGGAACACTCCGGGGATCCCCTGGGGTATCCTGGATCCTGCTCTGGGTGGATTTCCCAGCAGTGACTCCATCCTGGTGCGAAAAATAATTCAGATGAGGAATAAAGTTCAGTCTTGTACAGGGAGTTTCTTTTGTCAGTGGCACTGAGCCCCTGAACCCCTGAGTCCCTGAACCCCTGTGGCTGGGCTCAGGCCAGGCTCCAGCTCCCCTCTGGAGAGCTGGAAGGACCCCAGGATGGATCTGCAGCACTGGGACCCCTCAGCCACGCCGGGAATCCCACCCTCGGTGTCCCTCCGTGTCCCCAGGGCTCTGTCACCGCAGCTCGGCTGGACGGAGAGCAGACAGAGCCTGGGGCACTCCTGACTCCGGCTCTCCAGGGAGGGGGATCCGAGGGATCTGAGTCCTGCTGGGAAAGGCTGGAGCGTGGGAGCATCCCCTAAGTGGCCCCTGACCCTGGGCTAATGCTGCCTTTCCTCGGAGGCTTTTATCTGTGATCATTATCCGTGAAACAAATCGATCAGTCCGAGCCTTCTGTAAAAGCCGCCGCCGCTGCTCGGGCCGGGCACTGCAGCCGCTCGGGGCCGTCAGCGCTGCGCTGTCACCGGAGAGAGTCCCGGCTCTTCTTTCTCCATCAATCTGCTTTAATCCAGCCAGGGCTTGCAGCATTTCCAGTCAGGGGTCCTTCGGGAAGGGCCTCGTTCCAGAGAGGCAGAACCTCAGCGCAGGCTCACCCCTTCCCACCCAAACCATTCCGGGTTCCCTGATCTCAGCTGCTCCCAGCCCTGCTCTCCTGGGAATGGCTCCGTCTCCCTCAGAGCCGTCCCAGCCACCAGCTCAGGAATAAACCCTGGGGCTCGGCGTTCACCCCATTTGGAGCAGTCAATGCCCCAAAACTGCAGACAATGCCCAGGGGGAGCGCGGAGGGAACGAGATTAAAGATAGCGCCTGGGCGAGCGCCTGGGGGCTCTGCTGGAAAACATCCCTTTCCCTGTCTCTGCACGTGCCAGGCGGGACTGCAAAGGGAAAACATCCACAGCCCACGGCCTGACTGCCTGCGGAGGTGCTCTGGGGGCTGCTTCAGCCCACGGCGACAATTTCCTGCAGCTGCTTTCAGCAGTTGCTCTCTCGGGTGCATTTGGGCCCGGGGAAGTTCTGGAGGTGTCTGGGCAGACCAGGGCGAGGAGCCAGGGCTGGAGCATCAAGTGGTTGCCTTGGCAGTGGCAGCGAGCGCGGAACGCTGGGTCCGGGCCTCGCCATCTGCACCAACAATCAAGGCTTCATTAGAAACCCGGATTTGTTGTAAATTAGAACATGTAATTAGAAAATGTGTCTGCTAATTGAGTCCCTTTGATGTAGGCTTCAAGATGTGTTGCTGATCCCACACAGAGCGGGTTTTTAATGCCTTTTATTTATACACATTTCCCCCATTTATTGTTATTTGCAGCTCAAACTCTTTGCTGATCAGAAATATTCCGAGATCCATCTTGCAAAGAGCGGTGTCATTGGGGCTATTTATAAACACGGGGCTGGCACGAAATGCCATTCAGCAAATTCCTTTTTTTAGGTTGCTTCTCTCCACACCCCCCTCCCCGCTCCTCTCTCCCTTTCCTTTATATTCCCAACTACAAAACAAGAAGTTTCTCTTTTCGCTGGTTCGAGGCAGCCGAGTGGGGATGCTGCAGTAGGTGGCACTCCTCCCTCTCCCTCGCTTCCAGCATTTTGCCTTCCTGGAGCTGCTGCCTCTCGGGAGCGTTGGGAATGCGATGCCTTGAACTGCTGTGCTCGCCCAGCATCCTGAGCACCCTCTGGAAAATCCAGCCGAGGTGTAAAACCCAACTGCAGGGCTCATTCCCGGCTGGAATGCTGTCCCCTGAGCTCCCTGCAGGTTTAATCGGAGCTGGTGGCCTTTGGCGCTGGCCCAGGAGGGCACCACGGGCTCAGCCGGGTGGGAAGTGGCCGCACCCAGCTCCGTCTGGGCTGTTCCTGCTCCTGCCAAAGGGGTTGGAGTTCCTCGAGGAAGGGAGCGCTGCAGACGTGTGAAAAAAAAATATCTTACTACCCTTATGTAAGCTGAAGGAATGAATTAAATAAATGCACAAAAATACCCTCTGAGGAGAGCAGAACAGGCAGCCCAGGGCTCCATTTCCTGGCATCGGCTCCAGCACCGAGCGGGGCCTTGCCAAGGCTTCACTCCTGGGAGGAAACATCCCCAGAGAGGGCAGAGGGGGAAGTTTAACCCCTGAGGCTCTGTTCTCTCTCTCTGCTGGGGTGGCAGCTCCGTGCTGGGGATTCCTGGACACGAAGGGATGAAGGAGGGAGGAATGAGCCCCGAAGGGGTTTTGCAGAGGGAATTTGGATCAGCAGGAGGGATTCACCCCAACCTCTGCCTGCTCCGTGCAGGCTGGGAGCACAGCAAAGGCTTTCCTGGGATTGCTCCATGGGACCAGCGAGGAGCTGGAGGAGACCAATGCCATCATCCCAACCTGCCAGGAGCCCCTGACACAGGAATGGAATCCAGGGAGCTGCTCCTTGTCCCTGGGAACCAGGGATTGCTGTCCTGGGGGTTTGCCCATCCCTGGAGCCTCCCCAGCAGTGGAGCTGGAGCCTCTCTGGAGGGAGCAGAGCGAGAATGATGATCCTGCCCTGCAGGATCCCCGGAACAGAGGACCCCTCCCTGTCCCCCGGGAACCCTCAAACCCAGCTCAGCCCTGCAGGACTGGCTCAGGATTTGTGGCCCAGGGAAGGAAATGCTGCTGTTCCCAAAGCGCAGTGTGCCAGGCTGGAATCAGGAACTGGGAATCAGGGAAAATGCACGGAGACACAGGAGCACGGCAGAGGAGTTTAGTGCTCCTAATAAAAAAATCTAATTCCCCTAATCTGGAGGAAACACTAAAAGCTACATGCTACCAATTATTTCCTTCTAGTTTTAATTTACAGCAATCAGTTATAATGGATGAAATTAATTCTCAGTTTAATTTTGTTGGCTGTGTGCTTAGCATCCCGGTTTTTTCCATCTCCCCTTTTCCTGGTGCTGGAAATCAGCTGCATCCAGCTTCAGTGGTGCTGCTCAGGGAGGAGCACTGGCCCTAATTGCTTACAACCATCCCAGCCCTCGGTGGAACTCCCCATTTGCTGCAGCTTTGGGGGGGCTGACTCGTGTCAGCTCTGCCTGCCCATTCAAACCCGGGGTTTGAACACTAAAATGATGAACGTCAGCACCTGTCCCTTCCACCTGGGCATCCCTGGGTCCAGCACTGAGCCTGGGCTCTCTCTGGCTGTAGAGAAGCCTGCGGGGTTCTCCTGAGTTACCCCAGTTAAACTAAAACTCAGAGAGTCTAGAACGGGTCAGAAACCCTGCACAGAGTGAGGAGCACAATTCACCTCATCCCTCTGATGGTTCTCCTTCATCCTTCTGATAGTTCACCTTCTTCTCTGAGGGTTCCCCTTCATCCTTCTGATGGTTCACTTTCATCTCTGATGGTTCATCTTTTCCTTTCTGGTGGTTCCCCTTCATTCCTCTGATCATATATCTTCACCCCACTGATGGTTCACTCATCCTCAGCTCAGCTGGGGACGAGCACAGCGAGGATGGTCCAGTGGAGGCTGTGAGGATGAGGAAGGGCCTGGAGCATCTCCCTGCCCAGGGAAGGCTGAGGGAGCTCCATGGTCCTGGTGGGTCCCTTCCCACAGGAAATTCTGTGATTCCAAAGCTCCAGCGCTGGCTTGGAGCTCGGACAGATCCTGTTCCCTGAGTGCCTGTGGACATGGAAGCGTTGGCTGGATTCATCCCCACCTCCCCAGGATTTTGTCGCTGCAGAGAATTGGAGCAAAGTTCAGGCAGAGTCAGAGTGCTGGTATTTTTACATCCAGCCTCTCGCTCGCTCCTTTCAACACCGCTTTTCCTTTGGAAAGGGTATTTTTGCCTGGCAAGTGCTAACGGATTGCATCAGCCCGGAGCCAGCTCGCAGCCCCGCAGCCCCGCAGCCAGAGCCGCGCGTGGGGCTTGTGTTGTGTGCGCCACTGAATGGAACCAGTGTGAAAACGGAGACCTCTGGGCACAGCAACCCCCACTGCTCTGCTCGGCTTCAACCACAGAGCAGCTCCGGAGGAGCTTTCAGCGCAGTTCCTGTTCTCATCTTTAGCACAGCCCCTGTTCCCAGCGCTGTTATCAGCGCTGTTATCAGCGCTCCATCTGATCCACACGATGCGCTCGGGGGCACAGGGACCAGGAATCCTCTGGAATGCACCCGGAGTTAAACCCGGCCAGCACACGCTGCTTTTGTTGGCTCCGAGTGACGGAGCTGCTTTTACTGCGGTGAGGATGCAAAGATTCTCATCGGGCTCAGGCTGGAGCCCAGATCAGCTGTGCTTCCAAGCGGTGCCACCGGCACTGGGAATGGATGGAACCTTTTATTTCCCGCAATAAAATGCCAGACACATTAGGTTTAAGTGCCAGGAAGCTCCTGGATTATGCACTGGATCCCCACGAGTTGCTCAGGTCTGGAGCCAGAGTCTCAATCCTCCCTTCCTCTGTTTTTTCCCCACTTCCCAGCACAGACTGGAGTTTGCAGCACGGGAAGCCCTCTGGAATCGGCTGTCACTGTGCAGAGCCCCGTACGGAGTGACTGGTTAATGGGTGCAATGCAGGCCTAATGAGGGAGTTGTAAGAGCTTTATTTATGGGCTCCCCATTACAGTGATACCACAGCATTAAATCTTCTCCCCATTAGCGCTGCAGCGAGAGGGGAGCGAGGCAGTCACGGGGAAATCGCCCCATCAGTCTCTGAGGAGCCGGGAGAGACACGCTGGGAGGATCCATGCCCCGGGCCGGGCTGGGACAGGCAGCCAGGGGGGCGTTAGAGCTCCAGGGGGTTTCTTTGGAGAGATCCCTGAGCTCTCGGACCCCACAGAGGTCACCCCGGACCTTCCCCTCCTCCCTGGCACTTTCCCTGGCACTTTCCCTGGCACTTTCCCTGCCCCTCCTCACCCAGGGAAAGGCACTTCCAGTGAGGAACGGACCTGCTCAGAGCACCGGGGGACATTTCTGAGCTGGGACTTTCCGAGAGGCAGAAAAGCGCAGATTTGGTGGTGTGGAAATGTTTCTGTTTTCGCTGCGGTTGGTTCTGTCGGTGCTCTCCATGAGGAAGGCGATACCAGCCTCCCCCTCAGCTGAGGTGCTTCATGGCAAGGGCTCCCAAACAACAGGGATCACCTCGGGAAAGTGAAATAATCCCTGGCTTTGGAATTCCTCTCCAGCACATCAAACCCTATCGCAGCTGGGGGTGCGTGAGAAGGACCAATTCATTTATTTAGTGCCACACATCAGCGATGGCTTTTATTAAACTCAAAGCAGAAATCTTTTCCATTTTCTATTTGCCAGAAAGTTCTAAAAGCTCCGTTTGGTCCAATTTCCCCACGTTTTGTCAGAGCTGCCAACAGAAGGCAAAGACCGTCAGCCCTGTGACTCCAGAGGTTCCAGTGCAGGCTTTGCTTCCTGCTCAGGGCCTCTTCAAATATTCGTCTGAAATTAACGGGGGACGGATTCCTGTTACGTGGTGTGAGACGGCGAACCCAGAGTTCACTCTGCAGCAGCGACTTCGCTCAGGGCTGGATATAAATCCCCACGCTGATTTCTGCTGCATTTTTGCGTTTCAGGGACGTGTGCTGTGGGTGTTTCACTCAGCTCTGTTTTAACTTGGGAAGCAGAAATGAACTGTTCTGATCTGAAAGCTGTTTGAAAAGAGGCTGAAAAGGGGCTTTGGACGAGGGGTGATGGCTTCCCACTGCCAGAGGGCAGGGCTGGATGGGATCTTGGGAAGGAATTGTTCCCTGGGAGGGTGGGCAGGGGCTGGGATGGAATTCCCAGAGCAGCTGTGGCTGCCCCTGGATCCCTGGCAGTGCCCAAGGCCAGGCTGGGCATTGGGGCTGGGAGCAGCCTGGGACAGTGGGAGGTGTCCCTGCCAGGGTCGGGGGTGGCACTGGGTGGGATTTAAGGTCCCTCCAACCCAGACCATTCCATGACTCTGTGATGGGTCAGAGCTTCTCTGCTGTGCGGGTGGGGAAACTGAGGCACATCCAGCTGGAAACCCCGGAGCCGAGCCCTGGCCGCTCTCCCTTTGGCTGCAGAGCCGGGAAGGGTTTCCAGAGGCTGCAGAGGAGCTGTGCCAGCCCCTGCTCTGTCACTCGGTGTCGAGCTCAGCTCTGTGTGTCACCGCCAGGCTTCAGCTGTCACCTCCGGGCACGGGGCAGGGCAGGAGCAGCAGGGCCGGGCCGGGCTCACAGCAGCGCTGGGTTCGGGAGGGGAGGGAGGCAGCAGCTCCAGGGAACACAGAGTGCGACACGGAATTAGCGGGGATTACGCGGCACAGGGACACTGATCGCCCTCGCCCACACCAAAGCCTCCCAGCAGCTCCTCGGGTGGGAGCCGTGCCGCTGTGTTTTACAGCCCGCCGAGGGCAGGAGATGCCCGGCACTGCTCCGGCTCCCTCCCTCCCTGCCCGGAGCAGCGCCCGTGCCCCGGGAAAGGGCTCGGGAATGCCGCTGGAAAAGCCGAGCCCGATCCCACCACCCCCAGAGGATCAGAGGCATCCCCTGGCGTGCGGCTGGAGCCCCGCTCGTGGCACAGCCCGGCGGGCTCCGGCACTGCTGAGATGATTTGATGGAGTAAAAACTCCTCATTTTTTGCTGCAAAACACCGAAGCCTGATTGAAATCTTGGGCAAACCCATCCCTCTCCTGCTAAGTGGCTTGTGCTTGCTGGCTGGGAAGAGTTTGATGTGTCCCCTTGGAAAGTGCTAAAATGAAACTTTTCCATTTTCCAGCCTGCAGCAGCCTTGCTTAGAATTCGCCATTATTTTTATGATCACTTTTGAGACTGCTCAAGCTGGAAGTAAAACTTTCCCTTGGGTCTGCAATTACTTTTTTTTCCTCCAATTTCCCAAATAAAAAGTTTTAAAAAAAAAAAAACAAAAACAAAAACAAAAACAAAACGGTTTAACAGAATCTTTGATTTTGTATTTTAAATTATGCAGCATTACCAAAGAGCCTTGAAACCAATTATTCAAACAGGCCTCTGCTTTCTCCCACGCTAAAGGACAAACCCTGCCCTTGCAGGGAAGAGCAGCTCCAGGAAGGGAGGGGAGCTCTGCAAACCTCGGTTCTCTCCAGAACCTGGGTGAGAAAATGAACCCACCTGGCTCAGCCTCTGAAGCTGTCAGAGGGTTCTGCCACCCTTGGCTACTCCAGGTCCATCAGCCTGGAGAGGAGAAGGCTCCAGGGAGAGCTCAGAGCCCCTTGCAGGGCCTGAAGCGGNCGGTGCCGGGGGGCAGGGCGGGGTGGGATCTTGGGAAGGAATTGTTCCCTGGGAGGGTGGGCAGGGGCTGGGATGGAATTCCCAGAGCAGCTGTGGCTGCCCCTGGATCCCTGGCAGTGCCCAAGGCCAGGCTGGACATTGGGGCTGGGAGCAGCCTGGAACAGTGGGAGGTGTCCCTGCCATGGCAGGGGGGGCACTGGGTGGGATTTAAGGTCCCTCCAACCCAGACCAGTCTGGGGCTCTGAGATCTCCCCGTGTTCCACAGGCCCCCCGGTTCCCGTTCTGGTTCAGGAATTCTCCGGGACGGCTCCATGCAGGAAGGGCTCCCTGCTCGCCCCGGTCCTTCACCAGCGCAGGGGCTGCGCTTTCCCGGCCGGCCCCGGCTGCTCCCGGTCCCGCCCATCCAGGAGCGGTCAGAGCGGCCCTGGGCAGTCCCTGCCCCTGCGCCGGGGTTGTTCTTCAGCCACCCCACGCTCCTTCCTTGAGCGAGTTGCTGCCAGGGCCGGCAGAAATGCGTGGCTTGATCGGCTCTGCACAGTCTCACACTCGGAGAAAATGAGAGCTGAGAGATAAATCTGTGGTTTCATCTTGAAATAATGACTTCTGCAATGTCTAAATCTCGTTTTCCTGAGCCAGCCCAGCCCTGTCCGGACCCAGCGGTTCTGTGGTTCCCTCCTGAGCAGCCCGGCCAGCTCTGGCACGGTGGCCAGGCTGTGACCCTCGGTGTGTCCCATCCCTTCCCGGCCAAAGTCACATTTCTGCTGGGTGGCCCGGCCCCTCCCGGGGTTTGGTTTTCACAAACGATCATTATCTCTGCGTGTCCTGGCCTGCTGAGCAGCCTGATCTCCGCGTGTCACATGTCATTAGCTTTAAAGTCACTTAGCACAGACGTTCAGGCTGCAGCTGGGTGGAACTGTCTGGTGTGTGCCACTTGTTTTCAGCTCTCGGCTCTGAGATCTTCATGTCATGCTCCGTGCCTCAGTTTACCTTTCTTCCCTACTCATTTAATGGAGGAAACTTATTTTTATTCTGATTTTTGCTGTGTTTAATTTCTCAAGTAGCAGCACAGCTCTTGGCAGCTGTTTGAGCTTTTATGACGAACACAACCCCCACGTGTGCAAACCCAGCGCAGCCCCCAGGCCGAGGGCTGTGGGTGGCTCTGCGTCCTGCCCCGGTGGAGATTCCTCCCGGGAGCTGGGAATTCAGTCACCCTGGGCTTGCCCTCCTCCCGGTGCCCTCGGTGCAGAGCTTTGGGAAGGGTGAGTTCATTAACACGTGTAGGAGGCACCTGAAGTGGAAAATCGGTGGTGAGCGTGCGGTTCGGGCGCTGGGGAGGAGCTGTCACAGCGGCTCAGAGCTCCCTGGAGCTGTCACCTCCTCGGGGGCTGAGCGGTGCCGGAGCTCCCGCCCGGAGCCAGCCGGGCCGGACCCAGCTGCAGACGGATCCCTGTCTGCCCAGCCAGGCGCAGGGAGAGTCCGGCAGGAGATTTGGCCATGGAGGAATTGAGATAAATCATTCCCTCCAGCAAACCTTCTGTCCACACCAGCCCAGCCTGGGGACGCTGCTGGGACCTGAGCCCCACGTGGGGACTGGGAAAAAGGGGGGGAATGGATTTCCCTCCCCGTTCTAACAACCCCTCCCTTGGCCTCTGTGGTGTTCACCGCCCCTGGCTCAGGGCAAAGCCAGCCGGGCTTTCCGTGTCCCCCTCCATGGTCCCGATCCTGCTCTCCCTGTGGAAGGGGTGGAAGGACTGAGGGGTCCCAGATGGAGCCGGCAGCGCTCGCGCCGACATCGGGGAACCCCAGAGCTGCCCCACAGCGTGTCCAGCAGCTCCTGCTGCTCCTGGGTGGTGTCTGTGGGGACCTGGCACTCTGGGCAGGGGACGCAGGGCAGGGGCAGTCACTGCTGTGGGTTGGGAACGATCCGTGTGTCCAGCATGATCCGTGTGTCCAGCACAATCCGTGTGTCCAGCACAATCCGTGTGTCCCTTGGCCAGCAGCTGCTGAAGCCACCTCTGGGCAGTGGTAGGGCTGGCACACGGTGCCACGCTGGCTCAGGGGCAGTGGCAGGGCTGGCACACGGTGCCACGCTGGCTCAGGGGCAGTGGCGGGGCCGCTCTGGCTCAGGGGCAGTGGCGGTGCCACGCTGGCTCGGGGGCAGTGGCGACGCTGGCCCAGCCTCCTCCCGTCACCCTGGCGGTGCCCTTGGCAGTGTCGGGCGTCTGTGGCACTGGAACACCCGCGGTGTGTCTGCGGGGCTGCAGAGCCCCGGGCAGCCCCGGTGGCAGCCAGGGGACGCTGCCAGGGTCTGTGCCCCTCCTGGGCAGCAGCTCGGCTGCCTTGCGGGGAAGGCCTTTCCAGGATGAAAATGCCCTTGTGGGGAGGGTGGCGAAGCCCTGGCGCTGTGAGTTCATGAAGGGGACGGAAGGGGGCACAGACAGAGCAGGGGTGGGCACTGGGCTGGGGTGGGAGGGGAGCTGAAGGACAAGGACAGCCTGGAAGGGCAGAGCTGGCCCAGAGCAGCCAGCAGCGGTGCTGGCAGACGGCTCAGCAGGCTCCCGTGCCTCTGATGCGTTTTCACGCCGACTTTCTGCATTCTGTTCATGTTTCTTTTTATTTCTGCACCTGGATCGTGGCCAGAATGGAAAAGAAGAAGGGGAGACAGAAAACTTAGTGCTTCTCAATTAAACAGGAAGCTCTTTGCCGTTGTAAGCGAGCTTATTTAGACATTAAATCAAAATCAAATGCCTGCACTATCAGTGCTGCTCGCAGTCTGATAATTAATGATGGCTCTCCCCAGCGCAAACCCTCGGTGTTCTGTCAGCACCACTGTAAGCTTTGATCGAAAGCTTTTTAAGCAGTTTCAGAAGCTGGATCTGTAAAATAAAAATAACCCAGAGTGGTGATTCTCTGCCCAAGAAATAAATAATAAAGGCTCGGAGCGTTTAAGTGTTGGCTGTCAGCTCATCAGCGATTCCGGCGTCACTGCGCAGGCTGGGCGAGCAGCGAGGGAAGGAAGGGCTGTCTGGGCATTAGGTGGGAACTCTTGTACATCCCTGTGCCAGCAGGAAGGAGTTCAAGGCAGATGTGAATTATTTCTGCCTTTTCCATGCCCTCTGTGCTGGGAAGGGATCTCAGTGCCGGCGAAAATCAGGCTCAGTTCTGATGGAAACACCATAAGCCCGTCCCAGCCAGAGCTGCCCGTCCCTGCTGGGAGCTGCGAGGGGATGGGACAGCAACGGGTGAAGAAGGAAGGGATGAAGCGGGAAGGAATGAGGCAGGAATGGTTGAGGCAGGAGGGATGAAGCAGGAGGGATGAGGCAGGAATGGATGAGGCAGGAATGGATGAGGCAGGAGGGATGAAGCAGGAGGGATGAGGCAGGAAGGGATGAGGCAGGAATGGATGAGGCAGGAATGGATGAGGCAGGAAGGGATAAGGCAGGAATGGATGAGGCAGGAAGGGATGAAGCAGGAGGGATGAGGCAGGAGGGA
>VZTI01005303.1:157901-172247 GCA_013397865.1 Struthidea cinerea
CTCCCCTCCCCACCCACCCCTCACCTTCCTGGCAGGGTTTGCCCTGGCCCTATTCCCAGCCAGGCCTTTTTCCCCACTCCCCTGAGGAGCCCCTGGAGAGCCCCCCCGTGTCCCACCCCCCTGGAGGTGCAGTGAAATCCCACCCGAGCACCGGGGACTCCAGCCTCTCCAGAAGGAGCCAGGGGGTGCCCTGCCCGGGAGTGCTCGGCTGCAGCAGCAGGACTGAGAAATTCAGAGCAATTTCCAGTAATTAAGAGCAATTTCTCACGTGCCAGTCACCACATCTCACATGGAAACACACACAGGGTGACACAGAGCAGCCCAGAAAGGCCCCGGTCACCGTCACCCTGCTGAGATTTGTTGTTACTCCTCTTTTTCTGACCCAAATCTGGTTGAAATCTCTGGGAATGGTTAAAAAAGCATCTTGGGGCAATCTGAGCATGAGGATCATGGCATGAGGAGTTTGTCACGTTCCCTCAGGCTGTCTGGAGGGATTGCTGGGGGAATCCAGAGCCCTGGACAGTGGGGAAGTGACAGCTGGGATGCGGCTCACGTCGTGTCCTCAGTGCGGGATTTGTGCTCTCGGGAGTCTGGAGCACACAGATGTGGAAACCGGGAGTCGTGTGGAGCAGTGGAGGGATGAGAGGCCTGGATTTGTCATCTCCGAGGGCCGTAATCACGGTAATTAACGGTGTTTGTGCGTCCCGGGCTGGCTGCAGGAAGATTTTACACGGTGCATCTTCCGCAGAACCATTTCCATTACTGGGAGCAGATAAAAGCTGACACGGGCTCAGGGTGACTCGGGAAATCAATAAACAATAAAACTTAGCATGAAAACAAATAAATTAACCCAATCAGAAGAGACGCCGAGAGCCCATCAGACTTGTCAGACAGATGAAGCCAAACGTCACTCGCAGGGCTGAGCACTCGCTCCAGCAGATGCGCCGGGCTCCCTCTGAGGAAGATTTTCTCAACCTCTTTGGGACTGAGCTTGTTTCCATCTGCCAAACTCACTCTGAATCAGCGGAAGGAGACAGACAGGCTCGGAAATACCCCCTCTCCCTGGAAGGGCTTTCTGTGCTCCGCTCTCCGCAGTGGCTGGACAGAGGCTCAGAGGCCCTTTGGGGTGGACGCGCTGCACCCCGAGCTCAGCTCCACTGGCAGGAACCCGGAGTGAGCCTGGGATGAGTCCCCTGGGATGAGTCCCTCCCTCCAGTGGGAGTGGGAACCAGCCTGGATGAGGGATTCACTAATTAAAGCGCTCTCCTGTAATTGCAGGTGAATCAGGGAATCAGGGAATGATTCCCATCCCATCCCATCCCATCCCACCCCTGCCATGGCAGGGACACCTCCCACTGTCCCAGGCTGCTCCCAGCCCCAATGTCCAGCCTGGCCTTGGGCACTGCCAGGGATCCAGGGGCAGCCGCAGCTGCTCTGGGAATTCCATCCCAGCCCCTGCCCACCCTCCCAGGGAACAATTCCTTCCCAAGATCCCATCCAGCCCTGCCCTCTGGCACTGGGAAGCCATTCCCTGTGTCCTGTCCCTGAATCCCTTGTCCCCAGTCCCTCTGCAGCTCTCCTGGAGCCCCTTTAGGCCCTGCAAGGGGCTCTGAGCTCTCCCTGGAGCCTTCTCCTCTCCAGCTGAGCACCCCCAGCTCTCCCAGCCTTCACTCACAGGAAATTCCTGCCTCCAGCCTTCCCCTCTGGCTCATTTCGCACACAAACCTGGCTTCAGGCCCTGCACAAAGCCGTGAATTTCCTGTGCTCGGACTCCTCAGTCCAAGCCCCCAGGTGGCACCTCCAGCCCCCTCTGCCCCGACCCCTCCCCACAGAGCTGGGTGGGATCCTCCCCCTCCCTCCTGTGGGGCAGCAAGCATTTGAAATGAAAAGTTCAATTCCATCTGGCCGTGCCCGGCCGGGCTGTGCCGGGCGCTGCTGGCACACGGGGAGCGGTGCCAGGCGCTTCCCAGCGGCAGCAGCAGCAGCAATCGTTTTTCATTGCCTGTGCTGCTGTGGTTTTAGCTGAATTAGCCACTGGGGTAGGTGTGGGTTCGGCACCACAGAACTGCACCAGGCTGTTTGACCCCCTGGCTTTGTGTGATGTGAATTACGGGGGGAGGGAGGAATAATCCCGGGGTTAACGGGGCAGAATAATCCCGGGCATTGGCAGCAGAGCTGGCTGGAAAACTGCGGAAGTATTTGGGGGTTGGCTTGATAAGAATTGTGTTTTCTGCAGCTTTTTAGCAAAAAAAAATTAAAAATAAAACCCGAATAAAACCAGTTCCAGCCCAGACAAAATATTTGCTTGTTTTGGGGAGTTGTGGGGTCTTTGCTGTGCAATTGTTGAGGAAGACGTGGAGCAACAAAGTCCCATTTCCAGAGGAAACATCCCGGTGTTGTGATCAGGGAATTCGCAGCAGGGGAAGGAACCCCGAGCTGAAGGGCAGGAATCAGCTCTGGCTCCCGAGGTTTCCCGGACTGAGGGAATTTGGGGTTTTCCAGCAGAAAGCAGCTGGGCCCGGCTGGGCTGGATGGGGTCACCTCGAGGCCTCGCCTGTCCCAGGCTCCTGATGGACCTCAGGAGCCACTTTGGCTTCAGACCTCGAGGAAGGGCCTTTCCAAGAGGAGTTCCAAGGAAAAAGGAGTGAAAATCCCTGTTTTTCACCAGCGGGTGGATAATCCATGAAGTGTTTGTGTCTAATCTGAGGCTTTATTTAGATCAGTTCTTCTGGATTTTGACCTTTTCATCCTTAATTGTTTTCTGTCTTTATAAGTTCAATTAAATCCTTAATTGGAAAATCAGCTTAAACAGCAGAGCAGAGCTTTGAATTCAGAGAACGTTGAAAAAGGAACTTTCAGGCCTCAGAACTTTCTGAACACTTCAAATTCCAGATAAATCAAAACAGACTTTTTCCGTTGAAAACTTGTGGCTCCAGCACGTCAGCATTTCTCTGTGGGGGAAAAGATGAGGGAATTTCCTGGGCAATTTCCCAATATTTCTGGTACCTGCAGTAGCTGTTTAAAACCCTTTCACATCCTTTCACCCTCCCACACGCACTGCTGAGAAATAAATCCTTTGGAAATGGAAATCAGGCTTGAAGTAAACAGATTAGTAATGGTTATTTGGTAACACTTTATTAATTAAATGTCCTAAATACATTTAAACCTAGGCATTTAATTTAGATTTATTGGGATAATTTAGATTTATAAGGATCGTTATTATACCTTAAGTACAGTAAATGCCAATTGATTTTTATAGACAATATTTACCCAGGTGTAACCACGGTGCAAAATTTAATTATCTCCATCCTCAGCGAAAAGGACAGGACAGAGGTTCCAGCCCCAGGACTGGGGGGGCTGCCAGGGCTGGGAGCTGCTCCTGCTGCTCCGACCTTGGGCAGGAGCTCTGCCCTGTCCTGTGCTTCCAGAGCCTTCCCAGAAATGCCAGGAGCTCCACAGGTACTTGTTAATGGGAAAATCTTTCACCTCGTTGTTCACCTGGAGAGGAGAAGGCTCCAGGGAGAGCTCAGAGCCCCTTGCAGGGCCTAAAGGGGCTCCAGGAGAGCTGCAGAGGGACTGGGGACAAGGGATTCAGGGACAGGACACAGGGAAGGGCTTCCCAGTGCCAGAGGGCAGGGCTGGATGGGATCTTGGGAAGGAATTGTTCCCTGGGAGGGTGGGCAGGGGCTGGGATGGAATTCCCAGAGCAGCTGTGGCTGCCCCTGGATCCCTGGCAGTGTCCAAGGCCAGGCTGGACATTGGGGCTGGGAGCAGCCTGGGACAGTGGGAGGTGTCCCTGCCATGGCAGGGGTGGGATGGGATTTAAGGTCCCTTCTGACCCAAACCAGTCTAAAGGGATTTTGAGGGTACCAAGCACCAGGCCCATGGCAGGACCTGCCCTGTGCTGACCCCAATCCACTGCCCCCTCCTCCTCTGGGTACAAACAGCAAAAACGGTGCTTGGACAGGGCAGCAGCCTCCGAATTTCTGCAGAGAATGACCAGACAGAGGAATAAAGAGAGATAAATCTCCTCACACACACAAATATTGTGCTGGAAATGAAGACGGTTCTGTTGTGCGAGTGTTCCGAGGAGCGCTGGGAACATGTTCCAAATGTCAAACGGATTATACTCCAGCGCCCTTATTGTTTCATATAATTCTCATCTAATGTCACCCCTGGCAACAATAACACAATATTCGCTTCGATGTGGCCTCGCTGAATATTTTTAAGCAATGAGGAGATTGCCGGCGAGCGGGGGAGGACGGGCGGGCGGGGCGGGGGCTGCTCCCGCGCCCGGCACGGGGGTGACAAACAGAGCCCCGAATGGAATCCATCAGGAAGATTGAGTTTGCAGGTCCAGGGCCCTGACACCTGCGCTGCTGCAGCCTGGCTGGGCTCGGGATGGAGTTTTAATCACGAGGTTTCTCTCCGCTGGAACACAATTAGGGAGCCCTGGCTGGGAGCAAACGGGTGCCAGGAACACGGGGAAAGCAGAGGCAGGGACATGGAGGGGACAAATCATCTTAATTCCTCCAGGCTGAGCAGAGCTGTCACTGCAAGGTCAGGCCAGAGGGAGCTGATTCCATGGGGAGGAAGGAGAAAATGACTGCGAAGGTGGGAAGTGCAAAGAGGCAGCGCGGGCCCGTCCTGCGTTATTTGATTACTCTCCTGACCCAGAGGTTTCTGTGAAGTTGATTCACCGACCCAGCAGCCAGAGGCCGAGGCCTGGGGTCCTCCTGCTTCCAGGAGAATTCCTGGGCAAGGGCCCTGGCGCCCTGCTCACCCTGCAGCAGCAGCCCCAGGGACCAGGGGCACGGCGGAGAAGGGAGAAGCGCAGCTCCCCCCGCTCGGCCTCGGTGCGGTGACCTCCAGCGGATCCAGCGGATCACTCTGCTGGAATCTCTCTTGGAAACACATCCCCTTTCCGATCTGCACGGGGGGCTCAGCTCAGAGCCTCCCCGTGCCCCGGCTGGTGCCCTGTCCCTGCCCTTGGGATGCTGCAGGTTCCACCCACCTGCCCCTTGCCCCGCTCCTGCCCCGAGCTCCTGTTCCCTGTGCCCCGGCCCGAGGGAGCGCAGCCGTCCCTTAACTCCTACATCAATATTATCCTTGGGAATCCCTCAGAGGAAAATAGTATCAACAGGACTGAGTACCATTTCCTGTGTGGCCACCTGAGTAATGGGAACCAGATGATGTTTATCTTTAAAAAAATGAAAATGCCAATAAAAAAGTAATTTAAAAAAAAATAATTCACCTCCTGGTATTTTCCTGTTGCAGCTGGAGAAATAACAGGGACGTGCCACATCTGCATGCTCAAATCCAGCAAAGAAAATGGGCTTTGTTCCAGGATTCAGGGAAGGTACAACCTCCATGGCCCCGTTTCCGAGTGGAACTCCTGGTTTTCAGCACATAACTCAATTTGAAGCATTTCTGTGGGATGAGCTTAATAAATGAAGAGCTTGTGAACATTCCTGCTGGGAGCACAGGTCAGGGCTCCCGGGGCTCAGCTGTGCCCTTTGCAGGGCTGAGCTGGAGGGGAAGGTTTATTACTGGGGAAAATGGTGTAACTCAGTTCTGTCCAGTGAGAACACAGTTATTTATACATAGTTATGGAATTCTGGGACTCCTTCATCCACGAGATTAAAATAAGGTGGAAAAACCTCACTAAAATCCCATTTTAAACCCTCTGACAGGACAGAGTGTAGCTCTGGGAATGGATGTGCACGTTGGGCACTGAGGAAATTAATTCTTGTCCCCTGTAAAGAGAAAACTTCATCCTATGAATATCAGAACGTTTCTGTCTGACCAGATGCTAAGCTCAGAGAACTCTTTCCATCCCCCTCCTTTCCCACCTCCACTGCTTCCCAAAGTTTCCATCCCTCAGGCTGTAATTATTCCTGATTGATCTCTTTCACCGGCTGAATTCTTGGGGGTTTATTTGCTTTGTGTCTTTGAATTCTCCAAGCAAAATCCTGTTGGGTTTTTCTTTTTGCCATTTTTAAATCCCAATTACAAAACAAAGACCCATCAAGTGCCACAAATGGAACGGCCAAATTATAACCCGGGGGTGCCCATGGGAAATGGGGAGAATCAGGGCATTTCTGTGGCATGAGGGAAACAGAGCCCTGCATGCTTTGAGCCCCTCAGCCCTGGCTGGACCTGGGACGGGTATCCAGTGCAATCCTCCCATACCTGAGGGTGTTCTCCAGCTCCATCCAGCCTTTCGTGAGCAGCCAGGACCCTCAGATCCTGCGGAAAAGCCAGTCCAGGTCTTGTCCTGGTGGCTGTGACGGGAGCGATGTTTGAATCGCTGCTGCTCAGAGGGAGACAGAGCAAGGTGTTGGTTTGGATTCCTCTTGCCCCAGTCCTGCAGTTGGTGCCCGGCCCCCGAGCTGGGTGATGCCTCTGCCCTTGTGGAATCACAGATGTGCCCCAGAGTGCTGGGGAAGGAGCGGCAGCCACTGAGCATCCCATAAACCTCACCTGGGCCTTTCTGCAAGGCCACCCACCCCGGGAGCGGCTGAGGGAGCTGGGAAAGGGGCTCAGCCTGGAGAAAAGGAGGCTCAGGGGGGACCTTGTAGCTCTGTACAACTCCCTGACAGGAGGGGGCAGCCGGGGGGGATTTGGGATCTGCTGCCAGGGAACAGGGACAGGAGGAGAGGGAACGGCCTCAGGCTGGGCCAGGGGAGGGGCAGGGTGGAGATCAGCAGGAATTTCCCCATGGAAAGGGTGGTCAGGGATTGGAAGGGGCTGCCCAGGGAGGTTTGGAGTCCCCATCCCTGGAAGTGCCCAAGGAATTCCTGAACGTGGCACTCAGGGCTCTGGGCTGGGGACAAGGTGGGCATCGGGCACAGCTGGGACTCGGTGATCCTGGAAATCCTTCCCAGCTTTAATGTTTCTGTAGCTCTGTGACCAGAAGGGTTTGTTTTAGTGCTGGCCCTGATTTAAGGGATGATCTTCTCCCAGTAAAGGCCCTGTGGGAGCAGAAGGGCTCAGCCAGGTGCAGTGAGGAGCACACGGGGCGTTGGTACCGCCCCGCTGGGGCTCCACAACTCCGGGTCAGGCTCTCTCCATGTGGGCCCACGGCGCTCCAGGAGCTCCAGGAGCCCTGCAGGAACCCTCCAGCCCCAGCCCCAGCCCCCCCTCCCCGGGCAGCTCCACCACCCACGGCACCAACAGCAGCAGCGGGGAAAGTTTCTTTCAGACGCTGGCTTGGGCGAGGAGATAAATCCCTTTCATTCAGACCCATTTAGGGATCAGCAATTTTAGCGCTGTTTTCAACAGAAATGGATGAATTCTAATCCTTTGATTGTGTGTTATCCCAGACTCCACGTGTGCTCTCCTCCTGTTTATCTGCTGGGTTTTGTTGCTCTGGGGAAATGCTGCTCTGAACTGGCTTTTCTGGGGAAAACCCCTCATTGTTACCTCTGTCCCTGCCGGAGAACATCGGGAACAGCCCAGGAGAGGGGTCCCAGGTGAATTCTCCTTTGGGAACGGCCTTTGGATGAGACGGGCTGAGATCCTGGGATCAGGCCAGTAAGAAAAGGGGGTTTTTTCTTCCCAGTGTCTGAAATGGCTTCTGTGATAAGAGGAAAATTAATTGGGAGGGAGATTACTGACAGGGCTCTGGTGCCGGGACCAGAGCGGTGTCCAGTGGGGACATCTGCTTGGTTGGATTCCCAGAAAACTGCCGTGTTTTGCTCTTGGAGCTGTGAAAGGCTGGAAATGCAGCCATTGTGCAATAAATATTCATTCATTTCCGACCTGGTGGAGCTTTGTCTACCCTGAGCTGAATTTTGAGGAGGCTGAACACAAAGGTTCAGCGCCAAGATTGAGATCAACGTTTCTTTCCAAGCCTGGGGAGGTTGGAGCCAGGGATTAACTCTGGATAACAGGCTCTGGAATTAGAATGGGACTCATTAAAGAGAAATAATCAACAGAACAACCCATTCCTGAAACATCTGACGTGTGCTGGGAGGGGAAATGAGCTGATTTGTCTGGGAAGGATCTGAAAATGAGCTGATTCGTCTTGTGAAGGATCTGAAAATGAGCAGATTTGTGTGGTTGTGAAGGGTGTCTGCCACATCTGTCAGTGGCCCATGAGGGGACACACAGAATATTTGGGTTCAAACCATCTTCAGCATCTTTCCTTTGAGGATACATTTGGTTTTGCCACTGGAATGGGAGTGAATTCCAGCCAAGTCTCCCATCTTGTCTGAGACTCCATTGCTGGCCTTGCGCATTTTCACCTGGACTTTCCCAAATTTGGCATCAAAAGCTGCTAAAGGAGAGCCCTGAAGGTCTGGGCTCACCTTGCACACATCGGGGGCAGAAATTCCAGGCCAATGAATGACTGATGCAGTACAGGGAATCAGGTTGTTCCCAGTCAGGACCGGGCTGTGCTTCCCTGGCTGATTCCCAGCACGGCCTGGCCGGGCAGGCACGCGGGTTTGGTGTCCTTGGATTGGGTGCACAGTAAATACGAGCCCATATTAGCACAGGCACCAATTCCCATTAAGCCAGAGGCTAAATTTGGGATTTTTATGTTGCAATAAATCCTGTTTCTCTACAAAGCCTGGGCAAACCTTAAATCAAAGCCTTTCTCCTCTGCCCTCTCCCCAGTTATTGATTGGGGCATTATCCATCAGGGAGAACACGCCATAACCGTGATGGATCTGCCCATGTTCCTGGCACTGATCCTGGGATGAGTGTGGGCTTTGCTGCCCACCCCTGGCTGTGCTTTATTCCAGCGGCCTTCTCCTCCGGCCTGTCCTGGTTAAAGGATGGGATCAGAGTGCTGGATGAGGATTTTCCAGGTGACGTTCTGCCCAGGGAGCCGGGCACCCCCACAAAGGGCAAATCTCACCCTTCTCCCAAAACAATGCTCCTCTAGGCAAAAAAATTGCTGGGGAAACAGCAGGAAGGACGGGAGGGAGAGAGGAGAGGAGAGGAGGGGGGAGGAGCAGATAAAGAGCTGTAAACAGGAAAAGCTGCCAGGTCAGAATTCCAAAGGCAGAGTCTCAAACACGGCACAGGAGCTCTGTAGGGTCAGAGAGGTCTCTGTGCAAACGTGGGGTGCAGCAAAAGAGTAAAACTGTTCCCAAAACGCCCTGGGAGTCCCAGGGCTTTGGGATCAGCATCACCCATGGATTTATACATCTCTTTTCCTGCCGTTGTCCAGGATCTCACTGCACTTCTGTTCCAAATCCTTCTTCTCCCCTTGCTGCTGCTGGCAGCGCCCAAAAATCCCCCTGCCGAAGTCTTCGTTGAGGGCAGGGAGACAGGGGCAGGAAATCATTCCTCTGCCCTGGTTATTTTTGCCACGTTAAACACCAGAAAGAAATGCTATTATGGATACACCATAATTCAGACTCATCCCTGAGCAGATTTCACTTTGGTGGGATAAATTCATCCCCGTCGGATTTCAGAGCCGGCCGCGCCTGGGACCTAATGAATCCAGCCAGCTCGGGATAACAATAATTTCTACAAATCTGCTTATCTGGGCTAAATGTTTATCCCTTTAGCTGCAAACCTCTTGATCCCAAATCATTGTTATAAAGCATGAGCAGGGAGTGTCTGCACGAGCCTGTAATTGAAAGGCACTTATTTGCTCAGCTGCTCAGCCCAGACGCAGGGACTGAAGTGCTGTTACCTCCAGATTCCCCCATTCAAATCATTCCTACAAAACAGCGCAGGGGAGGCTCTGAAATCGCTCCTTCTGAGCAAACCAAGCTGCAGGTGCTGGCTGAGAGCTGTGTGGGAGCGTGGCACACGAGCAGTTGGTGAGATCAGACGCTGCTGCTGGGAGGAACGGGCTCGGAATCCAGAATAAACCATCGGAGGCAGCGAGAGCGGGGCAGCAAACGGAGCCCCTCAACAGAGCTGGGCAAACGGCACCGTCAGGCAAAACTGCTTGGGCTGCATCGCTGCCTGATCCGAGAGCAATGGAGAGAAATGCTGATTATGGGCTGTAATTAGTCTGTCGGGGCTGGCTCGAAGCACTTCTGGCTTCAATTGCGGCGTTCGGAGTGAGGGGATGGATGGGGCTGAGGGAGAGGGAGCACGTTCCCGTTATGGGATTGGCCTGCACAGTCCCACACGCCTGCTCCCAGGAATGCAGTGAGGGAAGGGAAAAGGGGACTCTGCAGGGGGGACCTGTTCGGTGGCACTGTGAGAAAACCTCTGTGGCAATGCCAGGAGCATAAAATAAAACAATCACAGAATGGTTTGGGCTGGAAGGGACCTTAAATCCCACCCAGTGCCACCCCTGCCATGGCAGGGACACCTCCCACTGTCCCAGGCTGCTCCCAGCCCCAATGTCCAGCCTGGCCTTGGACACTGCCAGGGATCCAGGGGCAGCCACAGCTGCTCTGGGAATTCCATCCCAGCCCCTGCCCACCCTCCCAGGGAACAATTCCTTCCCAAGATCCCATCCCGCCCTGCCCTCTGGCACTGGGAAGCCATTCCCTGTGTCCTGTCCCTGAATCCCTTGTCCCCAGTCAGTCCCTCTCCCTTTTTCCTGTAGCTCCTTCAGGTGCTGGAAGCCCAAAATTAGGTCACCCCAAAGCTTTCTGTGCTCCGGGCTGAACAATCCCAGGTTCCTCAGCCTTTCCTCGTGGGACAGTCCCTGCAGCCCCTGGGTGACGCTTCCTCTGGAGCCCTGCACAAAGGGATTGCAGCTCTCACTGAGCCCCCCGAGAAGGACGGGGTGTGGAGGAACCAGTGCAGTGCAGGGGCAGCTCCAGTGGGATGGGGACTCCAGAGGCACCCGTCAGGACGAGAATGCAGCGGCTAAAGGAGGGATTTTCCCTGGGAACGGGGCCGGGATGGCCCCAGGCTGGCACTGCTGCCCCTGAGCGCCAGCCTGGCCATTCCAGCCTGCTGGACACTGGGAACAGGAGGGGACAGGAGGGGACAGGAGCGGCAGATGGCCCAGCTTTTGCCATTATTTCAGGTACACTGGACCTCGGTTATTTGCAGCTCCAGAACCCAGCAGCGAAACCTTGGCTCCCGCTCGTGTGTCACTTGGCAATTTGTCTCCATCCAACATTGCTTCAGTAGCGCTCAGATAAACAAATTAAGGGAGGAGAACGCAACAAATGCAGCTTAAGACTAATTCCCCTCCACCCCCTGAATCACTGAGGGCCTTGAAGAGTGTTCAGAGCCAAATTACACTTCAGTGCACAGGATTTAATTTGCATCTGCCAACTTCAGAAGGGGGATTTAGTCAGACAGGGCATTTGCATGCCATGAAAGGAGCTGATCTCTAATTAAACTAATATCATGTTTGAGCTTCTGCAGTGATAACGGGGAAGACAAAACACGCAGGTCCTGGCAGGAGGAAGGAGCAAGGCTGGGAGCAAGGAGGGGAACAGCTCCTCTAAAACCTGCCAGACGCAGAGGGGGCATTCTGGGTGGTGGGAGGGTCCTGAGAGAGACAGAGAAAGAATTCCCTGGCACTTCCAGAGTCTCTGCACCATTTCTGCAGCGTTCACACCCAGGAAACGCACCCAGGTGTTGCGAAGCTCCCTCAGCAGAGCCTGACAGAGCCAATTCCTGGCAGGACCAGGACAATTTCCTGGAAAAAAAAAACTAAAATCTCTTCTCCATGCTCTGGCATTTCTGGGAATGTGGCGTCAAATCAGCTTTCTAATTTTACTCTGCAGCCTTGATTAGGACAGCTTGGGGTGTGTCCAGGATTTTCAGCAGTCACTGAGTGAGAGGGAGGTGAGGGCTTGCCATGAAGTCCAATAATTCCCGGTGTTTCTCCACACCCCAGCATTCCAGGCCCACCCCTGGAAGGATGCTGAGGAGTCTGACAGCCAGAATCCATCGAACACACACACAAAGCATCAAACAACCAAGCAGAGATCTGTTTCAGAATTGTCTTTGGCTCTGATGAATCAGTTCTGGTTTTTTCAAATTCCTGCTCACTGCAAAGAGGAAACTCTTCCAGGGCAGCTCAGCCGCAGGAGACGGACGGGTTTCCCACCTGCCATCAAAGAGCCGGGAAAATCAGTAAACTCTGGCAATTATTGTCCCAGATCAATGGAGTTTAGGGCCAGAGAGGAACAGTTCCAACATCGAGTCTGATTTCCTGCTGGCCGATGGACCCGAGCGATTCCGGCCCCGAGCCCGGGTTGGAAGCAGGAGGAGCCTTTGAGGGGGAGATCCCCCCTTGATCTGAGACACCCCAGGACAGAGCAGGAGCCTCGCCCCCGTGAGCCCTGCAGGGATCACACAGTGCCTGCCTCAAACCTGGCCCTTTATTTCCTGCTTTAATTCTTCCAGCGCTCATCTCCGAGCTGCTGGAAGCTGCTGGGACTGGGAGCTCCTGGAATCGCACACGGATCTGACAGGGATCCTTCTCCTCCCTGGGAAGCCGTGGCTGCCCCATCCCTGGGAGTGTCCAAGGACAGGCTGGAGCTTTTTTATGCATTCCACACCCCAAAGCTCCAGTTTCTGACGGGAAGCCCAGCTCCAGGTTAATTTTCAGACCATTTTTTATTTATTTCCCACGGAGGCGCTCCTGGCTTGCAACGCTTACCCAGGCAAACACCCCCCGGCACCTCTCTCCCAGGAAACAGATGCACACGGATCCAACCATGTTTATTTTCTCCCTGGTGACTCAGTGCCACCGTGTGTGGCATTTCCCACTCCTCAAAGAAAGCAAACTCACACATGACATTAAAGCCTGGCTTTGGAGGAGTTCAGTGTTCTAAAGATGAAAGCACCCAAGCAAAATAGCCCTTGGACAGAAATAAAGCAGGTAACTTTTCAAGGTGAGGGGGTGTTTGGGGTCAGGTTCTGGTCTCTGGTACAGCAATGCCTGGCTGGCCTGATCCCTGCAAAGATAAAAGCTCCTGCTGCTCCTGCTGGGGAAAACAAGTTGTGCCCTGGCAGAGTCAGGTTTTAACAACCCCCTCAGTAATCAAAGCCTCCCAGACTCTTGGGGTTTGTGTTTCCCGAGCTGTTAAAGCAGCAGCTGGGTGGTGTGACCATGGAGGGCAGAGGCCACCCCTCCCCAGGTGACCTCACCTGCCCTGGGACCTCGGGAAGTTCCTGGATCCCATCTGCCCATCCCTGTGGGGTAGGATGGGGTTCTCTCCAAGCCTGCGATAAGGGAAAAAGAAAAGGAGTTTGAGCAGAGCTGTTTCAGTCTCTCAAAGACAGACAGACAGACCCCAGAGACAAAGCCCCTCCTGGCTCCCCAGCCTTGGCCTCGCAGCTCCAACCCCACAGACCAAACCACAAATGTCACCCAGAGCAGGGGCACGAGGAGGACAAAAACCGTCCCCTGTTTCTTAGCTCCCCAAACAGCACACGGGACTGGAAGAGGGGAGGGGAAATCCCATTGTTCTGGTGCCACAGCCGGGCTCCCAGGTGGGGTTTCCTTGCTAAATAAATAAATAAACAAAAGGGAATTCTGATCCTGGCTCAGGGGGCCTTCAAAATTACCCGAACACACAAAGTTCCTCATGAGCAAGGGGGATAAAAAGGCAACTCATGCACATGTTCTGCATCCTCAGGCTCGTGTTCCGCAGGCTGGGGCTGCTGTAGGGGATTATCAACCAGCTGGAGTTCACAGCAGGAGCACATGGGCACATGTGCAAGTCCAATTAACATCAGTTAGCTGGGCCTGGGCTGCAGGAACAGGCAAAGGAGGAGCACTGGAGGGATAAAGGACAGGGCAAATGCCATGAGGAGCAGAGGGGATCACAGTTCAGGGTGGAAAAGGCCTTTAAGGCCATCGAGCCCAACCACGGGCCAGCAGCACCCCCGTGGTCACCCCTAAGGCAGGGCCTGAGTGCCGCTGCCACTGTTCCAGCGCTTGGCCACCCTTTCCATGAGGAATTTTCCCTCTTATCTCATCTAAACCTCCCCTGGTGCGACTTGGGGCCGTTCCCTCTCGTCCTGCCATCCTGGGATGCTGCATCCAAACCCCTTCAGAGGCTCCATGCCCGCAGGACTGAGGTGCTGGGTGATGGATCTGAGCTCCCTGGGTCAGCCAGAGCACGAGGGGAGGCAGCAGAGCTCGGGTTCCTCACAGCACGGACAGAGAGCTCCAAATCGGAGCTGGGCTCTCTCAGCTCCTTCAGCACGGTGGAAAAGAGCCCGGAGCCCCTGGGATGTGGCATCTCACCTGTCCCCTGCCAGGTGAATCCCATCAGCAGCTGAGCACCCCAGCTGGGACACCCGCTGGGACACCCGCTGGGACACCCGCTGTGACACCCGGTGTGACACCCGCTGTGACACCTGCTGGGACACCCAGTGTGACACCTGGTGTGACACCCGCTGTGACACCCCCTGGGACACCCGCTGGGACACCCAGTGTGACACCCGCTG
>VZTI01005303.1:172576-185696 GCA_013397865.1 Struthidea cinerea
CTGGGACACCTGCTGGGACACCCGGTGTGACACCCGCTGTGACACCCAGTGGGACACCCGGTGTGACACCCGGTGGGACACCCGCTGGGTCACCCGCTGGGACACCCGCTGGGACACCCGCTGGGACACCTGCTGGGACACCCGGTGTGACACCCGGTGTGACACCCAGTGGGACACCCGGTGTGACACCCGCTGGGTCACCCGCTGGGACACCCGCTGGGACACCCGGCACCCGCAGCTGCCCCAGCACCCTGCCAGACCTCGGCAAATGCTCCAGGGGCTGATTCCACACTGGGAAATGGAAACGGGAGTGGTGCCCTGATCCAGAGCAGGGCTGGAGATGTGAGCAGGGGGCAGGAGGTGTTGGCAGCACATCCTGGGGCTGGAGGGGTGCTGGGGAGGAGGAGTGGGGACAGCAGGGACAGATCCCCACAGGGTCACCGGCAGTGCCCGGATTTCTGCAGGGAGAGGGGAGCGAGGCAGGAGCTGTGACAGGAGGGGGATTCCTGACAGGCTCATTTGATGCCCTTGCCTTGCTGGGGCTCCTGTTGGGATCTGCCCGGCAGAGCTTGGAAGGTTTGTGTGAAAATGGACATTTCTGGTGGTCTAGAGAGGAGCAGAAAAGGTTCATACTCAGTTCCTACAAGGTCCTAAAATTTGTGGCCAGGCGGCCTCACTCCAGCCTTGACTCGCAAGGAACAAAGCCCAGATGTTTCATTTTCTGCAGGATCGGCTCAGTTCTGAGCCCAGCCTGGCTTTACTCCACCAAAATCCACGATTTATTTAAAAAGCAAGGAAAGAACCAGGAGGAACTCGCCCCACGTGCTGCTTTCCAGCCGTGGGTCCATCCCCTGCGATGGACACCTCACCAGCCCTTCTTCACTGATTAACAACCAGCGTGATCAGGTCCCCTCTCCATGCAGAAAATATCAAAACTGGGGCTTTCACTGCCGCTCGTGTTATCTCCAATTAACTGCGCTGACAGGATTTGTTCTCCCGCAGTCTTTGTTGCATAACTAATCACAGCCAATAAATACAAACACAAAAATAATTAGCTGGAATCAGCGCCACCCGTGCCAGGCCCAGCCCGGCGGCAGCAGGGAGGACATGCGCTCCTCCTGACATGATCCCAGTTTATTTTTCTTTCCATTTGGGCTTTTTCCTGCTCTGGGTGAAGTCAGGGGCTGCAGGTGCCTCCGAAGGGCTGCAGCCATGGTAACACAACCCAGACGCGGGGTGTTGGCTCTCCAGGTGATTCAGGGATTAATTCCCTGTCAGTTCTGGTTATCGCCTCCTTCCAGGAGCTCCCGACATTCCAACATTCCCAGAGCAATGTCTGGGAGTTAATGAAGTAGAGAGAGGAGTCTCCATAAGGGCTCTGCCCGGCAAGGGGGAGGATGAGCAGAGACCCCGGCGCTGCTCCGTGTCCTTCAGAGCGCTGGAGGTGCCACCCCAAGGACTCGGGTGGAGCCACCACACCAGCCTGGGAGCGGCACTGGGTGGGGACAGGACATTGCTCCCCTGAGATGCTCCCAGGCAAAGCTGGGATGGGCTGGCTCAGGAGGACTGGGGAGGAAAGGGATGATGGGATTGAAGGATTGCGCAAATCTACCAATTTCCATGGTATTTTCTGCAGGAAGTGGAGTTGTTTCATTTCAGTGCTGCCTACATCTGTTGTTTCAAGACAGTAAATCTGCAATTTTTTTCCTGTGTTCTTGCTGTGCTTCTTTTCTCTGGATCAATTTTATTATCCCGTAATTCACATTGTCTCACCCTTCACATTTCATATTACAATGTTTAGGATCATCTAAAGAACATTTTTACTACATTAGAACGAGAAGGTTTGAAATTATTGAACTAAGGTGATGGAGTTGTGTTGAAACAAACTCTCCGTGCAATGTCCAATATGGAAAATGTTCCCAATTCCTGGCTTGCTGTTACTATTATTATTATTATTATTATTATTATTATTATTATTATTCCTCTCTCCACAACTCCCTGCGAGGAGGGTGGAGCCAGGTGGGGTCGGGCTCTGCTCCCAGAAAAAAACAGGACAAGAGGAAAAGGCCTCAGGTTGTTCCAGGGGAGGTTTAAGTTGGATATCAGGGAACATTTCTTCCTGGAAAGGGTGGTCAAGCACTGGAACAGGCAGTGCTGGATCCCCATCCCTGCAGGGATTCAAAAGCCGCATGGATGTGGCACCTGGGGACATGGCCCATGCTGGCCTTGGCACTTGGACTTAGTGATTGATCCCAGAGGGCTTTTCCAGCCTTTCCAGTGATTCTCTCATTCCATGATCATTCAGGATTTCTTTTCCCTGAACCAGCAGTTCCAATGGGAAGTGGCACCATTTCCCGACAAATGGAAATGCCATTTCAAAGCACTTTGTTTATCTGGGATTTTGTAGGTCACAAGTTCCCTTTCAGCATCAGGAAGGTTCGTGAGTGAATCCCTGGGATCTCCCATATTCCCTTTCCTGGATTGTGCCATTCCCAAGGTGAAGCACTTGGCAGGACTTGACAACGCTCTTTTAATTTTCCTTGTTTTGCTGGAGCACCTTCATTTTCCATAATTTTCCCATCTGGCACCAAGAACCTGGTAACGCATCCTGACAGGCACGGAGAGTTCAGGGGGACTGGTGGCCCCAGGACTTTCGGAGGATCCCCCCAGCACCCTTCCAACCCCAAATCCTTTGGGCACCATCCAAAGCAGACAAGGAATCTGCTCCCTCCATCAGGAATATCCACTCCCATCCCCAAAATCCCGCTCTCCAGCCCCTCAGATTAGGGGCAGGTTTAAAAATGTGAAGTCATCAGAGCTTTTGCAAGGTTCCTCCCAGCAGCCTGCATGCAAATCCATGCAAATGCATGTAAATAGCGAGCGCTTCCCCCGCTGGGTTGTTGAAGGAGCTGCTGCTCCTGAGAGGATTTTCCTGAGAAGGCTGAAGATCCCCAACATCCACTGGAGCCCAGTTCCTGTAAACTACACCAAACACGGGGTTGTTATCCCTGGCATCCCTGCACAGGGATGGAGCAGGGGCCGAAGGTGCTTTCCACATTCCTCTCCTGTCTCCTCTCCATTCCCCCAGCAGCTGGAGGGCACAGATCCAGGGGCTGCAGCATTCCTGGGATGCCCTGCTCCAGCTGAGCGTGGCACCAGGAGCAGCCCCCGGCTGGTCCCTGCAGGGGCTCTCAAGGAGCTGCTGGGAGTGGGGGCTCTGCCCAGGGCTCCTGCACGGCCACGGGGCAAAACCAGGCAGCGCCTGCTGCTCTGGGCAGCTTCATCCTCCAAAACCCTCCCAGCAGTTAAACTTCCACCAGTTAAATGTCCACTAGTTAAACTTCCACCAGTTAAACTTCCCAGCAGTTAAACTTCCACCAGTTAAACCGTCCACCAGTTAAACTTCCACCAGTTAAACCATCCACCAGTTAAACCATCCATCAGTTAAACCATCCACCAGTTAAACATCCACCAGTTAAACCATCCACCAGTTAAACCATCCATCAGTTAAACATCCACCAGTTAAACCATCCACCAGTTAAACTTCCACCAGTTAAACCATCCACCAGTTAAACCATCCACCAGTTAAGCCTTCCCAGCAGTTCCCTGAACCCTGCACAGGGTCAAGTCATTGAAGAGTTTCTCTCCCTCCCCTCAAAATATGATTTATTTCTTGTTCATAGAGAAAACCAAGCACTGAAAGTGATCAGTCAGGCCTTGGGAATATTCCTGTTTGGGAATGCCCCCGTCCCTGCCCTGGAGCACTGGTGGCATCTCCGTCCCAGACTGGGACTGCCCAGCAGAGCCCTCCCACGTTGCTGTGCAGGGGTTTCGTGTCTGGGCTGTGGGGAATGTGGCGCAGCTGATACTGGAAGTGGCTCAGTTCTGTTTGTGAGGGTTTGTCCTTGAGGTTTCTGCTCCAGCTCTCAGGAGCCTCCTGCCTTTCAGGGCTCTGCACGATTCAGTGACACACCAGGAGCTTAACGCGATTACCCCAACTTCCACTCCCCTTCCCTAGACCTCACTCCCAGGGGCTATTTGTAATTTGCAGTCGGGGTTTATTCACTGTCTTTGAACAAAGAAATTTGATTTTTTTTTCTTTTAGTCTCCTCTTAAATCCTGACAGGTTTAAAAAAAAAAGAATTAAAAACTCTTAATGCTTTCATGAGAAGCTAAAATTTCTCATGGAAAAGGAAATACTTTTGGCAAGCTGAACAGAAGAGTTATATCAGAGCTGAAGGAAAAATAAATCTTTGACCTGTTTCTGTAATTGTTGTTAATTCATCGTTATTTTTATCATCATTGTCCGTGACAGGGCCCCATTGCAGCAGGCTCTGCACGAACACAGAACATCCCCAGCAGTAAAATCAGGTGACAGAGTCCTGCAGGATTGCTCCAGCAGGGCCAGACCTGGGCCTGGAGTCGTGCTGGATCCTTCAGTGAAACTTCTCTGCTCCAACAGGGAAAAATATCTTTAATTGCCACGTGGGATGAGGCTCTTGGCCTTTGATGGCTCCTCTGAAGGGTGGATTTCAGCGGCCACGTCGGCAGCAGCAGAACCCCGATGTAAATACAGCTGCTCCCCCTCGGTGTGCACTGAGCGTTAATTAAGGGAGCCAAGCAATGCCCGCATTTTGTCAGGGAGCAGGAAGCGTAACGAGGCTCCAGGTAATGAGTTCCACTCACACGTACGGCAGCTCCCTGAAATAATGAGCCTTGGAAACAATCCGGAGGTGCTGCCGGGATATTGATGTTAGGAACTGGCTGACCCCGTTGCAGGCAGGTCGTGTTTTTCACAGAGCATCTCCCCTCCGTCTGGGCTCCCTCTCAGCGGGGCGGGGACGGCAGCGGCGCAGAACAGGAGCACAGAAACCCTGCCTGCCGCTGCTGCCAGCAGCCAGAGCCTTCTCCTGAGCCTTTATCCTCGTGGGGCTGTGCAGGACAAATCCCAGCCCGGCTCTTACCCCCTCGGGGTTTGGAGAGGCCCTGTTGTGTGGCAGGGTGGGAGCGTGGCTCTGCACTGCTCTGGGCCACGTGGAGATGATTCTGGAGGTAAAAGCGATTCCAGCTCCCTGAGGATTCTCCCCCGTCCCACTCGGCCAGCTCCATGTGGCAGAGGGACCTCGGCTCGTGAGAGGCCCCCTCAGTGTCCTCAGCTCTGGAGGCCGCATTACACCCAAGGCCCTTTCTCCCCATTTTCCAGGGGAAAGGCTGGAAAAGGCCTGTTTGCCCATTTCCCACCAAATGTCAGCAAAGGATTGGCTCAGCCGGTCAGGGCCCGGTGCCGAAATCCCCGAGGTCACGGTTCAGTCCCTGCACGGGCCGTTCCCTGAGCAGTTGGACGTGATGGTCCTGTGGGTCCTTCCAGTTCTGTGATCCTGGGATGTAGGAGAGCAATCCTGGGGGCAGCTCTGCGCCCCTCAGGACAAGAAGGACACGGAGGGGCTGGAGCGAGTCCAGGGAAGGGAACAGAGCCCCAGGAGCGGCTGAGGGAGCTGGGAAAGGGGCTCAGCCTGGAGCAAAGGAGGCTCAGGGGGGACCTTGTGGCTCTGCACAACTCCCTGACAGGAGGGGGCAGCCGGGGGGGTCGGGCTCTGCTCGCAGGGAACAGGGACAGGAGGAGAGGGAACGGCCTCAGGCTGGGCCAGGGGAGGGGCAGGCTGGATATTCGGGAAAATTTCTCCACAGAAAGGGCTGTCCCCCCCAGAGCAGTGCTGGAGCCCCACCCCTGGAGGGATTTAAAAGCTGTGGGGATGTGGCACTTGGGGACGTGGGTTAGGGGTGGCCTTGGCAGTGCTGGGTTAGTGGTTGGGCTCTTTGATCTTAGAGGGTTTTTCAACCTTATTGACTCTGTGATTCCTTGAAAAATGTCCCTCCCAGCAGCCAGCAGCAGGGCTCTACCCAGGAATTCCTGCATGGATTACAGAGGCAGGAGCAGATGGAGTCTGCTGGAAAGCAAAGCCCTGTAAGGACCTGGAGCCTGGCCCCGCTCCCATGGACAGGACACCCAGGGGCAGAGCAGGAGCTCGGCTCCTGCATGAGGCAGCTGGAACAAACCCCGGGCTCTGACCCGGCCCAGCTCTGAGCCAGCAGCATTTTCAGAGAGCCCTCTCTGCCTTGTCCCCACTCTGGGTGCGCCGCACACAGATGGGAGCAGCGGGATGGGACGTGGTTGTGTGATGGCAAACAGCTCCGCTGAAATGGCCGGCCCTGGCTCCTGGGGGTGCAGCACACCCCAGCCCCTCCTGCGTCCTGCTGGGCTCACAGCAGCCTGGAGAGCAGCAGGAGCTGGGTCCCAGCGGCCTCTCCCCACCCTCACTGCTGTCAGGATTGATTACAAACACTCTCTAAATAATTTTTTCCTTCCCCGCACTGCTCTAATCCACAGAGGCCCCTCAGCTTGGATGAGCTGCCTGTTGCTCTCTGCAGCCTCTTCCTGTCTCTCTTTTTTCTCTCTCAGTAGGCAAATTAAACCCTTTCCAGCCACATTGCAGAGGATTATTTCAATGGAGAGACTCAGGGCTGTGTTCCCAAAGCAGGAATTACTGCTCACTTCGGGGAGGGTGGCCAGTTCCAGCCCCAGTTTGCAGAACTTCCACCTGTGCCAAGCCAGTCTGGCAGGACCTGATCCCCCAGTACATCCCAGGGCTGGTTCCACACTGTCCTGACACCAGGGTCAGAGTTACTGGGGGGGAATATCTGGAGTTTTAACTACTGGCAGAGAGGTGGACAAAATCACAGCTGAAAACACAACATTTCTCATGATTTTCCCCAGTTTTCAGTTGGTTCGTGTGATTTTTTTTCAGGTTTTGGCCTTTCCCAGCCTTGGCATTCTGTGAAAAGCTGCTTAAAACTTAACCCAGATGTTCCCCCAGAACAGTATAAGGTGTATATATACACACCTAAATACATAAACCACTTGCCACAAAAGATTGCTCAACCCATAAGCGCATCCTGCAGCATCCCCGATGGAAATCCCACTTTCCCTGCCCCCTGCTCCCGTGTCTGTTAACAAACTGTTGTGTCATGAATTCCAAGCCACTGCTGTCTGCTTTGTCCAAGATGGACAAAGGGGTGAGATTGTTTCCTCCTTCCACAGAAGCCTCTTCAGCTGAAACGACTCCAATCCAGCTAATTCTGAGTTTTTACAGGGCTGGCTACATCCGTCCCGTTTGTATTCTCTCGGAAGAAAGCAGATTATGTTTTTCACCACAACAATGAACGTTTCTGTCACAGTGAGCACTTCCAAAAGGAAAACAAGGCCTGTGCTGACAACGGCTCTGTTTCATTCATCAGAGTTCCCAATCCAAAGGCTCCCACCCAGCAAAACCCCGGGAGAAACAAAAGGCAGGGCCTGTTTTACACCAGGCTGGGCACGGCCGCCCCTCCTGGAGCCCCCAGAGAGGGGTCAGGGCTCCAGCAGCCCCCAGCTCGTCACCGAACAACGGGCACAGGGACTGGAAAAGGGAATTTAATGAGGAGAGGAGAACGGTGCAAAGAATTCAGATGAGCAAAGAGAGACAGGAGCAGCTGGTGTGTTACAGCTGTTGGAGGAAAAAGTGTTTTCTAACTCCCCAAAAGAATCGAAATACATCTAGATGTTGTTGGGGTTTTTGTCTTTTTCCAAACTTAAAATAAAAAAAACCCACAAACCCACCCAGCCAAAAAAACCCTGCCTTCTTTTCCCACTGGGCCGAAGCCAAGGCGGAGGGAGGCAGAAAATGAGGAGGATATGCAAAGCATCAGAATGTTCAGTGATCAAAATGGGAGATATTTTAACCCAAACAACAGCTTTCTGCTCAAATTCTCACTTTGCCTGAAAAGCTGTTCCATGCTCAAAGACACGCAGAGCAGGAGAGAGGCATTTTAACTAAAATGACTTTAAGCAGCCCAGTGTTTTCTCCTGCTGGCGACTTCCAGGCTTCAAGAATTTGGAGAAAGATTAAAAAACCCCCACAACTCCAAAGGAATGTGAGGATCAGATGGAGTGGTTGTTATTTGCTGTTATTTGTTTATTGTGAAAGGTCAAGAAATAATCCTGAGAACCACCTGCAGCAGGAAACGGCTCCCGACCCCTTTGTCCGAAGCACCTGGTGCTGCAAGAACCCCTTTTTTTGGGGAAAAGTCCTTCCTGCAAGCAGAGGAGATTTTATCATTTATCACAAATGCATTTCCTGGCACATTTCCACTTCCAAACCTTCCCATTTTCCCACAGAAATAAACGTTCCCCCAACCATTCCCTGCAAGTGCCACCTCATTTCCTCCCAGGGCTCCTCCTGCCCTCCCCCTGACTTCCAGCATTGCTGGGCGCGGGCACTTCTGACATCCTCCCATTTAATGGGAATTTTTTGGGCTCAGAAATAGAAAGAGCCCCCCAAAGCATTTCCACGAGCAGTGCTGGGGGTCATTGTGGGTGCTGCACTGGGGAGGAAAGCAGCAGAAGTGGTAAAACTGTTCCCAGCCTCGGGAGTGAGGAATTACCTGGATTTTCTGGGTGTTTATTCCAAGGGCTCTCCAGCATCTCCCGGGTATTTGCTCTCCCTTTATGCATCTCGAGTGCTGTACACGAGCGATGAGAGGCAAGGGCAGGACCTGAATGTTCTACTGGAAAAACCATTTAGCTGGGAATTTGATTTCCTTCAATTTTCTGATTTTTTTTCCCCACTAGGGAGCAACAACCATATTGTAACTGAACTGACAATCACAGTGTCTTACTTCAAATGAAATTGTCAAAATATTGTGTCAGGAATCCTGTATGAAGTGATTTCTTTGGCTGTCACTCACTCTTGCCATCCTAAAGAGTCTGTTTTCTATTAACAAGGATACTCCACACATAAATAATCTCAAAAACCAGATCCAGCTCAATTAGAAACACCCAGAAATATTAACAGCAACAATATTCTAACATTTGAGGAGGTGCTTAGGGCAGAAAAAGCGAGAAAATCCAAATTAAAGAATAATGAAAAAGCCAAGCCTATGGAAACATCTGAAATTTGATATAATCAGGTGGCAAATGCCACTAACTTGCTCCTCACACCACACCTAATGATGTGTTTGCTCTGTGCAAATAATGACAACAGTGCAGCCACTCCAATCTATTCCCATTTTTGTGGGGTATAAAATCATTCCAAGAACCGCAGTGTTTTAGCAAAATGAGATCTTTGGTGTCTGAGTCAGGAGCTGAGGGCTGGGATAAACCCTGGGGTGCAGAACTGCACAGGGTGGGATTGTTGGGGTGTCTGGGCAGGGCCCAGGGTTGGATCCGTGATCCCTGGGGGTCCCTCCCAGCTCAGGACGTTCTGGGGTTCTGTGATCTGTGACCCTAAGGATGAAAACCCTGAAAGGAGAGAAACTGAGGCAACACTCGGACAGGTGCCACCCGCTGTGAGGCTGCCCTGGGCTGTGCTTGAGGGCTCAGGGAGGTTTCCCAGGCCCAGCTGGGGCAGCCGATGCTCCGAGAGCCCCCAGGAGCTGCCAGGATGAGCCTTTGTCCCATGCAAAGCAACAGAGCCTCAAACAGCACCAGGGGAGGCTCAGGGTGGACATCAGGAGGAATTTCTGCATGGAAAGGGTGGTCAGGCACTGGAACTGCCCAGAGAACGGTGGAGTCTCTGCCCCTGGAGGTGCCCAGGGAAGGCCTGGACACGGCACTCAGTGCTCTGGCGGGGATCGGGCACAGGGCAGACTCGATGGCCTGGCAGATCTTTCCCAGCCTCAGTGATTTAGTGGTTCCATAAAAAATCCCACAGCACAGCGAGGTGTGGCCCATCCCACAGCAGCCCCTCCGTGTCACCACAGCTGCCAGGCTGTGCCCCAGAGCCAGCAGGGCCTCCCAGCCCCAGGTGGGCAGCTCTCAGCAGTCCTGCTGCCCCGCAGGGCGAGCGCTGCCACAGCCCTGCAGTGGGATTTGGGTAATAAAGGAATCGTTGTCCCTGCTCTGCGGAGTGGGAACAGCACGGGCTCGGGGTGCAGACAAGTGCATTAATCTTTCCAGCTTTCCTGGAATGAAACATCAGAGGTTTAACTTATTCTTTATTGCTATTCCAATGCCCTGGGTGGTACTTTTAAAAATAAACTCCTGAAAGGCGGCAGGAGGGACAAGGGGAAGGAGCCTGAGAGCTGCTCACTCCCTCACTGTGCAAGCCCCAACCTCTGAGAATAGAGAAAATTTAAAAATTCAGACTTTTTGATTAAAAGGCTGGTAATATTCAATATTCTGGAAGCTCTGAGTTCCAGGCTCAGGGGTAAAAGAGATTTCAGCTTCTTATTTTAAAGAAAAATTAATGTTTTGGACTCGCAGGACTGAGGAATGAGATGGAGCAGCACAGGAAGGCCAAGGAACCCACTGGAAGGGCAAAACTGAGCCTCACTATTGATTCATATTTATGAAATCTTGCTATTTTTAAAGCACAGCTGGGGACCCAAAGGTTCCTGAAGTATCCAGACGGATATTCCCCAGAAAACTCTGCCAGGACAGAAGCCTAATATCCAATTTTCTCATTATTTTGGCTGTGTTTACCTCTGCTGCTCCCCTGTTAGCTCCAACGGAGATCATATAAAATACATTTGTAGGCACCTACAGGGAAAAGGGATTTATCCACACACCGTAATTAACTTGGTGAGTTCTGTCAGTTGTGGGGTCAGCTTTATGGTCACTAATGGGGTGAAGAGCTGAGGAGGAGGGTTGGGAGGTTTCCCAACATCCTGGAGAGAAAGGAAGGAAGGAAGGAANAAAAGGGATTTATCCACACACCGTAATTAACTTGGTGAGTTCTGTCAGTTGTGGGGTCAGCTTTATGGTCACTAATGGGGTGAAGAGCTGAGGAGGAGGGTTGGGAGGTTTCCCAACATCCTGGAGAGAAAGGAAGGAAGGAAGGGGGAAAAGCCTCTGAGTAGCTCCTCCAGACTCCTTACAACAAAGTCTTTCTAAACCAGGCTACAATGAGTTAAATAAGGTAAAGCTTTGTTTCCCATCTCCCAGGTGAAGCTGAAGGTCCTGTCGGTGCCTGCTGTAATGGGCAGTGATTATGGGAAGGGAAATTTGCACTGGAATTACAGTAATTGCAGCTGCTGTTCCAGCGGTATTTTGGGGAAGCGGTTTGGGATAATCAGGGTGATTTTGTGCAAATGCCTGGGAGGATGCAGCAGGATCCAGGTGGTTCTCGGACAGGGAACATCATGGGTTTGGCCAAACCCATGGACCAGTTCCCCTGTGGGAGCAGGAGAGGGCTGGCACGTGCCAGGCGGGGAGGGGAGCGGAGCTCTCCCAGCACTCAGGTGTTTGATTTCACCACCGGCCTCTGCAGCTGCTTTTTTCTGCCCGAATTCAAAGGCTCTCAGCCTGACAGTTCCTCTGCCTTGGGCCTTTTCCACGGCAGGCTCTCGTTGTTCCACTGGAACAATTAAACACAACAGGAATGGCACTCTGGCTGCTGCTCCTGCCCTGCCGGGGCTGGGAGCGAAAGAGACGGGCTGGGAGCGACGGCGGAATGAAAGTAAAGGATTATTTTCATCTCTGAATCTCTGGTGAGGGTTGAGTTGTGTTCTCAATAAGACTCCAGCCTGAACAAATGCCGCTCTTCCTGCCCGATACTGCTGCTCTTTGTGATGTCATTTCCCACCTCAGCTCTGTCACCTTGACTGTGCAGAGGGCGAAGGTGCCTGTGTGGTTTGGAAAGCTGATGGAATAAAGGGTGGGAGTCAGGATGCAGCGGGGCCAGGACGTTCTGTATTCACAAAAGGCGAAATTCAGCTCCATGCAGAGAACAAATGAATTCAGAGAGCCTGGAGCTGACACATCCCCGGGAGCTGCTGAGCCAGGACAGGTCAGGGCATTCCCTGGGAGCTGGGAGCTCTCAGCCACCCCAGGAACTCCTGGTTTCCCCTCATTCCAAGGAGTTCACAGCATTTTCTGTGCAATGAGATGGAAAAGAACATCCAAAAGCTCATTTCTGTGTCTGTCCCAGAGGTCAGTAACCCACTAAGCCATGGCAGCTCCAGGATTTGATTCCTAGCCACCATTCCTGCTGCTGGGAGAGGGCCGGGAATTCAGCCAGCTCCTTCCCCAAAACCCGGTGGATGAACCAGTCCTGCAGCCACACTTTGATTATTGGGTGAGTTTCCCAAGGCTTCCGCATACAGGAAAAATGGCTCAGTCACCGCCTTTATTGCAGGTGGAAGAGAAATAAATGAGCAGGGGGGGCCTGTGGGACAGGGAACAGTGCAGCCCTGGCAGCAGGAATGGGCCTGCTGGGCTGCAGGAATGTCACATTTATTTTATAAATCTCTCTCACACATGCACAGAAACAAACAAAACATCTCTCCCCAAACCTGCCAGCTTTGGGAAAAACTTTGCTTCCAAGCACTCCTCGAATCTGGTGCAGAGAAGCTGATCCTCAGAGAGCAGCAGTGCCCTTCCTGTGGGAGCTTCTCCCCTCATTCCCAGGGGTGTGTCCAGCTGGAATCCACGGAGATCTCCTACAGCTCCCAGCTTTTGATGATTCCCACTGATTTCAGCCGGAGCTGGTGCAGGTGGGATCTGAGCTCTGAGTGGGGGCTCAGTCCCCAGGGCTCTGTAGAAGCGGCACTTCTGTCCCAGCTGGGGTTTTTCACTCTTTCCCCCCTTCCTCAGTGCCTCGGCCACTGAACTCCTTCAGGGCACCCATCCCCAGAGCTTTGTGGTGCCCAGGAGAGCTCAGGCCTGGGCTCCTTCCATGGACCAGGATGGATTTGTGTCCTCTGCAGGTTCCCTCCTCTCCACAGGCTCAGGGTGGAGAAGGGACACCTCACCCACATCCTGCAGCCCAACACCTGCCTGGGGCATTGAATACCTGCATGAGGCATGGAATACCTGCCTGGGGCATAAAATACCTGCCTGGGGCATTGAATACCTGCCTGGGGCATGAAATACCTGCCTGGGGTATGAAATACCTGCCTGGGGCACTGAATACCTGCCTGGGGTATAAAATACCTGCCTGGGGTATGAAATACCTGCCTGGGGCACTGAATACCTGCCTGGGGCATGAAATACCTGCATGGGGCATTGAATACCTGCATGGGGTATGAAATACCTGCCTGGGGCACTGAATACCTGCCTGGGGCATAAAATACCTGCCTGGGG
>VZTI01005303.1:194206-204247 GCA_013397865.1 Struthidea cinerea
CAGTCCTGACCCACCAGCCCCATCCCGGACCCACCAGCCCCATCCCTGATCCATCAGCCCCGTTCCTGATCCATCAGCCCCGTTCCTGACCCACCAGCCCTGCTGCCTGTTGGCATTCCTGTGGTTTCCATGGAAACCCGGTGCCTCTGGAGCGATGGATGGGTGGTGTCTGACACAAGAGTTCTGTGGTGATCCGTTTTTATCCGTGGCTGCTGTTGCCTCCTTGGCCTCTCTGAACGTTCCTGCCTCACATGAAGAAATGGGACAGTCCCGGCGTGGCCTGGCTGCCCTTCCTTCCCCGCTCCCTGCAGGGAGCCCAACCCCAAACCAGGGGGACGCTGCTGCCGGGGCTGCTGCTCCTCCAGAGGAGGTTCCTCCTTCAGAGGCGCCTCCATGGCCGCGTGCTCCCCGTTTGGGAGCAGTTCTGAGGGGACACCCAGGGAATTTTGCCTCTGAGCCCTGACAGCCTCCCCTGCTCCCGGCACAGAGCAGCCACGAGGATTTAGGAGCCGGCGGCAAATCCTGGATTGCTCAGGAAGCTCCTGCTCTTCCCTTCTTCCGGGAGAACTCTCCAGGTCAGGAAGCTCTCCTGGGAGAGAAGGGATCCTCTGGGTGTTCTGCCCTCCTGGTTCTGAAGGTGTTGAGCCATGGCACCACTTCCAGCCTGGCAGACTCAGTGGGAACACACGGGGAGGATTTGGGGATGTCTGGGAGGATTCGGGGATGTCTGGATGGATGCTTGTCTGGGAAATGGAGGCTGGGGCTGCTCCCTGGACGCAGGGAAGGGCAGACCATGCTACAGCTAATTAATGATGTCTGGAAATTTCAGTGCCACCCCCTTAGCCCTCGTCCTGTTGCAGTGAGAGACATCCAAAGCTGAGGAGGGAAGGGACATCAGAGCTCCTGGAGTCTGCTCAGAGTGACCAGAATCTCTGGAAACCCCAAATTTGCTTAGCACAGCTCCACCCCGAGCTCAGCTGCAAAACTCAGCCGTGTCTCTAAAATGCACTAAAAGCTCACTGACGGGGAGGGACGTTTTCGGCATTCCAGTATTTCTCATTCCCTCCAAAATTAACTTCGGTTCATTTATTCTAAATTTACTTTTAGAGCAGTAAAATGGTTGGCTTTCTCAACAGACAGACGAATACTGGATGGTGTTTTGCTGAACCTTCTCGGTGCATAAATTATTCCCTGGAGAAACAGAATTGGAACCATTTAAAACAAAAAGAAGGGGCTGAAGGATTGGCATTGGCTCCTCTGCAGCTCCTGTTTGCGTTCCTGCGCCGAGGGCTTTGTCTGTTGTGCTTCCAGTGCCTCCCGTCACTGCCTCCAAGCACAAACGGGTGAGGCTCCCTCTTAACCACCCCGCGGAACTGTTCTGCAAATGAGCCCAGGTACTGCCGGCCCGACAGGCTGGCACTGGGCTGGTGATGAAGGCTGAGGACGAGCGCGATTGCTCGGACGTGCCCCGGCGTCCCTCTGAGGCAGCAGCTGGACAAAGAATCATAAACACTTTCTGAGTCATCAATATCTCCTCTCCTTCCACACCAGTGAGTTACAAACGCGAGGCTCCAGACTCCGCACCAGGGCCCGGATGGAGTCCCTTACCCGGAGCGCTGCTGCTCTGCTGCGGTTATTGCCCTGTGGAGCTGCAGCACAAATCTCAGCCGGAGCCGGTTTTTACGATTCCCTTCATTTCTGTTGTGGAGTTTCACTCCCCAGCCCATGAGCGCTCCACTCCTTCCATCCCGGGCTGGGTTTTGTGGCCGGGATTCAGAGGGAGTTTGGCTTGGACAGCCAGGCTGTGTCACGGGTGGAATGGTCAGAACGGGAGGGAAGGGGAAGGAAAGCTCAGCCTTTGGAAGTCAGCGGTGCTGGGGCTGTTTCCCCAAGGCTGGAGCTGCTCTTTACACTGGCAAAAAGTCAGGGAAAATGTTTGGAGCTACAAGAAGCCAGGGCTGAAGAGCTCCTCCAGCAGCAGAGACACCAGGGCTGGCTGGAATCCTCTGCAGGGAGCACCGGGAATCCTGGAATGGTTTGGGTGGAAAGGGAACTGTAAACATCATCCAGTGCCACCCCTGCCATGGCAGGGACACCTCCCACTGTCCCAGGCTGCTCCCAGCCCTGTCCAGCCTGGCCTTGGGCACTGCCAGGGATCCAGGGGCAGCCACAGCTGCTCTGGGCACCCTGTGCCAGGGCCTGCCCACCCTCGCTGTAAAAAAGCTTCTCCTTTCTACCTAAATCGAGCCTTGTTCAGATTAAAACCATCACAGTGGCAGCAAATCCCCTTCCCATGGGCAGGATTTATCCGGACGGACCTGCGGGAAAGGCTGGGACAGGACGGTGCTGAACGGGCTGAGGAGGAAGAGATCAGAGCAGCTGAACCTCCAGGAGATCCTTCAGAAGCAAGCAGAGCACAAACTCTACAGGAACTGGCTGTGACAGGGGCTGGCTGCCCCACTAAATATCTCCATTTTCAAGAGCTTCCCTTTTCTCCCAACTCCCTGTTGGCATGTGCTGGCCTGAGGGAAGGGGAGATGAAAGGCAGGGAATGCAGGGAGGGATGGAATGCAGGGAACTCGTGGGCTGGGGGGTCTGGCCAGGACAGTGCTCACACCCCCAGCCTTGTCTCTTACTCCCCTGGCAACAGGTAAATAGAGAGGGACCCTGGAAAAACTCCTGCCAGAACCAATTTTCTGAGTCCTGAGGCTGTGAAGATCAATGGGGAAAGAGCCCAGTTTTTTCCATAAAAATAGAAAAGAAAAAAATTTTTAGTCAAAGTCGAGGACGAATTTCCTGCCAGGAAAGAAGAATTCTGCCAAAGCACTGACAGATGTATTTTTTATTTTATCAAATATTTGGCCTGGAATCAGATGTGCTGAGGATCTGTAATTGCCTCCACATTCGGAGCAGGCTGGGCGAGGTGAAATGCTCCTCACAACTCCTTGGCACGAGCACCCGTGGAAACACAGAATATTCTGAATTACTGGGATGGTCCCAGTTTGCTCAGTGTCCCCCAGCAACACATCAACATCTTGTGTTAAATAACAGTAACAGTCATCACTCAGGAGAAAAACAAGTTTTGGGAGGGCATAAAGGAGGTAAAGAAAGCAAACAATGGCTCAGCCAGATCCTGGAGGGACTGGTGATCCTCTGTGTGCTGGAACTGGGATTTCATCCTGGAGGAAATTCAAGCAGTGCCTGGTTGTGGTGAGGCTCTGAGCCAGACCTACACCTCCTTGGAGGAGGCGAGTGTGGAACTCAGGCCTGGAGGAAGCAGGGTCCTCCTGCTGAAGATCACAGAGCCCTTGCTCCCGAAGGAACGGGATTACAGGAGAATTTCTTTTCTCATTAAAAGGGAGAAGACCCCAAGCAAACAGAAAACACAAAGCTTTCTCGTAGGGATGCAGGAAAAGAGCCCAAGTGCTTCACTCAGCCTGATAAAGGCCTAGAAACCAAAGAAATGCAGAGCGTGTACAATATTTATTGTTTCTGATAATTTATGGCTTTGTGACGCCCAGTTCTTTCTTCTGTGCCGCTGTCCCTGCCGCAGAGCGGGACCCCCTGATTCCAGCTGATGAACCCCCCCAGCCTCTCCCAGGCGATCCCTGGGGACCCAGGGCCAGGCAGGAGCGGGGCAGGAGCGGGGCTGTTCCTCCCCGTGCAGAACAGAGCCCTCAGCACGGCTCAGACCCAGCAATTACAGACGACTCTGCGGGGTTACAGCCCCAGCCTGCTCTGAAACGGCCCCATAAAGTCACCTGGCTCTAGATACACATCAGGCCGTTTTTCACGTTGCAAATGAGCACTTTTTTAAGAGCTGTAACTTTCTGGGAGTTCATGAATTTCCTGGATTCATGGCCCTTTGCTGGATGGAGGAAGGTGCGGGAGAGAAAGGAGGGAGAGCGGCACAGGCAGCTGAGGCAGAAGGAAAAAATAAATCCTTAGAGATGAGATTTCCAAAAGCTGCTCGGAAATAAAAGTTGGGATAAGTGCACGACACACTCAATAAATATCACTTTGCTTTATCACCTCTCCCGTTTCCCAGCCTTGCCCAGGGATTTTGGGAACCTGATCTGAAACGTGAGGCCTTTAATGGCCGAGATCCTTAATCCTGTCCTGCACCAGCGCTGGAGTCCTTGGCCAGGTGTGAGAGGTGCTTGGGCAGCCCCAGGGAACGGGGCCAGGAGGAGGAAATTACCTCAAGTTGTGTGAGAGGAGGTTTAGGTTGGATTTTAAGGGAAATTTCTCCATGTCCAGCCCTGACACAGGGGGAGTCCCCATCCCTGGAGGGGTTTAAAGCCCTGTGGAGGTGGCCCTGGGGACATGGGGCAGTGGTGGGGAATGGTTGGACTCGATGATCCCAGAGGGCCTTTCCCACCTCAGTGATTCTGCAGTTCTGTGATTTTGCCTTTTTAGCATTAAAGAACACAGTTGTGCTGAATTTCCTACCCCAAAGAGCTCTTTGAACCTGGGCAATTTTGGCAATTGAGGGAAACCTCAGAGGCACCAGAGAGCCCCTGGGTGCCCGCGGGCGCAGAGGGGGTGACCCACGTTGGACCAACCCTCTGGGGCTGACACTTGGTGCTCAACTGCAGCAAAGGGTCCCAAAAACGGAGCACAAGGCCCAGCCCCGGGCCCCCAGGCCAGGATCTCACGGACAAGGCTCCCAGAACGGCCTGGGGAGCCTCCCCCACACAGCATCCTCAGGCTTTTACTGCTGCTCGAAAATCTGCTCCAATTCTCCTCCACCCCCTTGCTTAGAGCAGCAAATCCATCTTCTCCTGCACTTAGATCAAGATGAAGGGGGCTTGAGAGGTAATTAATTTTAATAATAACACTTTTCTTCTCTCTGAGTGTCAGACATTGCCTGGCTGCTCCCTCCTGGAGCTGGGAGCCGATTTCCCACTGATCTCAGGAGCAGCACGAACGCTCCTATCTGCAAGGAGCAGACTCCTCTTCTCTTCACAGACACAGAGTGAACCTTTCCTGCTTTCTGAAGGCAGGCCCTGATGAAAACTCCTGCCTGGGAGCTCTCGCAGGTGCTCCAGGGAGCCTGCCAGGGCTTTCATCTGCGAGCAAGAATCTGGAGTTTTCTAAATTCTAATTTACTTAACTGAGAAGAAAATCTCTCACCTTCTTCTAGGGGCATAATTTGCTCCCTGGGGATTTGTAGTGCTTGTTTTAAAACATCATTTGGGCCATTTTCTTCCGTCAGTTGGCAAATGAAAGGGACAGGGAGAGAAACAGAATCCCAGGGAGGCGTAAAGCCGAGACAAGCAGGTGTGAGCAGGTGAGGTGTGAGGTGTGCTGGGCGCACCCGGGGCCGTGCCTTTCCCCGTCCGTGGCATTGGCATCTCTGTGCTCCCACAGCTCTGCCGGCTGTGCCCAGCGGCCCTGGCAGGGCTCTGCCTTTCCTGGGGGGCGTGCAATGAACGGCCTCGTCCTGCTCTCATCAGAACGTGGGGAGGACAGTCGGGGCCAAGCCCGGCAGTGTTCTGTGATGTGATACTGGAGCTCCGCTAACGAGCTTTGCAGGCTTATCTTTATTCATTCTGGCAAATTAAATTAGCACTGTCCTTCAAATCTCGGCCGGTTTCTCCCCCAGGCAACACCAGCAGCACAAAATAAATGCCAGGAGGGGATCGCTGTGTTCCTGATGCCAGTGCCTGGGTTTTCAGCAACCACTGCTCCAAGAAATCCCCTTTGTCCCTGTCCCAGGAGCTGGGCTGCACCCTCGGTGCCCTGACAGAGCCGGGGCCAGCACAGGGGCAGCCGGGCCCTGCTGCTCCTGTCCTCTCTGGTGTCCCCAAATCCAGGCTGATTGTGATGTCTAGGCAGGGCCTCCTCCCTCCCTTGGCGGTGCTTCCCCTCGAAGGTCTGGCTGGGAGAAGCACCGGCCGTGGTTGTGGTGAGGGTGGGAATTCGGAGCAGGGAGGGCTTTGCTGCAGGGTTTGGGTTTTGGCGGCTGCTGCACAGACGTTCCTGGGGAGCTGTAGGGAGTTTGTTGCTCACAGAACCCCAGGGGTTCGGGGGCTGTCGGAGGACAGGGCTTGGTGCAGGGTGTAAGGGTGGGCTGGGCTGGCAGAGCCTCTCCCAGTCCCGTTTTCCCGGAGCGGGGCGGATCTGCCAGCGCTGCAGCCGGGCGTAAATGGAGCTCCATAACCTTGCAAGTGCAAAGCGTTTGGAGCGAGTGATTTTACATTAAACACTAAATATTGCAGCCATTAAAGCCCATTCATCATCCGCATGAGGTGCCTGGGCAGAAATGAGCTGCAGCATCCCCTGCAACGCTGCCTGGGGGCACATTGAGCAGCAGCCCCCTGTGTCACCCACTGCCAGCTCAGAGCTCGGGTGAGCCCAGCCCAGCCCCTCACAGCATCCAGGGGTCACCTTCAGCTCGGCCTTGAGCCACTGACATTCTGCTGCCCCCAAAGCTGCCTCTCTGTGTCCCTCTGACCTTCCGGAGCCTCCGGACCCATCTCTTTGTGTCCCTCTGACCTTCTGCTCCTCAGCTGTGGCTCCAGCTGTGCACTGGGATTTTTTGGCACTTCTGACCCCTGGGCAGCTCTTCAGAGCCTGTCCTGCCAACGAAGGGACACCAAGGGGACACCAGTGTGCTCAGAGCAGGGCACAGACCTGCAAACCTCTGGCCTCAGCCTCAAAAACCCTCTTTGCTCAGCACTGCTGATCCATCTCATGCATGCCCACAGTGCTGGGGTTGAGCAGGTCCCTCCTTGGATCCTCAGAAATGCCCCGAGAGCTTTGCTGTGCGTTTGTCTCTTTGCTGTGCGTTCATCTCGGTGTTAGCTGGTGGCTGGGGACCGGTGGCTGGGAAGGTCTTTGTGCCGATTGCCGGAGAAATCCGTGTCAGGGAATCTCCCAGCACAACTCCGGGGCCGGTGTTGTTAATCTGCACCACGCAAACCCCAGAGAAGATCAGAAATGCTGATTATAACTTGCCTGTCTCATTAAAGAGGCTCATTTACTGTAGCCTCTTCTTGCAGAAGCGTCTGGGATCCTGTTTCCTAATGAATTTTCCTTCTGGGTGGTGGAGGAGATGCTGATTTCTCCACAGCGCCCTGACAGGAGGATGCAGCCACGTGGGGCTCGGGTTTTCTCCGAAGTAAAAAGTGATAGGACAAGAGGAAACGGCCTCAAGTGGTGCCAGGGGAGGTTTAGGGAAAATTTCCTCTCTGCAAGGTTGTCTGGGGCTTGGAGCAGCCTGGGACAGGGGAAGATGTCCCCGCCCGGCCGGGTATGGCAGAAGGGGAAGGTTAAATCCCGGTGCTGACCTGGCTGCCACCAGCTCTGGGATCAGCTCAGCTGCCCTGCAGTCTTTCAAGGGCTGAGTCTCCCCCTCAGCCAGGCTTTAGGGGAAGATTAAGTGTTCCAAAGCCCGATTTACATTTCAAAACCCAGCCCGGGCCTGGTGTGAGATCAAAGTGAGAGTGGGCTGTGGGTTATCGATCAGAGACCCACAATGCTGCCCCGTCCTGCTTCCCGTGTCTGGTACAGGATCAAACAAGAGTTTGGGGATAGAAGAACTCTCAGCATTGCTATTTTTTCCCAGGTAGGGAGTGTGTAATCCCAGGTATTTCCATGTTTCCCTCAAAGGGAAACCCGTCCTTTGTGCTGTCGGTGACTGCTCCCAGTGTGGCACTGGAGCCTCCCCATCCCAACCTGCTGCTCCAGCCCGGGATCCCGGTGAGGATCCTGCTGCTCAGAGCCCACATTTTTCCAGCAGAGGAAAAGCCCTGCTCAGCTCCTGGCAGGGCCAGCAGTGACCAGAGGGGTGTCCCTGTGATGCAGCACCGCTCCACCAGTCCCGCAGCTCCCACCTGGAGAGGTTTTGTCTCTCTCGTTCCCTCCTGAGGGGGTACCAGGGGTGACAAGCTGGAGTGATGCTGAAGGCAGGCGCTGGGCATTGGTCCGTGCTGGGAATGCCAGCAGGGAGCTGCTGGAGCCGCTCCTTGGAGCTCAAAGCTCCCCAAATCCAGCTCCAGCCTGTGAAACCTCGGCCTGCTGTGCCCTGCCCCTGGGAAAGCGCTCTGCTCTCTCGGATAGAGGCAGCGCTGCCTGCCTGGGAAAATAAATATTTACTTGTGAAGGGCAGCAGCAGCAGCAAGAGCTCAGCTCCTTCTGCAGCGTTTGCACTGCGGGCTTGGGATGAAACTCTGCCTCCGACTCTGCCACGGAGCGCTGCCGGCGAGGCAGGAGGACAGAGCTGCCAGGGAAGGGCTGCTCCCCTCTCCTGGGCTGGGCTCCCCAGCACAGGCACCTCCTCCATCCCGGGAAAAACACGGGATCCACGGGCTGGGACATGCCAGGCACAGGGCCAGGATGTGGGGCAGGTCAGCGGGTCACAGACAGCTCATCCCGGGACGCTGACAGCAGCTGTTACTCCTGCCCTGGAGCTGCTCACTGGAGCGTGGGCCGATCAGCCCATGCTGAGGAGGATCCCACCCCCTACTGGGGAATTAGAAACTCCCCCATCTCAAGTAAAGACCTTTCTTCCTTTTGCAGAACGCTGGTGGGACTGAACCCAGCCAGGCCCTTCAGGGATTGCCCAGATTTTCTCCATCCTGCACCACCCGGTGAGGGAGGACCCGCTGGTACCAGACAGTTCTGGTGGCTTCATGCCCAATTCCTGATCCAGCCTTGCTCCAGCACTGCCCCTGCCCTGCTGGGCTCTGCCCTCAGCCCTGCCCTTCACCTGACTTTGTTTTTGTGCAGATTAACAGACTTTGGGCTTTGAATAATTGATCAGACCCAGCCCAGCCTCACAGACTCAACACAGCTTCTAGCCAACCTTCGTTCCCACACGAGCTTTAAACCCAGGCACAGCTGAGCCACACAGCACCTGGGTGCCTGGGGTGTTTGGGGTGTTTGGGGTGTTTGGGATGTGATCTCCTGGAGCTGCTGAACTCTGCCTCATCCCTGTCCAATCTCCCTGTTCCGTTTGTGTCTCGCAGCGCTGGGGCTGTGCTCAGCAAGAGCTTTGCTCGTACAAAAAAAGGCTTTAAATTTGAGTCCCTGTCCAAGGGGCTCTTTGGGCTGTTTCAGGGGATTTTGATTTCCCCAAACACGATGATTTTAACAGCGGCCGGGGTCTGGAGCTGCAGTGGAGCACCAGGAGGTGCAGTCCCAGCAGGAGCTGCAGGGGCCGTGGTTTCACACCCATTTTGTGTGTCAGCTTTATAAACAGAGCACTGGGGGTTTCAGGAAGGGTTTATCCTCCTATTCCCACAGGGATCATCCAGTCCAACCCCAGGCCCTGCTCAGACACCCCAAATCCCACCCTGGGCATCCCTGGCAGCGCTGCCCAAACGCTCCTGGAGCTCTGGCAGCCTCGGGGCCGTGCCCATTCCCTGGGGAGCCTGGGCAGTGCCCAGCACCCTCTGGGGGAAGAGCCTTTCCCTGATCTCCAGCCTGAGCTCCCCTGGCCCAGCTCAGACATTAATAATTAACAAATAACAACATCTATAATGATGTTATGAAGCAGCCCCAGAAAGGCCCGGCAGGAGCTGGGAGTTTCAGAGCTGTGCATTTGCACGCTTTGGGGTTCTGCTCCTGCCGTGCCCTTCAGCCACACTTCAGCAGCCCGGGGGTTCCATGCAGGGCTCATCCAGGGTCAGCAGCGGGAGCACCAAGGAAAAGCCCCCTGGAAAAGCCGGCCCAGCCCGGCCCTGCAGCTCCAGCCCGGCTCCTCCATCCCCGTGTGCCGCAGCAGCTCCAAGCGAAGCCCCCTTGTTCCCTGCTCAGTCCCGGAGCTGCCTGCGAGGGATGAGGGGCATCGCAGGGGCATCAGAGGGGCCTCGCAGGGGCCTTGCAGGGGCCTTGCAGGCAGGGGCATCGCAGGGGCCTTGCAGGCAGGGGCATCGCAGGGGCATCGCAGGGGCCTTGCAGGCAGGGGCATCGCAGGGGCATCGCAGGGGCATCACAGGAGCATCTCAGGGGCCTTGCAGGGGCATCGCAGGGGCATCGCAGGGGCCTTGCAGGAGCATCACAGGGGCATCGCAGGGGCATCGCAGGGGCCTT
>VZTI01005303.1:204378-251957 GCA_013397865.1 Struthidea cinerea
GGCCTTGCAGGGGCATCGCCGGGGCATCGCAGGGGCCTTGCAGGCAGGGGCATCGCAGGGGCATCGCAGGGGCATTGCAGGGGCCTCGCAGGGGCATCGCAGGGGCATTGCAGGAGCATTGCAGGGGCATTGCAGGGGCATGGCAGGGGCATGGCAGGGGCATTGCAGGGGCATCGCAGGGGCATCGCCGTCCTTGGCACAGCACGGACAGGGACGGCCCCCGGCTGCTGCTGGGGAAGCGCTCTGGGAGCAGAACAAACAGCCCCGGTCCCATCCCTCCCCCCTCCTCCTGCCTGTCTCGTTTCTCCCCTCCTCCAGACACGAGTTAAGCACCAGAGAGCCGCTTAGATCAGTGCTGACTCGTTGTTGCTCTTTAATTCATGCAAATGTTCTTTTTAACTAGCTCGGAGTCTCGAACAACCCTCTGGGGAACCTTCTGCGTTTATGATTATTGAAACAAAACTCTATTTCTTTTAAGCACAAAACAATTCGGGGAGAGAGGGAAGGAACCCATTCTCTTTTTGAGCAAATACAGTAATTGTAAAGGTCAGGTGCCAGCTGACAGAGCGGTGTGTGAATCAGCACTGGGGAGGCCTCGCTGGAATAGCAATAAAAATGTCCCTTTGCAGCCACCCAGAGTTACAGGGTTCTTATCTCTGACCCTAGAGGGTCTGGGACAGGTTTGGTTTGGCAGCTTTGGCACCCTCAGGTGCCCCCAGCAGGGACAGCCTGAGCCCTGGTGCCACTTCACAGCTGGAGCACCAGGTTTGGCCAAAAACCGGGGGACAGGCACTGGGGTGGCCTCAGACCTGGCCAGGGGTTCAGCTTGAGCTGCAACCCAGCATCAGCCGGGGAGGCCCAGGCTGGGTGTCAGGGAAGGTTCCTGCACGGGGACAGCGGTGAGTCCCCATCCCTGGAAGCGCCCAAAGCCAAGCTCCTGTGGCACTCCGTGGGGGGATTCCAAGGCTGGACTTGGCGACCTGCAGGAGTCTTTTCCAACCTCAGTGATTGGGTGATCTCCCCACAACCCCTCCTGATTTCAGAGTGCAGTTCCCATCCCCGGTACCTGCCCTGGGAGCGGCAGCAGACCCCCCTGCCACTCTCCATCTGCTGCCTCAGCCCGAGCTGTTCCTGCCAGGTTCTCCCGGCGTTTCTGCCTCGCTGCTGGGATGATGGATGTGGTCTCTGAGCCTCGGCCTCCTGTCACTGCCAGGCTCCTGCTGGCTCCTTGGGGCAGCCCCAGGCTCAGCCTGGCACAGCCCCAGCCCCGGAGCGCCAGTAGCAGCCACAGCTGCAGATGTTGATGTTGAGTTGCTGAAGGGCCCCATAAATACAGCATGGAAGGGTCGTTCACCCTGGAAAATGGATCTGAGTCCTTCAAACCCACGGTCTGGGTAGGCACAAAGCCAACCCCGTCTCTCCTGCAGGGAGCTGATGTGTTTGCAGGCTGAGCTCTGCTCCCCCGGGGGTTTGGATGGCGCCCAGGGTTTCGAGGTCGCTCTCAGGGCGAGGAGCAGCCTCAGCAGGGGCCCTGCAGGAGCTCCGTGAGCTGCCTCGGGGCTGGGTCACCTCTGCTGCCAGCCCCAGCTTTGGTTTTCAGCTGTCACTCAGTGCAGGGCAGTTTGGAGCAGCTCTCCTGGCTCAGGCTCTTCTCTGCCTGGCAGGGCCCGACCGCAGCTGCAGGAACAGGACGGGAATCCAGGCAGCCCCTGCTGATGCCCCTGAACACCCGCGGGTTCCCTGACCCAGAGCGGCTCCGTGCTTGCATCTCCTCAGGGCTGCGCTCTGAAACCACTCAAACCTCCAGCAACCCGCGAGAGCTCCCTGTCCCTGCTGCCCGTGTGAAGAGCTGCCTTGCAAGGCTGCTAATTGCAATTAACATCCCACAGCGCTCTCATCATGGGCAGCAAACACCATTTCTCCTCTCCATCCCTGGCTGTGGTGTTTTCACAGACACCTCTGGGTGCAGCTCCTCGGCTGCCCCCTCTCCGAGCCTCACCCAGCAGCAGAATCTGCACAGATCCAACCCTGAGCTCCCCAGAACGCCACTGGCAGGGGTGGCCCTTCCTCTGCACCAAACGAGCCGGGCTCAGCGTCCCTCCCTGTCTCCCCTGTGCCAGAGCCAGGGACAGAGGCCCTGCGCTCGCAGCCCCTCTGCGATAGATCACCCTGACACCGACCCCCTCGCTCCTGGTGTGATCAGGGACAATCTGCCCGCTCAGACAGACGTGTAAAAACCAAAACAAACACGGCCCCTAAAACCAGTGAGCCAGTAAACAGAGGGCCATAAATAATCCGGAGGAAGGATTTAATTAGCAGCAGAACTTGCTTGCAGGGCACTGGGTTCATATGGGTGCCTCTCATCTCAAACTGCCTCACGTGCCCCCGTCACTCCCCAGCCCTGCCCTGTTCCCTTCCCTGCCCAGACAGACACCACGGCTGAGCTGGATTTTGGGAGGGTTTGGTGCCCTGGCTGGGCTGGGACAGCTCTGTCCTGCCAGTGCTGCTGGGCAGCATCACCCGGAGAGCCCCAGGTCAGGGGGAGAGCAGAGCTCCCACAACCTGTGGTTTATGGGGTCATGGAACTGCTCAGGCTGGAAAAGCCCCCTGAGCTCAGAGTCCAGCCTTTAACCCAGCCCTGCCAAGGCCAGCACTGACCACGTCCCCAAGTGCCACATCTGCAGGGCTTTAAATCCCTCTGGGGATGGGGATCCACCCCTGTGCTGGGCAGCTGTGCCAAGGTTGGACAGCCCTTTCCATGAGGAAGTGCTCCCCAGTATCCACCCTGAGCCTCCCCTGGCCCAGCCTGAGGCCGTTCCCCCTCCTCCTATCCCTGTTCCCTGGGAGCAGAGCCTGACCCCCCCGGCTGCCCCCTCCTGTCAGGGAGTTGTGCAGAGCCACAAGGTCCCCCCTGAGCCTCCTTTTCTCCAGGCTGAGCCCCTTTTCCAGCTCCCTCAGCCGCTCCTGGGGCTCCAGCCCCTTCCCAGCCCCGTTGCTCCTGTCCAGAGTCAGGGCTGTGCCTGCTGCAGGTGCCCAGCCCTGCTGCTTTCCATCCCTCCCGGCACACGTGGGGCACTCGGGGAGAGGGGCTGCGCTTCCAGCCTGGGCAGTGAAGGAGCTCTGTCCCTGCTTTGCTGCTGCCTCGGCGCAGTCACAGCAGAGGAGGGGAGGACAGATCAGCAGAGAGCCCAAAATGAGATTAAATTGTACCCAGACCTCTGGTCTGAGGTCTCTGGGCTGAGTTTGGGGGAGGGTTTGGCAGATCCCCGGTGCATCCTGGCAGCCCATCCTGCAGCTCAGGCTGAAGACAGATCCTTTATAAAGGCAGCTTTCCCAAAGCTCTGTCTCTCCTTTACTTTGCCCCCGTTTGCTTCCCCAGCCACGGCCCAGGTCTGTCCCCGTCACTCCCCGTTCATGAATTCACCCCAGCTTTTCAGATGGAAATGTTCCAGTGAGCAGCATCAAGCCCAGACTCCTGCATTTCCTGGGAATGGCTGGGCTGATGTGAGGCGTGCTCTGCCACCTCTGGAAAGAGTCGTTTTATCATGGAAAGAGCGATTCCATCAGGCCCAAGCAGCCTCAGAGATCCCTGTGCTGTGTTTCGCTGCCTCTCCAGGACCCAGCCAGGTGCCTCTTTAGCACCCGCGTGCTGCTGGTTTTATTAATGCTGCATCTGCCGGTGATTTGAGCAAGGGCCAAAGGTTCAGGATTGAAACTCAAGGACCCTCTACTACTAAAAGATTTTATTAGCCATAAATCTATTATAAAGTGCCTGTGTTGACAATGGGGAATAATACAATCAAAGCTCTCTCCCCAGCAGTGACAGCCCGGCCCTGCTGCACGGAGCCACATGAATTAATCTGTCTCGTTAACTGTCCCCGGGCAGGAGCCTTTCAGGAGCCTTTCAGGAGCACAAAACACTGGGACAAAGCACCGAGCAGCAGCTGTGCTGTGCAAACACACCCCGCCTTCCAGAGGGGCTCTCTCTGCAGGGAGGATGCTCCATCCCAGCCCCGATCTCCTGGGCCCTGCTTCGTGTCAGCCTCAGGTGTGAAGTGACCAACAAAATGTTCCCGAGTAGGACCAGCGGCTTCTTCTGTGCTGCTGAGAGGAGGATATTGATGGCAAATGAGATCTCCCCTTAGGGGGAAGGGAGCACCGAAGATTCAGAGATGTTGTGGTCAAAAGGAGCCAAAACCGTCCGAGGGTCTGCGAAAGCTCACGGAGCTCTGTTGGTAAATGATACGCTTGGTGTGGAAATCGGCATCACTTTGTCCCTGACCTTTTTAGAGGTTCATTTTCCTCTGCCTGGAGAGAAGTTCCTCACTTTCTGTGCAAATTCATTATCATGCCCAGTTTTCTGGACCTTTCTGGAAATGGGCTGGAGAACCTCAGGGGTCTTTGGTGGTCTTGATCCCCCTCCCACATTCCACTCCCACTTCTCAGCCTCACTGCTGGATGCAGGGGTTATCTGGGCTCACTGGCACTGGCACCTGGAGGCTGAAAATACCCTAAAAGATCGTGGTAGTGTTCCCACAATGCAGGCCATTCCAGTTTGGAGGGTTCCTCCTCTTCCCCGTAAATTCCACGGGAAAATGTCCCATCCCAGCCCTCCTGGCAGCCCCTCACAGCGACCACTCAGCACTGGCAAACCCTCCTTCGTCCCCCTGTCCCCTCCCTGTGCAGCCTCTCTCATCACAGCCCCGAGCTGGTGCTCACAGCCCCGGGGGGGTTTAGGTGCACGCTGGAATAAAACTGAAATTGCCATAAAAACGGGGGGAGGAGGCTCCTCATGAAGGAGCAGGAGGAGGGATGAGGAGGGGACGAAGGTGCCCAGCATTTAACAGCCCAGGAATTAAGGAATTAACGCCATTCTGAGGCACAGGGCTACCAAAACTGAAACAAAACCCGTCAGCGCCCAGCTCCTGGAGCCTCACAAAGCCAGGCTTTGATAAACCCCACAGGAGTGATGAGCTGCCCCGGGCTCTGCTCTGGGCGTCTCTGCCCACAGGACCGCTCTGAGCAAGGATTTCAAACACCTCTGGTGCTTTTATTCACATTCCTGTTTCCAGAAGAGCTCTGGAAGTTCTATCCAGGCCAAAGGCAAACGAGGAGAGCCTTCCATGCTGTGGGAGCTCAGGAATGTGGAGGGAGCGAGCTCCTGCTGGCAGAGCAGCCGGGCACTGCCAGGGAAGGTGTGGGAACAGCAAGTCCAGATCCTTCCTCACAGGGAATGGCTTCCCACTGCCAGAGGGCAGGGCTGGATGGGATCTTGGGAAGGAATTGTTCCCTGGGAGGGTGGGCAGGGGCTGGGATGGAATTCCCAGAGCAGCTGTGGCTGCCCCTGGATCCCTGGCAGTGCCCAAGGCCAGGCTGGACACTGGGGCTGGGAGCAGCCTGGGACAGTGGGAGGTGTCCCTGCCATGGCAGGGGTGGCACTGGATGAGCTTTAAGGTCCCTCCAACCCAAACCATTCCACGATTCCATAAAATTTCCAACTTTCTACTCCAGAAACTCCTGAAGCTTTGGGCTTGTTCCTTTTCCAAAGGGAAAGCTCCAGAGTGGAGCTTTTAGCAGAGCTGGGAAGTTGGGAGCAGATCGGAAATAATGGGAGACTCGTCAGCCACGTCCCTGCCATGCAGAGTATCCTGATCTCCCTGCTTCCATCGCCAGTGATCCCCCGCACATCCCANCTCGTGGCTGCTCAGACGTTCCCGAGTTTCAGTTCCCCTGCACGCTCGGCTCCCCCAGCTCGTGCTGTAAGTGCCCTTTTGAGGAGCTGGGTGAAACAACCCCTTTGTGTCTGAGAGCCACTTCCCGCTGGGTTTCTCATGCCAACGCTATGGCTGGAAAATAAATGGGTCTTCTTTCCCATTTGAAGAAACTTTCAAGCACTTTCAGCAACCCTAAATGGAAAAACAGCGTTCAGGCTCACAATACCTTCCCTTTCCACACCTGCTTTTCCAGAATTACTCTCAACGAGCATCTGAAAGGAGAACTAAAAATAAAGTATTGATGATTTTGTTGATATCTCGGAGTGTCCCATGAATGGGCTGAGCACTGAGGTTGTGGCTGCCGCTGGCAGTGGGCAGCAATTCCAGGCTCTGCTTCCCTTCCCAGCAGAAGCTGCTGCTGCAGGGGCTCCGTGCTGGGGCTGGGCTTGGGCACTTCAGCTGGTTTAACAAAACTCAGCTCAGTCACGGGCTGAGAACAGAGCAGCTGTGGCTGCCCCTGGATCCCTGGGAATGTCCGAGGCCAGGCTGGACATTGGGGCTGGGAGCAGCCTGGGACAGTGGGAGGTGTCCCTGCCATGGCAGGGGTGGCACTGGATGAGCTTTAAGGTCCCTCCAACCCAAACCATTCCACGATTCCATAAAATTTCCAACTTTCTACTCCAGAAACTCCTGAAGCTTTGGGCTTGTTCCTTTTCCAAAGGGAAAGCTCCAGAGTGGAGCTTTTAGCAGAGCTGGGAAGTTGGGAGCAGATCGGAAATAATGGGAGACTCGTCAGCCACGTCCCTGCCATGCAGAGTATCCTGATCTCCCTGCTTCCATCGCCAGTGATCCCCCGCACATCCCAGGGCAGGCTCTGCTCCTCCAGTTCCCACCCCCAGGCCCCGGGCTGGGCAGGAGCTGGGAGGCAAAGGGTGGATCTTCCCCAGCTGCAGTTCTGAACCAGGCTCCGGGGAATCCTTTCCTCTCTCCGGCACGGGAAAGGGAGGGATCAGAGGAGGAGTGGGAGAAGGATCATCCTGTAAGTGCAAACATTAAAGCTGCATTTAGCACCTGTCTGATTTTTAATATGAGCTGAGCTGCAGTCAGATATCGGGCACGGAGCTAAGTGACAATTTATGCAGCAATTCCAAATTAGCTGCAGCACAGAGAGAAAGGCACTGCTTTGGCTCAGCAGCCACAGCGGGAACTCAAATCGCTTCGAGCCCAGCCAAAAAAAAGGTGTGTTTGGGGGAAGGGGAGGCTGAAAGCTCAGAGTTTTCTTCCTTTGTGTTAAAGTGGTGGGAATTTGGAAGGTCACTGTCTTGAAAGGAGGAATCTGGGTCTGTGGAGCATTCCTGCTGCTTCATTGGGCAGGGATAGATGGGAGATGGGGAAGGAATCGTTCCCTGGGAAGGTGGGGAGGCCCTTTGGGGGCACCATCTGTGGGGTCCCTGGCACTCCCAGAGCTGCCCAGAGAGCCCAGGTGAGCCCAGCACAGCCCAGTCAGGAGTTCCATCACTCCACGAGCCTCCAGCAGCCCATGCTGGCAGGGGAGCCACCAAAATGATGGAAAGGTTTGGAGAATTGGGCCTGGGAGAGCCGGGCAGGCCAGGCTGGAGGGGAGACGGCTCTGTGGAGGCAGCAGAGCTGCTCGCAGCTGCAGAAGAGGCTGTTCTGGGGCGAGAGGGGAGGAATTGTCCTCACCAGTCACTGCCAGGTGAGCAGGAACAGGCTGGGGCTGAAGAAACATTTTCACCCTGAGTAAAACTGAGGGCTTTCAAGTGGGTGAATCACAGAATATCTGGAGTTGGAAGGGCCCCATAAGGAACATCCAGGCCATGCTCCATTTGCTGCATCGTCCACAGGGGTTTTTGGAGGAGTTTGGGGCCAGCAGCTGGACAAGCTGCACTGCACACGCCAGCCCGGCTGGGCACTGACTCCTGGATGCAGCCGAGCAGAGCTGACAAACTCCATTTCCAGCTCTCGTGTCAGGCCCACGCTCTGCAGAGCACCGGGAAATCGGTGCCAGCAGTGAGGAAACAACGGCAGCACCTGGGCCGGGTGGGAAGGCAACTCCTTTAATATTCCCTAAAGGAATAGTCCCTAAAGGAGTATTTCACGCCTGTCCCCAAATCCGGGTCACACCCGTGCTCCCAGAGAGGCAGCACGGCCCTGCAGAGCATCTGTGTCCCCTGGAATAAAGAATGACGCCAGGATAAAGTATTTCTGTGAGGGAATGTGCTCCTTGCGTAGTTATTAATTCATTACTGGCCGTAGCCAAACTCACTCCTCCACTAAGTCATCTATTAAATGAGCCAAATGAAATTTATTAACACGGCATTGATCATTTCAGTCTTTTAGCATAAAGCATAATGGAACAGGAGCAGGAGTAATAATTCCTTGCCTGGCTTCTGGTCCGTGTCTCGTGCTCAGGGCCCGGTGTCACGGCTCCGGCTGTCCCCGGAGCTCCCTCCCAGCAGGAATGTCCCAGCAGCGGGGGCGGATCGCCTGCCTCCCGTCCAAAGAGCTTCCCTTGGCCTCGGCCTGGGATGGCTCTGGAAACTGAGTCAGAACCGCAGAAACGAGCGTTCAGCCAGCCCTGAGGAGTGACCTGAGAGGGAGGGAAGGAAGGAAGGAAGGAAGGAAGGAAGGAAGGAAGGAAGGAAGGAAGGAAGGAATTCTTCCCTGGACAGTACATCCCGGGGGGTGGCTGTGTTCGTGCCCCAAGCCCGTCCCAGCAGAGCTCAAGCTCCTCTTGCAGGACCTGGCCCAGGTCTGCCCCGGGGAAAAGCTGGGGGGCCAGGGCAGGGCACGGAGCCAGGCCCGTCCCCAGGCTGGGCTGCCACTGCCCAGGGCAGCTCCTGCGCCTCTAGAGGTGTCCCAGGGTCGCTTTTTGGAAGGAAACCTCATCCCCACAGGAAATTGTGCAGTCACCGCTTTGTAGAGGGGGACTCAGCCTTCCCAAAGCTCTGACCATTTCTGTTCACCGAGCTCAGTTTGTTCCTGCTGGGGATAATGCGGCCTTTAGGCAGATGGGGATTTCTGAGGGGTTTCTAATTCTGAACTGGGCAGGGAAGTGCTGCTCCGTGTCCCTCCCGCTGCCCCCTAAATTAAGCAGAAATCGGGAATCTCTGTCTGAGGTGAGGCAGGAGCTGTGCAGACCAAAGGCTCTCACCTCTGAGAGCCCTGTGGGCCTGGGGGCATCATGAAGTGATGCTGGTGAGAATCTCAGCAGCATCCAGATCTTACCCATTCCCTGCATTGAACCCCAGACAGGTCCTGAAGTGATCACCCAGGTCACAGACACTCAAAGCTACCGATGGAATTAAGTAAGAGTTAGGCTTTGAGGGTCTGAATTACATCAGGCGGGACTCACAAGGTCCAGCACGGCCCTGGCCTTGCTCCTGTCTTTAATTCAGGGAGGGGACAGAGAGCAGAGAGGGGACAGGGCGGGGCTGGGGCTGCACCGGTCCGAGCTTGTCCTAAACCGGAGCTGGAGGGCGAGGAGGAGGGACAAACCCTGAGCACCCCGAGGACAAAGCCACCAAGGAGCCCCCTGGTTCTGTCAGCCCAGCCCGGGGGAGCCTCCCCTGCCCTCCCCACAACCAGCCCCTCAAAGCACATCAACCACCGCCAAGCCTTGACTCAAAACGAGCCCCAGCCCGGGCTGGGAAGGTTCTGCACTCCCTGGGAAGGGTTCTGCATTCCCTGGGAAGGGTTTGCACTCCCTGGGAAGGGTTCTGCACTCCCTGGGAAGGGTTCTGCACTCCCTGGGAAGGTTCTGCACTCGCTGGGAAGGGTTTGCACTCCCTGGGAAGGTTCTGCACTCCCTGGGAAGGGTTCTGCATTCCCTGGGAAGGGTTTGCACTCCCTGGGAAGGGTTCTGCACTCCCTGGGAAGGTTCTGCACTCGCTGGGAAGGGTTTGCACTCCCTGGGAAGGTTCTGCACTCCCTGGGAAGGGTTCTGCATTCCCTGGGAAGGGTTTGCACTCCCTGGGAAGGGTTCTGCACTCCCTGGGAAGGTTCTGCACTCGCTGGGAAGGGTTTGCACTCCCTGGGAAGGTTCTGCACTCCCTGGGAAGGGTTCTGCATTCCCTGGGAAGGGTTTGCACTCCCTGGGAAGGGTTCTGCACTCCCTGGGAAGGTTCTGCACTCGCTGGGAAGGGTTTGCACTCCCTGGGAAGGTTCTGCACTCCCTGGGAAGGGTTCTGCATTCCCTGGGAAGGGTTTGCACTCCCTGGGAAGGGTTCTGCACTCCCTGGGAAGGTTCTGCACTCGCTGGGAAGGGTTTGCACTCCCTGGGAAGGTTCTGCACTCCCTGGGAAGGGTTCTGCATTCCCTGGGAAGGGTTTGCACTCCCTGGGAAGGGTTCTGCACTCCCTGGGAAGGGTTCTGCACTCCCTGGGAAGGTTCTGCACTCGCTGGGAAGGGTTTGCACTCCCTGGGAAGGTTCTGCACTCCCTGGGAAGGGTTCTGCATTCCCTGGGAAGGGTTTTGCCTTTCATGGTGTATTCCTGGAGTGAAATGAAGCCGAGCCTGGGTTTCTCTGCCGGGGGCTCTGAGCAATGTGTGGGGTTCACCCCTAACCCCAACCCCTCTGCTGCTCTGTGATCCAGTGTTACTCACTGATATTCCACAGGGCATAAGGCACTGGGAGAATAAATCCTTTAACAGAACCCACTCCTTCGCCACCCACAAGGGATTGCTGCTGCTTAAATCGCCCCCTGCTCCTGCAGCCCCTCGGTGCTGGGGGCACTAAACCTCCCCAGGTCCTTCCTCCCTGTCCCCCCAGGTGTCACACGGTGCTGCTGTCCCAGGCCGTGTCCCCACAACTCAAACCAGCTCCTCTCAGCCGCTGAAGGATTTTGCATTTGCTGCACAAAAAGGGCTCTCACCGCTCACCGCTGCAGGCACGGGTTTGCATTTCACCTCAGCGGAGCTCATCGAAGTCCAGAGCCTGAAACAGGCATTGATTTTTTCATGGCATGTCTGGGTTTGCTTTTGTTACGGGGTTGTGTCTTGCAAAAGTTGACTAGAAATTGAAATATTTCTTGTAAGTGCATTTATAAATCCAAACCTTTTAGCAGTTGGCTGCTGCTGTTGCTGCTGGATTTACTGATGACTCTGTTTTTTAAAAATAAGATGTTTAAACAGACATTGACTTTTTTTTTTCATGGAAATTTTAATCATGGCACAGCTTTTCTATTTTTCAGTCAAAAATTTCAGTGAGAACATTTGACTAATAAATCAGAAAGGTCTGCAAGCGTGGATACGTGTGGGGTACCACAGGTTTCACTGCAGCTTGCAAAAGTTAAGGGGGGAGAAAGGTGTCTTTGGCTAAATCCCCACTTAGCCACCAGGATGAATAACAGATTTCAGCTGTGCAGGGCTGAGCTCTCCCAGACTCCAGAGCCAAGGCCTGAAGTCACTCCCGCCTCCTCTCCCTGCGCCTTTCTGCTCTGAACACCAAGTCTCTGCCTTTGTCCTCGCACCTGTGACAGGAGAATTGCAGGGAGGCTTTTCTCAAGAATGCTGCCAAGCCACGAAATCAGCAGGAAATCAGTTCAGAGAGTGGAAGTTACTTCTGAGTGGTGGGATCCGGAGGGGGGAAGCTTTTCTGGTGGTTTTGGGCTGAAAGAAAAGCACACTGACGATGTTTCTTTGCAGTCACGAGGTGACAGGAATAGTCCAACACCTGGCCAGCCTGCTCTGCCCCCCAGCTGCTGGGAACAGCTCCTGGTTCTTACTGCAAGGTCAGGAAGTGACCGGCGTGTGCGGAGAGGTTTGTGCTGGCCCCAGTGGGACAAGATCGGGTGTGAGTGATTCCAGAGCGTTCCCTGAGCCCCACACAGGCAGATTTAGGCAAAGAGCAGCTTCCCTGAGCCACAACTGCTGCAGGAAAGCAGGATGGGGGGTTCAGGATCCATAAATCCCGAATTCCAGCCGGGTGTTGTGCAAGACAGGCAGGGCTGGGAGGGACGGCAGCCTGAGCTCACCCATCACAGCTGAGAGCATTTGGGGTGGGATTGGCGGGGCTGGGATTGGCGGGGCTGGATGGAATAAGGGCTGGGAAGCTCCCTGCTCTCCACTCCAGGTGGGTGGGTCACACTCAGCCCCTCCCTGCCCGGGCTGGGGTCGGTTCTGCCGATGGTGCGGGTGTCAGATGCTGCAGCTTTGGACCTGCAGAGCTGAAGGTGCTCCTGCCTTCCTTCCAGTGCGATCCCAAAAATCCTTCAGTGTGATTCTCCAGTGAAGCTGTCCCACCTGCAATTAACACTGCAATTAGAGCACTTTCCATGCAGAGCTGTGTTAAATGCACGGAGATTTTTCCCCTTTATGGATGTCTTCTGTCTGATCCTTTCTTTCCATCTCCAGAATGGATTAAAAGGCTCCTTTTAAGAAGCTGGAACAAGTTTCCCAGGCTAATGCAGCCCCAGCCAAGTTGTGCTTTCATCGAGGCGTTTTAGTCGTCACCGCAACATCTTTCAGGCTTATTAAATCAGCCTCGTCTCCTGAGGGAGGCTTTAAATGGGGGTAAGATACCAGATTAAGCGGTCCAGAAACTCATTTGATTTAATTTCATCTGTATTTAGTTTTTTCCTTTGTCTCCTCTTCAAGAAAGCAGAAAGAGCAATTTGGAGGTATTCGAAAGATGCCCCTTTTTAACATTTTGGTGATATAATAATTCAGTACAGCTGTAATAATCTGCCTCTCTCAGTACTCATAAAAATCCATCCTCCCTTCTACCTTTTCTCTCTCCTTCTGCCTTTAGCACAGCAGTGCAGCATCCCAGAGCTGGGTGGTGACTCTCGTTCCTAAACGTTCCTGAACTTGTGCAGAGGACGGAGTGGGGAACACTCAGGGAAATGCTGTGGCTGCCCCTGGATCCCTGGGGGTGTCCAAGGCCAGGATGGAACACCCTGGGACAGTGGGAGGTGTGGGTGGCACTGGATGGGCTTTCAGGTCCCTTCCAGCCCAAACCATTCCAGGACTCCATTTCCACCAGGCACGTTTTGGATCCTGTCTGCAGGGAAAGCACTCTGGGAGTGATCAGAGCCTGCTGACCTGGAAGTGGCAGATGAGGGACGTTCCTGAGGCTCTGGATGGGTCAGCACAGCCTGGCACAGTGGAAAGCTCAGAGCTGGGGTCCCTCGCCCTCAGTCCCTGGGGCCGTGTCCTGCTGCCTTCTCCTGCAGCCCTGGAGTTGCTCCAGCAGCTCGAGCGCCTCATCAGAATTAAAAGGGGTTGATGGTGCTTATCTGCATTTCATGCAAATCAGCCCAAACCTGGCCCTGGCAGCTTTCCAGCTCCCGTCAGGAGTCTCGTCCAGGCTCTCAGCAGCCCCTCGGTGGGCTCGGAGATCCTTGATCTGCATACGTGGCTTTGATGGTTCCTGGCTTTTTTGGCACCAGAGCGCCTGGGCTCTGGTCAGGGAGCAAGATCCTGGAGAGGACTGAGCTGCAGGGCGCTGCTGTGCCCTGGGCAGGACTCGGCTCCTCTGAAGGACCAGAACCTTCTGTTTCTGGGGCCATTTGGTCCTGGATGAGCAGCTCATCCTCAGTCCCAAACCTCGGCATCTCCCTGCTCCGCTCCCTGACCTGTCCTGCAGTGGGAACTGTGGGTGTCCCTCGTGCTGTGGGGTGCCCGTGGTCCCCCCAAGGAGATCCCCCAGCCTGTTCCAGCCCTTCCAGGAGCCGGACAAACAAATGCGTGAGGCTTCGGCTTAAAAAGCAGAAAAACAAAAATGTGCTGCTCCAAAATCCCTCCCCACATCACCTGCTGCCCCGCGCCTCGGTTTTCCCAGGTTTTGCCGATTTAAGCTCTTTGACCCCGCGCTGGTCCAGGCAGTGCCAAGTACAGAAGGTGCCCGGCTCTGCTCCGAGCCCTGAGCTGTTCCCATCGCGCAGCGGCTCCTCCGTGCCAGGGATTTAATTGCCAGGATCCCGGCGGTCTCCCCGCGCTCCCCGGCAGAAGGCGGCGGCTGGCGCTGACCTCTCCGGGTCTCCCGTTCTGCCCGGCAGACTCTTCTCGATTATTTCCTCCCCACGTCGCTGTTTACACTTTGTGCTCGCATCCTCTGCCGCGTTCCCCATCGCCTCCCCGCAGCCCGAGCGCCTCCTAATCTGAAGTGTGCTCCAGCCTTATCTCTATCAAAGCAGAAGGGCTGGGGAGTCATCCTCGTTCCCGGATCCTTGAGGAGCTGCAGCCAGCAGCGCTCAGCTCAGCTCAGCTCTCACCGCGGCTGGAGCAACTCGCAGACGGTTCTCCCGTCAAGAGCACTGAGGACAAAATGAAACGTTCTCTATTTTTTTTTTTCCCCCAAGGCTGCCCGTTAATCTCTGCTCAGCAATGATTGTGTGTCATGTTTCATTCCGGGCTGTCACCGAGTTCACTCCGACCCTTCCCAGAGCCAACCTGCGGGATTTGAGAGCGGGGCTGTGGCTGGTGGTGGGAGCAGGACCCAGGGCAAGACCCAGGGCTGGCAGCGTTTGCTGGGCACATTGGGCTGGTCTCCAGTTGCACCAGTGCAAACTGGGGTTGGGATTGCTCTGCTACCACGGGGAGAAAGTATTTGGAGTTCTGTAGGAAGGAGCAGTTGGTGCTGAGAAAACTGTGCTGGCTGAGGGGTCAGGAGGGACCTCAGAGAGCCACGAAAGTCGGGTGGGCTCCTCTCCTCTCCCTGGCTGGCCTGGGGAACTGCCCAGACTCAGCCACTCTCTCCTTGGCCAAGCAATAAATCCCTGAGGCCCTCAGTGTTCCCAGCTGGCCACAGCCAGGACGGGGGTGCTGGGCAGAGGGGGCTGTGCCCGGCCCCGTGGGGTCAGAAGAGCCATTTCTGCTTGAAGTCCTTTTCTTCTCTCCTCAGGTTTTGTTGTTTTTCCCCGGATCCACAGGGTTCTGTTTATTGTCACCTGGAACATTTGCTGAGATTTTGATATCGATCGGGCTCGGAGAGCAGAAAGGCGCTGCAAACAAAGCCCCACGGCCACGCCGACAGTGAGATCTCACTTCTCTGCCGGCAGTAAAAGAGAGGTGCCAGAGAGGCAGCACAGACACCGAGCTGTAATTACTGGTATTGAAGTGATCACTGCACAGCCCCAGTTAGCACTGGAGCAGCAGCATTTGCATAAAAACTACAAGCACAAAAATGCTCTGAAATGACAAATACAAGGAAACTGTATCAGATTTGCATTAAATTAGTGACTGTGTGCGAGATGCCATTTAAATGGCAGGTGACTCGAAAATTTCTCTCCCTTTTAGTGCAAGAGGCTGAAATGTTCATTTTCATGGTAAACAGAAACTGCACATTGATTTGGAGCTTGAAAGCATCTCCACAAATAGCTCTCCCAGGGAGTGGGGCTGGAGGCACAGAAATCACAGCACTGCCTTGCCCTGCCTGGCTCTGGAACTCGGCAGCACAGCTTGAGTTTCTTTCATCCACTTGTTAAAAATCCTGCCGTGACAACAAAAAACGAGAAACCCAAAGCCCCCTGAGCCCGGGGGGCAAAACAATTCCCTGCAATTATCGGGGAGAGTGACCTGATGGATCATTGCACTCCAGGGCCGCGGGTGAGGAGGAGCAGCAGGGTCTGCAGGGAGCTGGAGGTGCCCACTGGCTGCTCCTGGGCAGCACCTGGGACTGGCAGGGCAGAGGGGTGGGATCGAGATTTCTCCTGCAGCTCCTGGATCCCATTTTCGATGGGCAGCCATGGAGATCCCAGGCTGGGACTGGTGTTGCCCATCACACCCTGGCTGCAGGAGGAAGGCCCCGGCCTGTTGGGGCTCTCAGTGGCCCCAAACTCAGGACAGAGCCTGGGGACACCCCTTTCACCCTCTGGATCCTCTCCCACCCCACTGGAGTGGCTGGGTGGGACTGAGCTGCAGGCTGGGGTTAAACCTCACAGGGAGGCTGGAAGTGAGAGCTTTTCAGAGTTACCCTTTGGCTGAATGAATCCTTCCCCGAACACATCTGAAAGGGGCTGTTTCGGGGTGAAAAATGTCAGTTCTTTCCCAGAACAGGCCCGTCTGGAACTGTCACTGAGCAGTGCCTCAGCAGAAGAAAGACTTTTCTCCCCAGGTTTTGCTGTGGTCACCGGCTGATAACTCGCTCCGCTTCAGTTCAGCCGTCTCATTTCCAAGGAATTGTTTGAGTGGCTTTAATGTGCCGTGGAGCAAAAGAAGAAATTCCACTCCCGGTAATTAACAGGAATGGTTAATTATTCCTGTCTCCAAATTCCCTTTCTGGAGGAGGAAGGAGAAAATTGAGCTTCCCAATGCCTTTGTTCCCCCCACCACCACGGGAGGAGCCCTGCTTGGTACCCACCAGTGGCTGCACAGATTTATTGGTGTTCCCCCCGGCAGGAGCAGAAGTCCTCTGAAAACTGAGCCCCGCTGAGGAGAGGAGGGAACGGGAGCTGGTGTGAGCAGGGAGCCCTCAGCTGCCCTGCTCTGCCCCTGCCACACCTTGCTCCAAGCGCTTGCCAGATTTGAGATCAAGGAACGCCAGGGCAGGGAGCGCTGGAACCTTTTGGGAACGCGGCGCTGAAATCTGCCCCGGGAGGCGAAACCTGCCGGGGTCACTGGGCTGGGGTCAGAGGGGCAAACGGAGCCTGAAACCCCCAGGAACTCTCCCGGCCGCCAGGGACACGTTCAGGGACTCGTTCGGCCGGGCTGGGGTCTCCCCTGTTCGCTCCCGTCCGTGACCCCAGCCCGCCAGCCCTGCCCTGCCCTGCCCTGCCGGGGCCGCTGTCCGTCACTCGTCAATCACACGTCAATCACTCGTCAATCACTCGTCAATCACTCGTCAATCACTCGTCAATCACTCCTCAGTCCCGGGCTGGTTTGGGTTCCATCAGAGCCGTGTTGTGACAAAGGTGGGGAGGGAGCGGCTGCCAAAGCACTGAGGGCGAGGGGAAAGGCGGGGAGCTGAGCTGGGGCAGGGTTGGGGTGGTTGTGATCCAGGGGAATTATGATCCAGGGGACACTGTGGGAGAGGCAGAGCTGGGAGCCAGAGGGGCTGGGGAGATTTGGGGTGGAGCTGGTGCTGCTTCAGGAGGTGCAGGAGAGGTTTTGGGGTGGCTTCAGACTAAAGCAGAGCACAAGGTCTGAGCAGGGGGAGAGGAAGAAAAACCCCACAATCCCTGAATCTCCTGAGCTGGAAGGGACCCACAGGGACCATTGATCCAACCCCAGGCCCTGCCCACACACCCCAAATCCCACCCTGGGCATCCCTGGCAGCGCTGCCCAAACGCTCCTGGAGCTCTGGCAGCCTCGGGGCCGTGCCCATTCCCTGGGGAGCCTGGGCAGTGCCCAGCACCCTCTGGGGGAAGAACCTTTCCCTGCTCTCCAGCCTGAGCCTGCCCTGGCCCGGCTCCGGCCGTTCCCTGGGTGCTGTCCCTGCTTAAAGGTGAAGGAATCTCCCCCATCCCATTCCCTCCTCAGGCTGATCCCGGGGGATGTGAGGGTGCTGTGCCCCCGTCCAGGGGTGCTGTGCTCAGCTGCCCTCAGGCTCAGGCACTGGGGACCCCACAAACAGCCCCATGTGGGGGGCACAGGATGAAATGTGAGGTGTTTGTGGGATCCCCAAAGCTCTGATGCACCCCAGGACGGAGATCCCTGAGCTGCTGGAAGTCTCTCATTTATCCTGGATGGCACCAGAGCCCCAGATCCATGTGGGAAATGAGCAGCTCCCGAAATACTTTATATAAACTAAAAAAATGCTGTCCAGATCCTTTATCAAGTTTGGATCAGGACTTTCCTCCTCACAGGGAATTTTAAGCTTTTGTAGGAATTATTTTGCCCATTCTTCACCCTGGTCGAGGTGAAGCTGTCCCTGCCCAAGGCGGGGGGGGGGAACTGGATGACCCTTAAGGTCCCTTCCAACCCAGTCCATTCTGTGATTTTATAATTCTCCTGAGAGATTTCACAATTTCTCATTCATTTTCTTCAATTCCAGGATGGGATTTTTTCCCCCCTGTGAAACTGTGAGCAGATGCAAAAGCTTTGGGGATCACTTAAACCTCTTGGGTTTAATGACTGAAATGTCTCCCACCTGTTCTACTTTTAAAAACTGAATAGAATTTTAATACCAATGGGGAAAAAAAAAATAAAAAGCTAAAATGAAAAATCACTTCAAAAGGAAAATCAAAACAGTTCCACTCTGTGGCTTTTTTTTTTTCTCAAATAAAACATGATTGAAGCCAACACGTTCCCGAGCAACATCTCACTCATCAAAAGTGGCATTTACTGACAGAACAACGTTTTCTCCCTGAAATGAGCTCTCAGGTTGGGATCCCTGGGTAACGACGTTAAATGTGAGTCCTTGGTGGCTCTGGCTGAGGAGAGGAGACAGAGATGACAGCGTGGGCCAGCGATTATTCTCCTCTCCTCCACTAAAACAAAGTGACCCCTAATCATCGCGTGGAGCTTCTGCTCCACGGCCTCCCCAGCACAATTAGAGAGCTGGAGCTGCCTCCCGAAAGTGGGGGCAATGAACCACAGCGCCTGCACAAAGAGAGGTGCCAATAAGAGCTAAGAGACAACATTTTTTTGGTTCAATGGCCAAATGGAAGAAAAAATACGTTTTGAGTTAACCTGAATTGAAAATTTTTCAATTTTTCCAGTCAAGCAAAAAGTTGAAAAAAATTAATGGCAGATTGCTTTTTCTTTTCAGCCTCTTTTTATTTTCTGTTCCATTACTTTTCCAGCTCCTTCCAGGGGAAGTTTCAGAGCCTGTTTCATCGCTCCCAACCTACAGGTTTGTAGTGGGGGAAAAACAAGTTTTGCCCAAAATTCTTTTGCCAGGTGGTGGAAGTTTGGTGGGAGGTGGGGATTGTCTGTGCTCACAGGACAGGGGGGGTCCATCTCAGCTGAGATCTGACCCCACACCCTTGGTGGGACCCCAGCTGCTCCTGCCTTTGGCACTGCTGGCGATGCTGCTGCTCCCAGGGGGACCCCTGCAGAGAATTAACTGAGGACAAAACTCTCAGTTCTGATTGTTGGAGCTCTCCGTGAGGTGGTTGGGTTTGGAAGCGTCTCCCAGTGGGAGTAAACCAGACCAGGCCCCAGGGAATTCTTCCCCACCCCTGTGTTTGGGTTGTTCTTCTGCCAAAGCTGCAGATTTCCTCGCACCAAAATGTTTGGTCAATCCATATTGATGTCCCTGAGTCTCCCACTTTAAAATATTCCAGAGCATTTAGGGATTCAGTGTTCTCAGAGCTTCGCTTCTTCCAGTTTCCGTTCAGAAATTGCTTCACATTTCCCTAATCTGCCATCAAAAACGAGGGAGCAAAACAAAACATCTCATTTCCACATCCCCACAAACCACATTAAATTCAGGATTTTGAGTGCACCATGTGTGGTGCAAAAAAAAATTTGGATGAAACCCTCCTCAGATTCTGCTTCTGCTTTTCCTGAAGTTGTGGAACACCCACCCAGCCCAAAGCAAAACTGGTTTGCACCCGGATCCAGCCGTGGCAATGGGCAGGGAGGGTTGGATTTGGGTTGTTCTCTGGAATCCTGGTTCCTACATCTGCCCCCAGCCCAAAGCTGCTGCTGGGGAGAAAAACAAAAAGCCCAACCCAAAGCACCTGGACTCGCCCATGGTGCGAGTGCTTCCCTCGCAGCAAATCCATCTTTCCAAACTCTCCTCCCTCCCCGCCTCCTCCCAGCCTTCCCCGTCCTGAATCTGGTATTCCTCAGGGTGCAGAATTAGCAGGAAGTTCCCTCTGTGATTTAAATCGAGCCCTTCTGACGCTGCCCCTCGATGGGCTGGTGACACTTCCAGGGGAAACCCAGCTCCGCAGCAGGGTGCAGCTCCACTGTTCCCTGCCAGGTTTGAGGAGGTTCCCGGCCAGGTTTGCCTGAGCTGAGCTTTGCCCTGCCCTGCAAGGGGAAGGGGGAGGCACAACTGCATTAGAACAACTCCACCAAATAAATAATACAGATCTACGAGACGAGCTCTGAGGGGATCTGTGGGACTCTGCTGCAGTATCACCTCAGCTCTGAGTGAGTTCCGTAGGAACGCTTGGGGTTTAAGATCTGAGATCCACGGGAAACTCTGCTATTGCTGCCTTAATCTTTTCCTCTGGCCATCAAACCTCAAAGTAAGAGAAGCAAAACCACATGCATGATAAAAGCTCAAACTGGAAGGTTCCAAAGTAATGAAAATCCTGACCCCGTTCTGGGGAAGTTGATGGAGCTGCTCACTCCACCCCTGTTGAGTCATTTTGGTTTGATGAAGTCAAACCCCTGCTCACAGAGGCTTCACATCTGAAATTCCACATGTCTCCAACAATAAAGGGATCCTGGAGAAGGGAAGTTGAAAAGGAAGCGAAAACAAATCCCGAAAGTTGTAATGAGCCACTCTTGACTTATGAAAGCACTTCGACATCTTTGGAACAAAACGAGAACATGGAAACAAAAGGTCCCAAAATCCCGTGCATCGGGAATGTGCCCGTGGCAGGGGAGTCCCCTGGAAGGTTTAATCATGGCAAAAGTGAGGAAACTGATTAAAAAAGGCCAGGTTGGACAGGGTTGGGAGCAACCTGGGGTAGTGGAAGGTGTCCCTGCCCATGCAGGGGTGGAATGGGATGGATTTTAAGGTCGTTCCAACCCAAACCCTTTTAGGATTTTATGGGATTCTCTGTCAAAGCTCTTTAGACCAACGCAGACACTGAGCTGTTGTGACCAGCTGGCCCTCGAGGGGTGATGTGACTCGGGACAATCCATTCTGTCTTCCTTTAATGCAGGAGAGACCCAATCTGGGGAGACAGCGTGGGCCAGAGCGAGCTGGGACATGAGGAAGGAAAGGTCAGAGGTTCCAGACATCAGGAAGGGACCAGGCCGGGCAAAAATCTGATCTCCTGAGACGGCAGAGAAGGTTCTGGGAGCGGTGCACACGCAGGAGCATCCCCCTGGCACCAGCGTGAGGGAGCAGTGTCCCACAGAACTCTCCTGGAAAGGCGACTCTGTGTGCGTGGGAGGGGGCCCCACGCCCGGGGGCTGTTAGCTGGCAGCGACAGCTGATGGTGCAGGCAGCAGCGCCATCCCAGCCAGGCACTCCTCTCCACTCAGCTCTTTGAACATCTCCACAGCTCTAATCAAGGAATGGAAGGGAAAATACATAGATGTGCATACATGTAGAAATACATAAAAATATCTATCAGGGCATTAACTTTCACTGTCAGATCCAGTCGGGAATTGCTGAATGAGGTAAATAACAAGGAGCAGTGGAACAGACAATTACCACAACCCTGCTCGTGGCTTTCATTTCCAAACGAGCCTCACACAACTCGCCCCCACAAAGGCACTTCGGGAGAGCGAAGGGAAGAAAATGGGAAGGTTTGAGATGGGGAAAATAACCAAGCAAAAGGCATAAAAGTCTGCTAGGAAGCAAGTGGGAGAGGGCTGGGGCTTAGCTGGGGGTTGTTGGAGGGTTGGTAGATTGATGGAAGATAGAATTGATAGAAAAATAAGGCAAATATAGAGTATAGGATAATACGGAGCATAGAATAACGTAGATTATAGAATAATATAGAATATAGAATAGTATTGAACATAGAATAGCATAGAATATTGAAAAATATTGAATATAGAATAATGGAAGTTCAGTGTGGAAGTGGATACGTGGATAAAATGGTGAAAGGAGAACGTGTGTGTAATTTGGGGCATCTTCTCTGACCACGGGAGCACAGACAGCAAGAGAGGGGAGATGGGGCAGTGCCCCCCTGCTGCCCCCACAGCCACTGGGGCCACGAGGGGCTCCAGCCTTGTCCACCTGAACCCGTCCCCATCCCGACCCTCCTGGTGCTGGCTCTGAGCCCAGGGAACCAGGGAGGAGAGCAGCCTGTGCCTGCCAGCCCAGCGTGCCTGGCTCTGGAATTATTTACACAGTTTTGGCATGAGATTGCAGCTCAAGGCAAAACAAAGGGTTTTCAGTGCTGAGAGTCATTCCCAGAGCTGGCTGCTCCCAGAACCTGGACGTGGGCGGTGAAATGTTCTCGGTGCTCTGGGCTCCGGCCTGGGCCACGTTTGCCATCTGCACCTCGGGCCTGGATTGAACGGTGGGAGCTCCTGTGGGGGCTCAGGGGCAGGGCAGAGCTGCAGGGAGCAGAGGGGCTCTGGGAGATGTGGGGGAGCAGCCTGGGAACCCCAGGAAGGAGTTGTCTGTTCCCAGCAAACGCCACCTGTGCCTGGAATGAACAGCTGGGAATATCAGAGGCCAGCCCACGTCAGAGCCAGGGGCACCAGGAGCTTCCTGGCGAGTCCCCAGCCCTCCCGGGAGAGCTGCAGCTCTTCCCAGCTCTCCCGAGGAGTGAGGGAGCGGCAGTCCCATTGAATCAGCACATTCCCAAATGTCAGTGGCAACTGGAGTCAAAGCTGCGGAGCTGCAGCCGGCGCAGCAGGGCCATAACATTGCCGGGAATATTATTACGGAGTTAAGTGCCTGCATTAAGGCTCTGCTCTCGCAGGGCTCACCTGCCTGAGCAGTCTGGGGCTGTGCAGTCTGAGCAGCAGTGCCGGAGTGCTGTGCAGGCCCCAGGGAGCTGAGGGCAGGGCTGAGCATCCTCCTGTTTGTCCTCCATCACCGTTCAGCCCAATTCCTCTGCCTTCTCCAGCCTGACCTTTCCTTCTCCGCACCAGCAGCTTTTTGGGGCTGTTCCCCAGCCCGTGTGAACCAACCCCCAGCCCCGTAACAACGAGGAGCCAAAAGGAGCCTCGTGTTTTCCAGGCAGAGGGGCTGAGCAGGCAGCTGAGGGATGAGCCTCACTTACAGCCCCAGGGGCTGGCACAGGGCAGGGAATGTCGAGCCCTGCATCCTCCCAGGTGGGAAGAGCAGAGCCCCACCAGAATCCCAGTCACCGAGGCAGGGAGAGGCTGCCTCGCTCACACACTGACGCTGTGCTCTGCTGCTTTGGCTCCAGCCTCCCAGGGACTCACAGCCCATCACTCCTGAGCGAGGCCGCCAGTGCCTCCCCCAGCCTGGGCAGAGCCATGCTCCAGCCCCAGATAATCCCAGCAGACCTTCCTGCTCCTGCAGGGCCTGGGTCAGGCTGGCTGGGTTCCCTCTGCCGGCAGTGGAGCAAGGGATGAGCTCCTCCAGGGAGTGGCCGATCCTTTCCTAACAAAGGTGTAGGGAGATGGTGGCTGAACTGCCCCTGGTGTGTCTGGATTTCCCAGAACGCCAGCTCAGGCCCGGGCCTGCGTTCCAGCAGCTGGGATTGCTCTCCAAGTGATGGCAGGAATCCCCATGGAAGGAAACCTCGTTTGCCTGGTTGCTTTGTGGCCCCTGCACTGACAGTCTCAGAATCCATGGATTTTCTTGGCAGGTCTTCCACCATCTCCTTCTCTGTGTCTCTCTTCCCTGCCATTGACAGCATTCCCTTTTTCCCTAATTCTAAGCAGTGTGATCCTGTGGGATCAGCGTACACGAATCCTGGTGGATGCAACCCTCATTAAACGGTTTCATGATATCAAGTTATGGGAGCAGACTGCCCAGAGCCACCTCAGAGTGTGGAGAAGGCCGGGGACACAAATCCACCCGTTTGTGTTGATCTGCAACAGCATTTTCACTGCCAGAGAGCTGCAAACTCTCCCAAAAAGTGAAGATCTGAGCTGAGGAAGCCCCAAAGTGCGGCCGTCCACGGGATGCCCTCACTGCCTGCCCCTCAGGGAAGGTCTCCTGAACTCATTCAAGGCCACAGAAGCATCAGGGTCCCCGAGGCCGTGGAGGAGCCCTTCCTTGGACAAACCCTCCCCTGGCTCAGCAGCTCAGCCCCGCTCCAGCGCCCGGGGAACGCGCTGGGGCTGGGATTTGCTGAGCAAGGCCTGTAAAAATTAACACCTCTCGCCAGGGAGGCAGTGGGGGATGATTAATGAGCACAGGCAGTGCAGGGGGCCGGGGGGACAGATTTGCTAAACTGACAGCAGATAAAATGTTGGTTCCTGCTGGGAACAGCGAGGTTGGCAAACCCCACCATGGGCCAGTGCCCAGGGTTAAGTGGGGAGGCCACAGCCCCATAAATTGTTCATCACCTCATCCAGAGGCACAGCCTTGGAGCCTCTCTGGTCCAGTGAGCCCAGTAATGAAAGGTTCAGAGCTGCCCCGGACAGGAGATCGAGTGCCCTGGTTGCTCCAGCTCTGATAAGATTCTAGATGAGGATTTATTTCGTTAAAGGTGTTTGCAGTGCATCCCTCTCCTCCTCGTTCCAGGGTGATCCTCTGTGTGTGCTGCAGGAGGGGGAGCCTGCAGGGCTCGGGAGAGACTTTTGTCCCAGGAGTAAAACTGGAATGACTGACCAAAGCAAGGGAGGAGCTGTTACCAAATCACTCGGCCCAGAGAAAGATGCAGCAAAACTCACCCAAAACAATTCCAGTTCTGTGTTTATCACGTGACTTTTTGCTCAGGAAAGTTCAAAAGGAGTTTGCTGAGGCACATATTCCTCCCTCTGCTGTGCGTTGCTGAAGTGGCTGAGAACTGTGTGCTCTCCATGGGGCAGGGATGTGGTGCTGGTGCTGCTGGCTCCCTGCTGACCCTCAGGGATGGAAATTCAACAAGCAACCCCCCCAGGTGTTAAAATGTCTCCCACCAAGCAGATCCCCCTGGCTCCAGGAGGGTGGCAGTTGCTGTCACTTCCCCCAGTGTCTCTCCAAGCCATCCTACTTCCCTGAGTGACAGGGTCAGGCAGACATTGACACCAACAAAAACCACCTCCAGTACCCAGGGCAGGAGCACAAGGGCCCTGCAGCCCCTCCTGACAATGGCTTCCTCCTCCATCAGCTCTGGCATCTGCCGTTGACATCAATTCTGATAATTAATGGAACACTTCACTGGCCGGGGCTGGCCATCCATCAGCAGCTGCACTCTGAAGCCTGGCTGATGCCACCATGGGGAGCACAGAGGGATGTTCAGGGAGCTCTGCTGGATATGGGGAGCAGGGAAGGGCAGGTGGGAAGGAGGAGGAACCTGGAGGGAAGGGACGGGTGAGCACCCGCACGGAGGCAGCAAAGGGAGGAGCTCTGATGGTTTCAGACACTCCCCTCCGTGTTTCTGACACGTTACAAAAATTGCACAGCCTTGACCTGGGGGTTCCAGTCAAGGTCAAGCTCTGGGCTTTGATTTATCCTGGCACTGGGCAGCTTTGAAGCTTCCTCAAGGTGCCTGCACAGAAAAGCCCCCAGAGGCTGTCCCTGCGCAAGCAGGATCCAGCTCTCCTGGCAGAGCAGCAAACACGGCAAGTGCCCGGGAGCCATCCAAGGCCATCCTATTTTCAGACGTGGCTTCATCATGAGGTGTTCTAAGGACAGGGGATTGCATTTGTGCAGCACAACAGATCCTGGGTCCCCGGGGTGCTTTGGAGAACGCTCCAACCATCCCCTGCAGCTCTGTCAAGTCTCCGGAGCCGCTGTTCCAGACGAGCTTCCCGAGGGGACGCCGGCCCCGGGCAGCAGAGCAGCTTCTGTTCCCGGAGCTCAGCCCTGCCTGGGCCGTCCTGCGGCTCTGCCATGGCACCACAGCGGCCTGGGCTGCTGGGGCCGTGCAGCAGGGACAGGGCAGGGCCCCTGGCGAGGAAAACGCATCCCAGAAGGGCTGCACCTTCCTCTGGACTCCCCTGGTGAACTCCGGTCTCCTCCGAACCCAACCCCCTAAGCTGGGCTTGGGGCTGTCGCTGGGGCTGTGGCCCAGCTCAGGTGAGACCCCTGCCCACAGCTGGGGAAGGTCGTCCCGTGGCACCCGGGAGCTGTTCATAAACACAGGGAAACGTTCCTGAGACATCCGGGGGCTCTGGAGCTCCTTCCCTGTCCGCTCAAGGCCCTTGTGGGCTCCTCAGGTGCTGTCTCCTTCCCACCACGGGAATATTTGGCCTTCCACCAGCTGCTCTCCCTTGGCTCAGAGAGAGAATCCTGAGCTACCTCCCACGGGAAGTGAGGGAGAGGAAGAATAATGGGGGTTCTGCTTTTTTGGAAATGTTTTGGAACATCCTAAAAAAAAGAAAAGCCTGTCATTTCCAGCTTATAACTTCCTTTAAAACTCTCCCGTCCCCAAGACTTTTCTATTGTTTCAAAGTTCTTGTGACCTTTATTTTCTGCCTTTAGTTTCCCAAGTAATAAAACCGTAAGCAGCAAGATGGGATTTGGGGGCTTTTTTCCTTTCCTCCCGCTTGAGACAGAGCCGTGTTTGAAGCCACAAGGTGAAGGAAGGGAGATTTGAGCTGAGCAGAGGCTGTGGCACTCCTGGAGCTGACTGATAGCAAAACAATCAGTCAGTTATTAGGAGACACAAATCACTCTCCCAGATTAAGCGCTGAAAATAATAACCATGCAAAGCTTGGAGGGAGGCACGGCAGAGGCAAAGGTCATTAATTGACTGGGGAGGTTTTTGGCTACAAGTTCCAGGGGAATTATCTCTCTTTTTTTTTTAAGCAAAGAAGAAACCATATCTGGTTCTCTTATCAGTGGCAGTGATTGCTGGTGCTGCCTCTTCCTCAGTGTTAATTCACTGTTCCGTGGATCCCAAGTAATTTCTCTTCCTTGCAGTTTTTCTGTTATTTTATTTATGTGTTTGGTGTTTCTGTAATGCTCCTGCTCTCTATCTAAACATGAAGCAAGATTAGAAATGCTCCATAATTAAGAACTCCAGGAGATAAATGAAGCCTATTTCAGACACCTGGAAAGTCTTCCAAGGTCTCCTCTTGATCGTCCCCTTCTTATAATGCATTTCTTTTATTTCTGCCTCATTTGTCCAAACAGAAATAGAACAATTTTTCTAAAACAACTAGAAATGACCCTTTTGAGCCTTGAACAGGGAATTCTGCTCCACACTCCATTTTCAGAGGAAAAGGGAAATACTCGCGCAGCCCCAGTGCACATCCAGGTTAGTGCTTGTGCCTCCCAGGGAGCACCCCCAGAACTGAGGATGGAGACGTTCAGGGAAATGGAGCTGTGTGAGTGCCAGATGCTCCATCTGGGCTGGTTCAGACTCTTTTCATCTCCTCTGGTGCAGCCCTTTCATTCCGAGCTGCAGTGACATCAATCAGGGCAGGACCCTCCAGGTCCAGAGGTTTTCTCTTCCCAGTGAAATGATCAGAGAATCCAAGAATAATCGGAGTTGGGCCCACAAGGATCATCAAGTTCAGCTCCTGGCCCTGCACAGGCCAATCTCAAGAATCAGCCCGTGAAATTGCAGCAAAAGGCAGGAGTTTCGGGCACATTACCTTCCCTGCAGGCTCTCCCCAGAGTCAGGGCAACTCCTGTGCTTTCACAGAAGAGCAAACAGCCAAAAGTGCCTCTAAAACACATCAGAACCACCGAAAATCATCTGAACACCCAAAGCAGCCCGTGCAAAGAGGGGCAGTCGGAGCTCAGCCCCTCAGGCTGGACGCTGCTTTAGGGCGCTTCGCTAATCCGCCTCAGGTCCCCAACCTTCCTTAATTGCAATTGTCAGAGAGTGGATTAAACTCCTCAGCCTCCCCTGTGGAGACAAACTTCCCGTGAAAAATCATCCTGCAGCGTCCTGTTTGTCCTGCAAACGCCAGGCCTGGGCCTGGGAAGGGGGTGGCCAAAGACACCCCAAGTGTGGGGTTTGCAGCTCCTGCACTGAGCTCCGGGCGGCTCCTGCAGCTCTCGTGGGCTGCTCCTCGGGCTCGTTAATCCCCCCCGTTACTCATTAGCACCAATTAGCTGCCCTCACACCTCACGCCCTGCTCGCTGCTCCTGGTGACAACACTCCAGCCTTGTTCCCGCTCCATGAAAACATCTTCGGGTTTAATAAGAGCTCCCATCTCTCTGCTGGTTCCAGGCTGTCGTTAGCTGTCACCACAAGTTACAAAATAATCATTATTTCTCTCAGAAACGTAGACGTGAACAATACACTCATAATTTAATCCTCATTTTTCATTTTGATACCACACAAAGCCCAACTGTTTGAATTTTCAGAAATCACTTTTTGCCTCCCTGCTCATTTAGCCTCAGACTCCACTGGTGAAGAGAGAGGAAAAGCAGAGGAAGGAAATAGAAACCTCAAAAAAATATTTGTTTTATTTCAGTGCAAATCACTTCAATCTAAACGTATTTTCTTTTTGTTTGCACTGAAACTGAAACTAACGCGGGCACTTTTATGAAATATTGAAACACGTGGGTTGCTACAAACATTTTTCCTCCTCCAAATGCGCAGAGCGTTGGTAATTCTGTTTTCCATGGGCAAATCCTTCAAACCAAAGGCGCCGCAGCCCCGGCGAGGGGATCTTTGGGGGCTCCACGTTGGTTCCTCACCGCCCGCTGCTCCAGCCTCAGCCCAGCGCTGCACAGAACAAACAAAAGATGTTTGCCCCAGTGAGAACAGGAGGAACCCGGGCATTTATGCCAGGATTCCACTCTGTCCCTGCCACAGAGCAGTTCCAGCCTCAAGCTGAATCCCAGCCCGTCCCCATCCGAGGGAATCCGGCTGCAGGAGCAGGGCCCCTGACCCTGGCAGTTCTCAGTCCTTCGTCTGCAGCACGGAGCAGTTCCTACCCCTGCTAACACTGATAACGTCGCTGATATATTTGTTCAGCTCTTCCTCGCTGAAAAAAAATTAATTTATTAGAGGTTGACTGCAGCGATTTCCTAAACTGAGGAGAATTAATTGGATTGTTTTGCCTGGGAAACGTGAAAGCCTTTCAGAAAAAACTGACAACAACAAAAAAATGATTAGTGTGTTTGAATTACATGTTCCAGGAATTAATTTATTTTCAATTTAATTAAAAATAAAAAAAAAAAACCAAAACCACACACAAGGAATAAGAAAGTAAAGGGAAAGGAAGGAAGGGTGTCTTCTTCTGTCTTCTCCTTTTTCTGTCTGCCTCTGTCTTTTTCAGTTGCCTTTCTGGTTCATTTCTGGACACTTAAGGATCATTCCTGGACGTTTAAGGATAATTTCTGGACTTTTAAGGATAATTTCTGGACTGTTGAGAATCATTTCTGGAGATTTAAGATCATTTCTGGGCCTTTGAGAATCATTTCTAGACATTTTAGGATCATTTCTGGGCCTTTGAGGATCATTCCTGGACGTTTAAGGATCATTTCTGGACACTTAGAGAGATTGTTTCTGGACCTTCAAGGATAATTTCTGGACTTTTGAGGATAATTTCTGGACATTTTAGGATCATTTCTGGATATTTAAGGATCATTTCTGGGCCTTTGAGGGTCATTCCTGAGGGTGTTGCTGGTGAGGGATGGATGCAGCAGCTCCCCGTGGTTGTGCTCCGGGCTGAGGTTCCATAACCGAGCAGTTCGCTGCTCCCCACCCCGAGGATGCAGCAGCAGTCACCTGTTTCTAGATGTTTGAGATGTTGTTCTTCCCCTCTTGTCCTTTCTGCACGGAGAAATGTAAAACATTTGCCAGCGTTGTTCAGGGAGGAACAGAAATCAGCGCGTGTGACCTTCCCTCGGCTGCCCCGGAACCAGGAGCCCTTCCCGTGTTCGGATTCGTGGCTCTCCCCTCCACTCCCAGCTCCTCCAGGAGTTTCATGCATAATGCAGCAGCGCTTTTGATTGAAGTCAAAAAAATCTGCTGACAGAATGTAGTGTCAGGCATCTGGGGAGATGTCTAATTAATTATTATAATTGACATCCACACCAGATGTCTGATAGACGAGGGTCTCTTTGTTGATAAAAGGTTTGGGTAATTCTGTTTGAACAGCACTTTCAGAACAATATGTTTTCCATTTAGGTCACGGGGAAAAAAAAAATGATTTTTTTTTTCCAGGAAATTGAATTCCGTTGGAGAGCAGCGTTCTTTGGTCTCGCCTTCCAACTCCTAACCAGCCTTGAAAAAGCCTGGGATGAAGGATGCCATGGAAAAACATCCATCACTGCACTGCCCAGTGATCAAAAGCACTTAGCTGGGAAGGGCAGGATCTGCCACTATGTTTTATTCTTTATAGTCACCAAGAGGAGCAGCTGATCTGACATCCGTAAAAAATAATCCCAATAAAAAAGGGAAAACCTCAATCAAGGAGCCGTTCTCACACCGAAAGCTGATACTTCATCTTATCAGAGAAGAGCAACAGCTCTGGAGATTTTTCCAGTCATTTTCATTCTCCCAGAACACCTCGGGGCGCGAAGGGACAAAGCACAGGGAAACTTGATCCCCCGAACTCCAACCAGCTCCCAGCCCGGAGCCTTCCGGGACAAGAGAGCCTGAGCTCCTCCCTGCCTCAGCAATCCGCCTTCTGCATCTCTGCTTCTCTCTCCGGCCTGGGCCTGCTGAGGAAAGGTCTCCTCGTGGCGAGCACACTGGAGAGAAGCAGAAAGAACAGAAAATCCAGCTTCGTGAGCTTCCCAGGATCTCAGGAGTCCCATTTCAGAAAGGGAGCACCTCACTTAGGGCAGCAGCTCCCTGAGCTGGCTGCGGCTCACCCAGGATTTCACACACCTCAGAGCAGCACAAACTGAACTCTGCACGTTGTTCCTCCACCACAGCAGAGAGCTGGAGATGCTCAGGTGACGCTCGGGTGACACTCAGGTGATGCTGGGGTGACCCTGGTGCTCCCTGAGCTGCCAGGACCTTGTGCCATCCCCAGGGGCTGCCTTGGGCTCAGACGTGAGCCAGCCTTGAAAGCAGAGAGAGCGCCTGACGTCCATCACTCCAAACTGCTTTTCTCTGGCAGCCGTAGGATGGCTCTGTGTGAATTTGAAGTGAGGGTGAAGTACAGAAAGCCCTGCCTGTGTTTATTCCAGATAACATTTTATGTTTTATTGCCAGCTCCGCTGCAGAAGGTGCAGATTTCCAGGAGCTGCACTCAGGCCAAGGAGCACCACTCGGTTTAATCCACATTAACCAAAGCCTGGCAATCTGGATGCCTTTGGCAGTGCAGAACTCCTGCAAATTAAATCAGAGCATCCACAGCCCCCCTGATGATTCCATGCCCAGTTTGGGGCACACCAGTTACCTGTGAGGGTTTCCAAAGCTCTCGCGGGTTTGGCCCTGGTGGCAGAGGGGGCACAGGCAGAGGGGTTCCTGCCGTACCTCTGGAGCTGTTTCAGGAGTTCCCTGCTCAGCTCCAGCTGCAGCTGCCTCAGCTGGGCCCTGCTCTCTGACTCAGCCACTCAGAGCAGTCTGACAGATTGGCTTAAATTGCCCGTTAAAGTCCCCCAGCTAAAAGTAACTGCAGACATTCCAAGGTATTTTGATGCCCAAGGCAGCAGAGAGGCTCCAGTCATCATTTCAAAGTCTGCAAGTGCCAATTTGCATCCCAGATACCCAATTTCCCTCCCAGATGTGGCTGGCAGATGCAGGCACCTGACCTTACAGAGAGCCCTGAACAAGGATCTGTTTTAATGGCAATCCAGGCACTTGTTTTGGGGCTGCATTTTACCTCATTTCAATCATCGGGAATTTAAATGTCGTTTCTTGGCAGTTTGTGGGGAGTCCCTTTCCAGTTAAAAGAGATTTGTAATGATTACTCCCTGCAGTTGTGTCTGATGTGGCCCTTTTGGGGTGGGGAGTTGAGTGCCCTGACACCTCTGTGTGTAACTCCAAGGGTTGGCATCACTTCTGGAAACAGAATCCCAGAATCCTGGAATGGGGTGGGATGGAAGGACCTTAAATCCCACCCAGTGCCAGCCCTGCCATGGCAGGGACACCTCCCACTGTCCCAGGCTGCTCCCAGCCCCAATGCCCAGCCTGGCCTTGGGCACTGCCAGGGATCCAGGGGCAGCCACAGCTGCTCTGGGAATTCCATCCCAGCCCCTGCCCACCCTCCCAGGGAACAATTCCTTCCCAAATTCCCACCTAACCCTGCCCTCTTTCCAGGACACGAAGTCTCCCTGTCAGACAGTCCCTCCCTGGGTTTTGGCTCTCATTAAGGAACCAGAAGCCTGGAATCATTTGCTTTTATCCTGCAGATTTCTCTGGCAAGGATCTCCTGGGGTCGGGTTTGTCAGCACATGGAGAGGATTAGGGAGCCCTGGGAGATGCCTTCAGGAATCCTGGAGCTGATTAAAGCACGGGGAGCTGGCTGGAGGAGCAGTCTCACAGAAACACGGGCAGAAAGGTGGGGCTTTGGAGAGACAAATGAGAGAAGCAGCAGAAGAGGGAGCACCTGCAAGGACCTGCAATGATTTACACCTTTCATTTTCAGCCGGGTTTTCCCTCTGGATTTTGCCCACAGGAACAACACTGTGGCCATTATGGAAATTTCCCCTAAAACAGCAGGAATGGGTTGCTCACTTCCAGCCATGAAAAGCTGTTTCTCCCCCCAGCTGCTGGGTGAGCACGAGGCAGTAGGAGCTGGAGATGTTGCCTTTCCCTTTGGTTCCTGGAGATCTCTCATTAGAAAATCCTGCTTTGCATAATTTGCTAGAGCACAGGGAAATCTGACATATTTGGGCTCACATTTTCCTGGATATTTTTTTTGCGAGGGGAAACAAACGTTAATGAGAGTACAAAGCAATCTGATTGTGTCTGAGAAGGGAGTCAGAGGAAAGCAAATTGGTTTCCTGCTTCATAAAAATCTCTGCCGTGGCTGGTGTGAGCAGCTGCTGCTGTTTGGGGAAGGAACCTGAGATCTGGAGGCGAAGTCTCCTTGTTAGCAGAGGCTTGGCTTTGCCATCCTTTCCTCTTCCACTGAGTTGTACCCAAAGAGAAATCCCAGTTCCCAGCCTGGGCTCTGTGGGAGCCTCCCCGACCCCTGCAGGGCTGGGGAGGCACTGGGGAACAGCCAGCCCGAAATCCAGGGATTAGAAGTCCTTGGGGGTTTCCGAGACCTTCCTGAGCTGGTGACAGTCCCAAGGGCTGGGCAGGAGACCTCCAGGCCTCCCTTCCCCTGCTGCCCCCGGGGCCTTTATCCCACGGACAGCTGAGTCCCCGTGACGTCCCTCCTCTGCAGGGGATGCGACAGGATCCGTGTCCCGGCAGAGCTGCTCCTGTGCCGGGGCTGGAACACCTTGGAACTGCTCAGGGCTTTGAATCAGGGCCTAAAGAAGTGGGGGTGGTGGGGAGGGCTGAATGGATGTGGAAAGGAACATTGTGCTTGGTGTGGGGGCAGCGATGGTCACAGCTGAGCAACGCCTCGGGATGGGCTGTCCGGGGTGAGGGACGGGCTGGGGGAGAGCAGGGCTGGACGAGGCTCCGCGAACAAAGTAAACACATGAGAGCAGCCCTGGGCAGGAGCGCTGCCAGCAGTGGGGGGTCTGGGGGAGGTCTGGGGGGTTTCCTGAACGCACAGCCCTGGGCAGGACAGGCTCTCGCTGCTCCTAACCAGCCTGTGGAATTACACAGACCCGGGGAGGACGAGAGCTTCTGGGTGAAGTTTTGTAAATGATTTTGGCCAGAAAATAGAAACAAAATTTTAAAAAAGAGCCCTTGCCCTGCCATTTTCAAAGCAGAACATTCTGACTGTTTCAAAAAACACTTGTTTTTATTTCAAAATGCATTTAGATGTGCGAAGGGCAAAAATATTCCCACAATTCAGGCTGAAATATAGAGGTTTTGTTTTGTGCCAGGCAAATGCTGACAGCCAGCTTTGGGAGGCTGCAGCGTGGCTGCAGGAGGTGCTGATTCATGCCCAGGGAGGAGCTGTTTGGGATATGACTGAGAATTAACCATTTTTGCCCCCTGAAATTTTGCCACAGAATATTGCAGGTTTCAAAGGCAAGTGGGCAGAGCTGCGGGGAATGAATCCATGAAGGGCTGTTAGGCACAAAATCACCAACAGGCGACTACGAGCTGGAAAAGACTGGGAAAATAACCAAGCCAGGCTCCCCATTGTTCCCACACACAGCTCCTGGTGTCCCATTAACCACTCCAGGGATGGAAGCCTGGGTTCCCTCAGCCTTCACTTGGCCCACAATAGCTGCTCTTGGAGATCATCAACTACGCTGGAAATGCTCTTGTTTCACTCTGTGATTTCCCAGCCCGAGTCATGAACTGAGTCCCTGCTGCCGCAGCTCCTCGGCCCCACTGCGCCTGCAGAGCTCCACCCTGGAGTCACACTTCCACAGGTAATTCCCTTTTCCTCCAGTGCTCCCCTCCTCTGGTCCCTCCCTGGCACGGCGAGGGGTCACTGGGAGGGGCCGGTGCCACCCGTGCCACCCCCGTTTGGGGACCAGCACCACAGCCCAGGTCCCGCTGGAGCTGAGCTCCATTTCCTTAGGAAGGCAGCCTGGAAACAGCAGGAAGGATTTTGGGAAGAGCCAAAGAGCACGAGAGGCAGCAGAGCCCCCGTGTGCAGCAGGGAACTGGGGGAGGCTCCCAGCCAATCTTTGGGAGCGTTCAGCAGCTTTGAACACACCTTGGAAAAACTGGAGTAAATCCTTTTGAAGTGATCAGTGATCCCGCTGGGGGAGCAGCTCCGGAGCAGGGGCCGGGCTGGGATCTGGGGCGAGCTGAGGGTGCTCTGCGTTGTCCTGGCTCGCTCCAGCCGGGACCAGGAGCCCCAGGGTGAGGAGCTGTTCTTGGAGAAATCGTGCCGAAGGTTAAATCGTGCTGCTCGGGAAGGAATTGTTTCTTTTCTCCATTGTGCCTGCAAATGGAATTACAGAATCTCCTGGAAGGGACCCCAGGGATCACCAACGTCCAAGGAGACAAAGAATGAGGGAACTCTGAGCATCCCAGCAGTGACAAGTCCTTGTGGCTGGCCAGGAAAACGCTTCCAAGCCATGATTTTGGATCCAAAATCCACTTCTGTCCAATTCCCAGCACTCTGCACGAAAGACTCCAGTGTTCACATCATTTTCTGGGAGGAACATCAGAAACTTTGGCCTTGTCTCATCTCATTTCGGGGAGGTTTTGGCACTAATGGTTCATTGCTGCATCTCAACAGCACCGAGCCCCTGCTGTCACACTGGGGCTGGCTCCTGGGGGCTCCGTGGGGGCTTCTGGACCAGAAACGTTTTGCTCCCAGGTTGGAATGGCGAATTCACACCAGGCAAGTCCTTCAAAACGATGGAGGAGGGACAATTCCCACAGGGAGACCTCTCCCTCCCTGAGAGGGGCAGCGGAGGGAAGGGAATTCAGTCCCTTGGCAGGCCCCTGGCAGCTCCCCGTCCTCGGTGCCCATAAATAACTGCACAGATCCCCTGAGGAAACCTCCCTGCCTGCTCCTGGTGCAGCAGGTGGAGACTGTGCAGGTTTTCCACGGTTCTGGGAAAAAATAGCACTGAGAGAGTTACTGGAAATGCTGCTGGGAGCTGGCAGGGAGGAAAACTGCCAGGAAAAGAGCTGGGAGGGGAAAGTGCCCAGTGGTCCGCAGCACTGGGGCAGGGCACACCCAGCAGCATTATTTGGGCTGGCTGCAGGCAGAAGTCACTTATCCTCATTGTTTCTTTTTTTCCCACTTTTCCAGGGAGTCAGAGGGTTTTTACTCTCACATCTGGATCTCTCCACCAAGGGGAGATTCGGTAAAGCTCATCAAGATTAATTCTTTAAAAGAATAAATGAAAGCACATTAAGCAACCTATGTAGACACGCTCACTTGGAATTAAGAGGTCCGTAATTAAGTTTTTCTTAATTCACTTTTGAAGTGACTTGAGCCAAATTGAATTAAGGCCACTTTAATTTTAAATGAGAGTATCCAGGCCTAGGTTTAATATAATTTAACTAATCCACTTGCAGTTCACACCACTAGTTAATTTCCGTGTAAGCAAGCCCTTAAACAGACAGCAGGGACACAACTTTGTTTTCCCTTTTCCATCTAGAGAGGGAGCCACAGAACTTCTTTTCCCCAAGAAAACTCCTGTTCTCTGTGAATTTAACCCTTTTTGGGCAGTTTAACCCCCTTCTGCCAGGCCTGGGGTGACCCCGGGCGGGATGTGCCGGGCGCGTGCTGTGGCACCCTCAGCTGGAAGGACACAGGGATGTGCCTCTGGTGGCCCTGCTGGGCCATCGCTGGTGGCCATCTCCCAAACATTCCCTCTCCCAGCATTTTCAAGCTGATTTTCGTGTAGGGTGAATAAAATTTGGCAGCAGGGTCTGGGAAGACCCCACTGGCCTGGCTGAGGGGGCAGGACCAGGCAGAGGTTTGGGTGGAGTTCATCCAAAAGGGCTTTGACAAACCCAGGAGAGGAGCTGTCGCTGCTTGGTGGGGCTGGAACCACTCCAGCCAACGAGCTCTGCTTAATTAATGCCATTTACAAAGCTCCCGAGGTCAGGTTCTGCTGCCCTGAGCTGTGGCAGCAGCGGGAGGGGTGGTGTTCCTCGCGTTAATTTAAATAAGGGATCTCTGGGAGCTTCTGATGGTGACAAGTCATGGACAGAGCAGCCCGCACGGGACCGTGGGGCTGGAAGGGACCTCGAGTGTCGGGGGGAGGAAATATTTGCAGCGCAGGGCAGGGTCAGCCCAGCTCACGCAGAGGGCACAGACCCAAAATTGCTCTGGATCTGAACTATTCCAGCTCAGGGACAGCCTCGGCCAGGTCAAGGCTCTGAAGGGTTGAAGTGACCCTGGGGGGGCACAGAACCCCCTGAGAGCCTGGGAGTCACCCAGAGGTGAATTCCTGCTGTGCTCCCTCAGGAATCACTGCCAGGATTCCCTCACTGCACTCACGGGGGGCACTGCCTGTGCACAGCGGCTGGGAAAGAGATGGTCCCAAAAAAAGCATCATGGAATGGTTTGGGATGGAAGGGACCTGAAAGCCCATCCAGTGCCACCGCTGCCATGGCAGGGACACCTCCCACTGTCCCAGGCTGCTCCCAGCCCCAATGCCCAGCCTGGCCTTGGGCACTGCCAGGGATCCAGGGGCAGCCACAGCTGCTCTGGGCACCCTGTGCCAGGGCCTCCCATCCTCACAGGGAGGGATTCCCTCTGTAAATCAGTCGGGATCAACCCTCTTTCAGTTTCAAACCATTCCCCCTGTCCTGGCACAGGCCCTGCTGAAAGGTCTGTCCCCATCTCTCTCATAACCCCCCAGAGTTCTGAAGTTCTCTTTCAAACCCATTTTGGGGCTCAGGCAGTTCAGGTTTGTCCCCTGACCCACACTTCTCCTGCAGCAGCTCCCCCAGAGCCCCCCGTGTCCCCCCTGCCCCTGCCAAAGGCACCAGGAGGTCCTGCCCTACCCAGCCCAGCCTGGGGCACAGGGCAGGAGGAGTTGCTCATCCTGACAATCAATTTTCTGGGGTAAGCAGTGAGATCCAGCAGCAAACTCCAGCAGGAACCACCTGGAATCTCAGCTGGCACCTCCTTCACCGAACAGAGCCTCCCGGGGGTGCAGAAGCTGCTCCTCTCCTCAGCAGCTTCACGGGGAGATCCCGCCGGGCCCCGGGGGGCCTTCCACCCTTCCCGCAGCCCCTTTGATTCCCTAAATCCAGCCGCACTTCCCGGAGGCTTTTCCCTGGCAGAGCCTCGGGCAGGCCCTGCCTGCGGCTGCTCGGGTTTCTTCCTCAGGCATCTGAGTTCTTCCAGCAAGACGAGGGAAGAGACACGTTTTGTCCAAATATCATTTAATCGAAAGGAAATCTCTTCTCACGGGAAAAGAAGGAGAACAGCCCTCTTTTGAGGTGGTTTCAAGCACCCTCATGATGGCCATCCCTGAGCTCGCCAAACCTGGCTCCCTGCCTCTCCCTCAGCAGAGGGTGGGAAGGAACTCCTGCTGTCAGCGTTTTACTTCACTTGTGACCCACCACCTCTCCTCAAATAAATTCCCACTGAATTATCTGAAGTGAGCAGGGAGCGAGGGGTGAGAGGAATTCAGGCTCGCAGGGTAATGCAGAAGTTATTTCAGCTGGAAGATGGAGTGCGTCGCCTGCATTTAAAAATCATTTAAAATGGGCAAAGAGGTGGCTGGAACTCAGTGGGAAGTTGCTGACTGATTTGAATTTGTGCTCCAAAGGCCCTCTGGAAAATAAAAGTCCCCAGGGAAATGCCCTGGGATGTGGGGAATGGTTTAAATCAGAGCCAGAGGGAGGTGGGACCCAGGGGTGGAGGATCCAGGCTCTGCCTCCCGGGACACAGAGGGGAACCCACGGCTCCTCTCCCCCCTCGGCCACATTTCTATTTTGGGGTTTTTTTTGTCTTCAGACTCATTTCATTTTGCAGCACATGTGAGATGACCCCAGGAGTTCAACTGCACGGTTTTTATTATTATTATTGATGGGGTTTCGAGGTTAATAGGTGTTTGTTGTTATGATTCCATCTCCTGTGCAGCTCCGGGTGCGTCCTCCTGCGGGACACCTGCGGGGTTTGCACCCATTTCAAGGCACATCCTTGTTTTCTGAGGCCCTGAGTGTCTTCTCCACCCCCCAGCACGCTCAGGATGAACACCCAGGCTGGGAAATGCTTTCTACTCCACTGCAGCCCGTCACGTTTAATAAAAAACCCAAATAAATAACGGATCTTCACTCGCCTTTGCCCGCTTCTCCCACTGGTGCATTTTTTAGCATTTCTGGAAGACAGGTGGATATTCCCAGGGGATGGGTGATGTCCTTGGGGCGTCCAGGCTGCAGCAGGGCTGATCCAGTCTATGCACAGCCTCCATCTCAGGCTGCTCCCTGCAAACCACATCCCTGCGAACCTTTGACTTGGGAAACCGGCCCTGGAATCTCTGCTCTTCCCAGGAAAGCTGAAATCCATGAGTTTGTGCTGCAATTCCCACCTGCAGGACGGGTTTTACACCCCCTCCAGTCTCACCAGGGCTGTCTGGGGGCTTGGATGGTGGGACAGAACAGGGTTTGTAAACAGATAAAATGGGGAGAAAATGCAAACCCCAGCTGTTTCTTGGTTTGGAAAGGAGAAAATGCCTCCAGCTTCGGAGGCAGCGAAAAGTTTGCAGCATTTTATATGAGCCTGGATTCCCGTGTGGGATTTGGAGTGAATTTTACATCAGGTTCGCCTGGAAATGTTCCAGCCTGCAACTGAAAATCAAACTCTACGAAGGCTCCAAACCTGGGCGACTCCAATCCCATCCAGGCTGAGATTTCCCGAAGCTGGCGGGAGGAGCATTCCCGGGAATTTTAATTAGCACTGGGCACAGAGATGCTGGCGGTGATAAGGGAGGGTTATCGGTGATAAGGGAGGGTTATCAGCCCCCACACCTGGCCCAGCCCCAGGCAGGAGGTGGCTCTGACAGCCCCAAACCCCTGCTGGAGCCAGCAGAGACCTGGCCCAGCACAGGAATGACCCGGACACGGCAGCGCTGCCACCAGGGATGGGAATGGGCTGGGAGCTCGTGCATTTGGAGGGGTTTCTTTTTTTCTTTTTTTTTTTTAATTCTTTATTCTTTATTTTTTATTTTTTCCTGCCTACTGGGAAGCAGAGATTATCCAGAGTGTGCTCCTATGACTCAGGGAAAGCCATCAACATGCAAACTCCAGGGCAGCAGGGTTTGATGCTGATTGCCAGCCCTGTCCTCTGATGGGGCTGGATGCTCCAGAGTTTCCTAATGAGCAAACTTCAGCCCAGGACTGACAGCCCTGCTGGGAGGGCTCTGCTCATCGGGGGGAAGCTCAGCTTTAGAGGCACAGACTATTCCTTAATTCAGGTTTTAACTCAGACTTGCACAAGCAGTCAAAGCACCGGTGAGGCAAAACTTCTGTAAGAACCTCACGTGGCCACGGTGGGCGAGGATTCCTGGCGGCTTCCACTGCCAGAGGGCAGGGATGGGTGGGATACTGGGAAGGAATTGTCCCCTGGGAGGGTGGGCAGGGGCTGGGATGGAATTCCCAGAGCAGCTGTGGCTGCCCCTGGATCCCTGGCAGTGCCCAAGGCCAGGCTGGACATTGGGGCTGGGAGCAGCCTGGGACAGTGGGAGGTGTCCCTGCCATGGCAGGGGTGGGAGGGGATGGGATGGGATGGGATGGGATGGGATGGGATGGGATGGGGATGGGATTGGATTTAAGGTCCCTCCCAATTCCATCCATTCCAGGATTCCATGATTCAAACAGCTTTGTGTGGCTGTTTTCCCCAGCAGCAGGCACAGCCAGAGGATCCAAAATGCCCTTGAGCTTCAGGAATAAAAGGCAGAAGAATAAGGGGGGGGGGGGAAAGCCCCGAACAACCTGAGCAGCAGCTGGGACAGCATCGCCAGGTGGTTAAAAAACCTGGAGGGAGCCTCGGTGCAGGTTTTTGTTACAGCAGCGGTGCCGAGCCGACCTTGCCTGATCCAGGTGAGGCAGCAAAACAGGGATGGAAAGGTGGAAGGTGGAAGGATGGAAAGGTGGAAGGATGGGAAGATGGGAAGATATGCAGGCTCGTGCTCCAGCCCTCCCCGCCCGGAATTGAAATGACAGCATTAGTATTCAGGATCTTTGCATGTGTTTAAATGTGGATTAAAAATGCATTAATTGGTCTCGTTTTAACAAGCTCTTCTCTTTGTATATCAAATATTTGAAAGATTCAGTATTATCACCTCTTGTCTGGGCTGGAATTGGAGAGGAGAAAGGAAATGTGATTGAGGACTTAAGGAGCATCTCCTCCTGTTTGCTCAGCACCGGGCGCTCGGGTCCAGAGCTGGGGGAATGACTTTGCTGAGCCTATGAACGACATCCGAAGGCAGCACAGCCTGGCACACGGCGCTGCCATCCCGGCAGGAGCAGCTTTTGGCAAGGAAAGCCCCTTTCCAGTGAGTGCTGCCTCGGAGGAGCTGCTGGAGCGGTTGGTGCCGCCTCACCTGGCCCTGGCATCGCCGGCTGTGCCTGCTCAGGTGTTGGAGGAGGGCTGGAAAAACGCCCTGGCAGTGGGAATCCATTCCCTGGGCCCTGTGTATCCATCCCGTGGCCAAAGGCTCTCTCCAAGCCCCTCCTGGTTCCCTCAGTGTACCGCACCTTCACTTTGGACAGCTCCTCGCGCACATTGATCCAAACGTGGATTTTCCACCCCTCTCTCCGTTCTGTGCGCTCTCCTGATTGCCTGGGTGGGCCCTGAGAGCGGACCAAGGTGCTTTATTTGAGGCACCACTTTATGCCAGCCTGATTTCCTGCGCTCTCCTGCAGTATTTTTGGCCCGAGGAATTTGCAGCACACGTGGGAAAAGGGGGAAGGGAGAAAACAGAGTGGAAGCGGTGCCGGCAGGAGCGTTTGGCCTCGTGGGCAGTGCCACCTGCCAGTGGAACCAGCGATGCCACCACGTGTGGCACGAGGGAGCTGCCACACGTGGAGCTCACCAGGGACGGGGAGCTGGAGACACAGACCCATTCCTGGGACGGAGCTGACAGCTCCCGTTCCCTGCCTCGCCCCCTCCTCCAGGGCAGGAGAAAATCCAGCTGAGGGTTCCAAGAGCGGACACAGGAAATCCAGGAATCCGCAGGAATGGGGAAAGCAGCCGCATCCCTGCAATCCGAGCCAGCCCCAGACTGTGCCCTGCGCTGAGCGGGATATTAACAGAGAAATGAGTGTGCCTGGGAGTCACTGCCAAGAAAGAATTCTCATCATAACATGTTGATTCATCAGAGCCAGAATATTTCAGAGGAAAGGACCAATTTCAGGAGATTTTACATTTGGGGAAAATGGAGAAAAGTTTTCGGAATCATCTGCGGGTCACCGTGACTCCCAGAAATGGAACTGTTCTATTTTGCTTCGAATTTGCTCTTTGCTTTGAAACAGAAGTTCAGCTGCAGGACAAAAAGAAAGATTGAAATGGAAACGAAACCTTTGGAAATTACCAAACTGAAATGTTTCTGTGAAACCAGACAGGGCTTTTTTTTTTAATTACTCTGTCAGAGTCTTCATTTTTTGAGCCTTATTTTAGATTTTCAGCTTTTGCAGGGCAGGACAGGGGAAAAACGTTTGTAATGTCCTGAAACCTTCCAGTCCGCAGGGCAAAGGTTGTGTGACAGCACCAGAAGGTGCAGAAGGGGCTTTCTCTGGTCCAGACCACCCCTCTCCACCAGCTGCCTCCTGCTTCCTCACGAGTGATCATCCTGCATTTAAAGCTCTGTCCCTGACCTTGCAGGAGGGGAAGGTGTCCCTCAGGTTTTTTACCCTTTTCTTAATTAAGAAGCTGTATTAAATATTCAGAAATTCTGCTCAGTGACTTTCCTGGGAAGCACAAGGACATCCTGAGAGACAAATCACTTTCTCATTAACACCTACCCGGCCACCTCTCTCCCTCCCCATTCCTCAGCCCTGGTTCTGCTCCTCCAGGGCCACAGAACTGCTGGAGAGGGGCCGGAGCTTTTCCTGAGCTGGGAATGCAGAAAAGGCTTTCAGGGACTTTGGCTCGGCTCAAAGTTTGGCTCTCTGGGAGCAAAGGGAGCAGGAGCAGAGCTGTGGGGAGGATCTGCTGTTCCAGGCAGCTCCAAGTGCTGCTGGCTCTGTCTGTGCATCCAGGGATGGTTTGTGCAGGGGCAGGGCCATAAAAACAGGAGGGGCTCAGAAATGCCAGCCTGGCGTGGCAGACACCCCACAGACTGCCTGTGGGTGACACAGCACGTCCCTGAGCCTGTTGCCAGGATCCTCACAGCCCCTCGGGATGGGCATCCCTGACATCCCCACGGCGCAGCTCCTGCTCGGGATGGATCCAGCTGTTCCTTCCCTGTGGTTTCCCTGCTTTGTTTTCTGGTTTGACCTGTCAGCTGTCCAATAAAGGAGCAGCCCTCAGTCCAGCCTGACTTCCCACGTTTAATCACTGATCAGGAGCACAGGCCATTGCAGAGGTGCTGAATGAGGTGTTTGTTGCCTGTGTGCTCATTTGAGCGGGGGGTGCTGGATCCTGGGGGTGAGAGGTGTTAAAGTCGCTGTCAAAGGGGAATATTCTTTTTTTTTTCATCAAAAAGAACCTCCTAGGTCTGGTTTTTCTGCAGAGATGGAGCAACCACACACCCCAATGTCTCCTGCTTCTCCCAGCATTCCCAGGAAAGTGACAATCCAGGGATCACCACCGCCACCCCAGCATGCAGCCCAAGTTTTGCACAACATTTTGAGCATTTCCATGTCCAGGGAGGCAGCCAAGCAGCCCTGGTTCCTGCAGCCCCGTGGGTTGTTCCTGCAGCAGAGCTGGGTCTGGTGGAGCTCTGCATCCTGTCCTTCCCAGGGCCAGGAGCGATCCTGCTCCATCTGTGCCTCGTTAGTCCTCCCAGCGAGCCCAAACAAAGCCCTGCTGGGCTCCAGAACGGCCTTGGCCAGAGGCAGCTGGGGCTGCAGGAGATGAGGATCCAGGCTCTGCAGGGAGGGCTGGAGGCCATTCCTGGGCCTTTAATTTCCAGGTAAGAAAGATGGAAAAGGGGAGAGGTGTGTGGTGTTGGTGAATGAATATTCCTGGTGGGGTCTGGGCCGGTTTGAGGAGGAATCCAGGGGTTTGGAGCTCTGGAAACGTGGCTGGGAAAGGGTCACTGGCGCTTGGCTGGGAACAGCAGCTCTGTGAGGAGGTGAATGGTGCAGTGGGGGAACTGCATTTGAGGGTCTTTAGACTCTGCAGCTGCAGTGATGCCTGTGACAGTGACAGGCTGGAGCAGCTGTGCAGCCACGGGAAAGGCTGGGGATTGAAAGGTTTCCTCTTTACTGAGGAAAAAATCTGGGTTTGAATCCTCCCAGAGCAGCAGCTCAGCGGAAGGAAATGTTACACAGGGAGAGTCCAAAGCCAGGGGCAGCTGGGGGAACTGGGGCTGTTCAGCCTGAGTAAGCGGAGGCTCAGGAAAAGCTGTGAGGTTGTACAGGAGTCCCTTTTCCTCTGTGAGGGGCAGGACTCGCCTTTCCAGGCTGTTGTGTCCTTTTCCCTGGCAGCTGGGCAGTGCTTGGACACTGCCCGTGGCTGTCGTGTGCTGGCTTGGCCACTCAGGGTCTCACACCCAGCCCAGCGCTCCAGTGGCCTTTTCTGGGCAGGGCTAAAGCCCTCCTGGCCCTTCTCTGGAGAGGGTCTGGGACCCAAGCATGAGTCTCATCCCCAGCAGTGGAGGACAGGAACTCATGGCTTCATTATCCCCGTGCTCAGCTAACGAGGTTGGCCATCCTGGAGCTGCCCATGGCAGCCTCCTCCTGTGGGAATCCATTTTCTGCCCCAAATGATCTGTGTGGGACTCAGGCCTCGGGGCTGTGTTTGTCCTGCCAGTCCCTCCTGCTCCCAGCCCCTGTGCCCCCGCCAGGAGCAGGATTTGGGGCTGGCTCCGTGCTCCAGGCCGGGGCAGAGCGGGGAGGCAGCGATAGCATCTGCTGAGCAGCAGGCACGGAGCTGCAGGGTTATTGTTTGCTAATAGATTGCTTTTGAAAAGCTGCTCAGATGGGACCGGGCGAGCTGCAGAGGTAATTAAAACTCTGCCTATGCAAAAGGCAGGATCTGATTATCTCCCTTCCCGAGCAGGCAGATTAAACCAGGAGGGTTTATTGCACCACTTCTAAGAGCGAGGGCTTGCTTTGAATGAAGTTCATAATGTGGAATATAACAAATAAAACTCTCCAGTTTCTTTTCTTATTTAAATACAGAAAAAGGACAAAACCCACACAAGAACAACAAAAAATCCCCAAATCCAACACACCCACGATTTTATTTTTCAACCATCTTTCTCCTTGATTATTCCTTGGATTTAAACAGCTCCTATAAAGCAGAGCAGGTGCACCCACGAAGGACTATTGTTCCAAAGCTCATTTCTTATCTTTTAAGGCTCTTTGCTCTCATCCTAGAAGGCTTTTCTGTCCCATCCTACCTGAAACAGGAGGGTGGGTTGGTAAAGAGGCTCAGAAATAGCAGCAAAGTCTCCCTGTCACCTCCCCTTGATGACAGGAACGGCTTCAAGCCCATTAAAGGTACTCAAGGTATTTCAGAACCAGGCTGATGTCTGTAATCTCAGCCTGGTTGACAGGCTGTGGTGTTGCCTGTGGGATTTGGTCTCTGCACCGCTCTGGGCAGGGTTAGATCAGAGATCTGGAAGGAACTCCTGCCTGTGAGGGTGGGGAGGCCCAGAGCAGCTGTGGCTGCCCCTGGATCCCTGGCAGTGTCCCAGGCCAGGCTGGATGGGGCTTGGAGCCACCTGGGACAGCGGAAGGTGTCCCTGCCAGGGCAGGGGGTTGGAATTTGATGATCTTTAAGGTCCCTCCCACCCCAAACCACTGTTGGATTCCATGATCTGCTGCTTCTACTGCCTTGGCCCAGAGATGGGAGCCCAGGTGTGCCCAGGAGTCACCCCCTAAACCCCGCTTAGCTGGGGGCAGAAGCTCTGAGCCAGCTCTGCGTGGGCTGAACCAGGCCCTGCAAGTCCCCTCCACGCAGAGGAGAATCCTTCAGAGCTGCTCCTGCCCTGGGCTGCCGTGTCCCTGTGTCCCAGTGCCTCTCTGCGGTGAATAATGGTCACTAGTGGTGACCGCAGCCAGCTCTGAGGGATGGCTGTGGGCAGCTGGGCTGACAGAACCACCCAGAGGAGTGTGGGCAGCTGGAGAGGGAAAAAACAAAAGAAAAAAGAAAAAATCAGTAGTTGGAGCTGTTTTCCTGGCGCACTGGAGAGGGGAGGCTTTGCCTGCCCTGGGCTGAGCTGCCAGCTGAGTTTCTGCCCAAACAAAACAGGCTGTGGTGGATTTAGAGCGGCCTGGAGAGCTGGGGACAGATCCCATCCCTGGGCACTGAAACCTGCCAGCACGGGTTGGTTTTGAGCTGAAAAACAACAAGAAAAGAAGGATTGTGGTGCAGGGAGGTGGCAGTGCCCTCGTGACTGCTGTCCCCATGTTCCTGCCGAGGTCACCGGCTCTGTGCAGCTCGGGCAGGTGGGTGAGAGAGATGAGAGGTACATAAATAAATATCCAACACAGCCAGCAGGGCCACAGGGGTTCGTGAGGTCTCAGTGCTGTTCCTATAAAAAGATCTCAGTATCTGCCAGCAGAAAAGGACGAAAGGCTGCCCCTCCTGGGATCAGAAACCTTTTCCAACCTTCTTCACCTGAGCGTGTCCCCTTCAAGCTGCTCAGTGCAGGAGTCCTGGATCAGGGGTCAGCCCTGCGCATCCTGTCCCAGGGTGAGCTCTCTGCACAGCCCCTGCTCCTCTGGAAGAGGTGGCTCCATGCAGGAATTACAGGGCGAGGTCACAGGGCCCTGTTCCGTAATGGATGGACCTGGCCGAGCTGATGTAAAACCTGTCCAGCCCAAGTGAGACCCTCGTGCTCAGCCCGAGTGAAACACTCATGTTTTGGGAGCGCTCAGATCCGTCTGTGTGCCCTCAAACCCAGCACGTGCATGCAGGCATCCACACATTTTATTGCCAGTAGGAAATGAAACCCCCGATTAAAAGACATTACCCAAGATTAAAAGTAACACCGAATCTAATTTCAATTGTTTGTGGCAGGAACCCAATTTTCAAATGATAATAGCAATAATTAAAAAGTCCCTTATCAACAGAGACAAAAGTGCTGCCTGTTGGCAGGTGGAGCTGAGGAATGGGGCGAGCTTGGGCACCTCAGAGCTGAAATCAATTTTCAGACAGAGTTCAAACAAGCTCCAGAACAATTCTGCTTTTGTTGTGCCTTTTCCATGAGGGGAGGAAGATCCTTTCCCTGTGCATGTACATGGGCTTTTCTCCTATTTTTCTCTCTCCTTTATCCACAAGGTCACATTAGCTGGAACAAAACCTCGCGTAAACAAAACTATTCTGTTGTAGAAATGCGGTCTGGGGAAAGTTCAAAAACATCTCAGACCTCCAGTTTGGGCTTTACTCGTAATTATGGATTATCTTATTTAGAATTAGCAAATGCACCTGCTCAGCCTTTGAAGAGTTGGCCAAGGAGGGTTCTGGGAGCTCTCTGTCCTGACTCCTGAGCTCCACCGTCATCCCTCTGGTGCGGTGGGGAGTTCACAAGCACAAATTAGGTCTAATTAAAAAATATCTGGATGCACATCTGGAAAATGAACTTTTTCTTTGCCCTGAGAACTCTCAGGTTTCGGCACACGCACTTTCCAAAGGCAACAGAGTGCAGAACTGGGGGTTCAGGCTTTTGTTTCACAGAATAGAAATTCATTGTACAGTCCCCTCTCCTCCCCTCCAAAGCCATCCAGGCCCAGCCCGCCCAGCCCAGTGACACCCTCAGGAACAGACACGGGACCTTCAGAAAGTCTCGTTCCTCAGCCTCAGTCATTCCCAGGGGATGGAGGGTGTGGGAATCGCTCGTGATGGAGCAGAGCTTTGCTCTCTGCAGGATGCTCAGTCCAGGTCCCTGCGGAGCTCTCCCTTGTCACCCCTGGTCACAGACGCTGGGCCCGAGGTGTTTGTGAGGAGCCGACACCTCCCGGTGCTCAGCAAACCCATTGGTGCTCCCTCAGCAGCGTTAATTGTCCCTAATTAGCACAGGCAGTCCCCGGGCAGGGGAAAGTCTTTCCGATTGTCTTCATTGTTATTTGACTGCAGGGTTCAGGACAGGCTGAGTTCACTCTGAGGTCTCTGACTTGGAGGGGCTGGCATTTGTCGTGTTTCTGGTGCTGCAGAGAATGAATCCTCCCCCAGTGTGTGTTTGCTCTCCCAGCCCCGTACTGGGCAGGCTGGGACATCTTTCACTGTCACTTGAAGCTCTTTCTGCTGGTGCCATCAGAGTGGCTCACGAAAACCCTGCAGAAAGGATCTCATTCCACATTTAACTGTGTTTGTGGAGCTGCTCTAAACCCACGTCGGTTTCATCCTGGCTGCGTTCTCCATGAACAGGATTTTTCCTCCTGGGATGAGCCATTATTCCTCACTGAGAGGAACCAATATGTATGCCTCAACACGTGTCATAAATGAGGTGAAGAAAATTCCTATAAAAAACCTGTGCTGCCCTGTGCCCAGAGAAGCTTCACCCGGCAGCCAGTCAGGGCAGGGAAGGCTTCCATGATCAGACTGCGAGCAGATCCCTGCCCCCCCCTCCCTCCCCCAAGCTCGCTGTGCTTGCTGAGGGCAAGTACCCGGATGCCCGCGAAAAATGCCCGCCAAAAATTCCCGCCAAAAGCGGGCCCGCGGAGCCATATTGGGGGCGGCGTTTGGGGGCACACAGAAGCAGCCAGCCGC
>VZTI01005303.1:252812-272961 GCA_013397865.1 Struthidea cinerea
TCTGCCAAACCAATGCTGACAAATAGCCGGGGTTCTGTGGTGACGCTGTCCCCTTGCCTTCTGTTTCTTTCCCCCTCTCTTTCTTCTCTCTCTGCTCCTTTTTCCTGTTCTTCTCCCCCCCGCCCCCCCGCCTTTTAAATAAGAACACTTGGGTTTCTTTTTTGTTGTTGTTTGCTTGTTTGTTTTATTTCAATAAACTGTTTTCAGGTGTAATATTGCATGTTAGTGCTTGATTTTTCGTCAGAAAAATCTATCAAAAGAATCCTTCCCGGCTTTCCCTTTATAGTGGAACGCGACACTCATGCACTGATCAAGGCTGATTTTATCTATCAGCACAGGCGTGTAAGGACAGAGAACTGTAACACCTTTTGTTGTTTCCTTCTGGTCTGCAGAAAAGTCGGGACGAAAAGGGGGGGAAACCTTGCTGGGTTAAAGGGGACTTGTTTTGCCGGGGTTTTCTGTTGGATTTTCCTCCCCCTGTGGATAACAAGTGTGGAGATGAGGGGACACATCTCAGCCACGGCTTTCCATCCCCTGGGAATCCAGCTGGAGCCAAAGCTTGTGCAGTGACCGAGGGCACAGCAAAGGGAGGAACCAGCGGGAGCAGGGAGGGCTGGAAGCAGCCAGGGTTTCCCTGGATGTGTTGCTGCTGGCACCTTTGGATGAAATGAACACAAGGGCCAGTCACCGTTGGGCAGGGTTAACTGGTTTAATAAAGGAACTACCAAACACGGGGAGCTAGGAGAAGGGAGCAGGCCTGCCCGGCACTGAAGCAGAGGCACACCCCTCGCACCGGGCTGCAGCACGGTCTGTGCTTGGTGCTTCGTTTTATACAACCCCCACTCTTCCCATTGGTCAGTTTTTCCCGCCTTTAGGCTTCTGGTTGGCTCGCTTCTAGGGCCCGCCCCCTGCCTCACGGAGCGTCGAGTGATTGGCTGTCGCCGCAGCTCAGACTCGAAAGGCGATTGGTTCTCGCTGCTGTCTGTCTGGAGGGGCCGCACTGACCCCCTCAGAGCCCCGTTTCTGTTCCAGGCGCCGCCTCCTGGACGCCCGCCCTCATTGCAGCCCCTTTGTAAACCCAATGCACGGCCTGAGCTGAGGAAACCCGAACCAGAACCCGAACCCGAACCCGAACCCGAACCCGAACCCGAACCCGAACCCGAACCCNCTGAACTGAGGAAACTCGAACCTGAGCCCGCACAGCCTGAACTGAGGAAACCCGAACCCGAACCCGAGCCCGTACAACCCGAACCGGGAAACCCTGAAACCGAACTTGTACTACTGAGATCACAAAAAAACCAATCATTTATAACATGGATTCAGGCTTCCCCAGACCTCTCAGTGCTGCCAAAGCCAAGCCCCGGGGTAACAGAGTGGGTTTGAGGCAGAACCTTCACCTTTAGAGAACAGGGAGGTTTCCAAAAATGGGGAAGAGCTTTTGCACCCCTCAGTGATTTGAGGAGTCCCTGCAGCAGAGTCTGCTCCCACTGCACCCAGGAGAGGCCGTGTTCTCCTCCCGTTCAGGAGGAGCTGCTGGATGTGCAGAGCTGGCAGAGCACGTTCCCAGCTGGGCGACGCAGCCGGGACCGCCACAAACTCCAGTTACCCTCGTGGCCTCTCCTGAGAGAGCCTTGGGCCACCCAGCCTCAATGCCAGCTCTGGAATGTCCCTGCTCCCTGCCAGCAGCCCCTCGGGAGGTTCAGACCTGGAGCCACGCAGGGTCTAGGGGGAGCAGCGGAGGGGGCAGAGCTCAGGGCGACCTCAATTTCTCAGCTCTGATGCTTCAATTATTTCTGCAAGGAAAAGAATCTTTATTATTTAATAATGGCTGAGGCCCTCCAAATTATTCATCAGCTCAGGAAGGGAGCTGCTGAGATGCTCGGGAAGGGGTGTGGGGGGGGTCAGTCGGGGTCTGGGTGGAGAGAGACCTTTGGCTGCTTCACCTCATTCCCCTCCTCCTTCTGGGGGTCTGGTCCAGCCATAGAATCCTGGAATGGTTTGGGTGGAAGGGACCTTAAAGCCCACCCAGTGCCACCCCTGCCATGGCAGGGACACCTCCCACTGTCCCAGGCTGCTCCCAGCCCCAATGTCCAGCCTGGCCTTGGACACTGCCAGGGATCCAGGGGCAGCCACAGCTGCTCTGTGCCAGGGCCTCCCCACCCCCACAGGGAACAATTCCTTCCCAATATCCCACCTGAGTTTCCCCACTTTTAGTCTGACCCTATTCCCCCCTGTCCTGTCACTCCAGTTCCTGACAATCCCTCTCTGGCTTCCCTGGAGCCCCTTCAGATCCTGGAGGGGCTCTGAGGTCTCCACACAACCTCCTCTTCCCCAGGCTGAACAGCCCCAGCTTTCCCAGCCTCGTTTGTGCAACCTGGAGAGAGATTTTATTTCTGCAGCGCCTTGGCTTTGAGCCGGGGTGATCTCCAGGTGGGAACAGACCCGGACCCTGTCCACGGGCAATCCCAGGTCCCCGGGGGTGCTTTGGGGGATGCGCTGCTGGCTCTGTTCTGCTGCCCACGTGCTCGAAATAATATTTTTCCACTGGAGCAAGAAGTCGAACCTGTGAAGTGCTGGAAGGGGCTTTGTGGGAGAGTTGTACCTCCGTGTTTGAAAAGAAAAACCATCCTTGCTTGCATATTTAATTGCCAAATTATCATATAAATGTCACATTACTCAGGATGCCAGAACTCACTGATATTTTAAATGCTTCCATGTTTTAATTTCTTGCCAGTCAACCTTTGCAAACCTAATTACAAAGGGAAAATCACTGATGGCATTTTGTTCACCATGTTTGGAGTTGAACTGGGTTTCCTGAGAGTCAGAGAAATTTTCAGCTGATTTTATTTTCTCTTTCTTGGTAGTGACAGGAGCTGTTCCTGCTGCTCTTGGCTGGGATAAGATGGATTACTGTCAGGGAAAGCCATGGAATGCCAGAACAGGCCTGTGTATTTGGGTTAGCTCTGCAAAACAACCCAAAAATAAACAGAGGAGCCCATGCGGAGCTGGCAACCTTGGGGAGGCTTCATGCAAAGCAGCTTTCCACTTCCACAGCTCTGTCCATCTCACTGTGAAAGCAGCTGTCTAAAAGGGATCAAAGTCAAAGGGGAACCTTCCTGTGATGGCACAGGCTGGGTTCCGACATTTCCAGGGCCTTGGGAAGGGCTCTCCTTGGAGTCAGTCTGGTATTTGTGCTTCTGGTAACCCCTGCATGCCCTGAGGGCTCCGCACCCACCCCTGGGCACTCCAGCCCTGCAGGTCCTGTCCCTGTCCCTGTTCCTGTCCCGGAGGTCAGCGCTGGCTCTGGGCTGGCCCAGCTGCTCTGAGGTGATCCCACCTCTCCGTGGGGTGACCCTGCTCCCTCTCAGGGACTGCAGGGACGAGCCCAGCCCTTCCCAGCACAGCAAACGGAGATGGATGCATGGCTGCCCTCGGGTTTTGTTCTGGATTAGGGACTTGATGGAGCCCTGACATTTCAACCAGGAGCTGAGACATTTCAAGTTGTGTGCAGGGAAAATTAAGGTCTTTGCACTTTCCAGCAAGGATATTGCAGGGAGTGGGAAGCCAGGCAAGATTCATTACGGCCCCAAAGTGCAACATTTCACACTTCCATCTGCAGTTTCCTTTTTTAACTGTCTGTCATTCTGAGATGTTTGTATGAAATACAGGGAAGCGAGGAGAGCTGCAGGGATAAAGCTGCAAACGTGTGCTCCTCTTACGCGGGGCTTTGTGTTCCCCACCAACCCCAGCGCAGGCACGCCTGAGCTCCACAGCCTGGGACAGCAGCGGGCCCAGCCCAGCACAGCTTCTGTAGGGGAACGAAGGAATGGCCCAACCAGCCACAGAACCTCACAGAAGGCCAGAAATGGAGCTGACAGGACATAAAACAGAACAGTTTCGCTGCTGCCTATTTCTGTTCACATTTTTGCTGAAAAAGCCTCTTAATTACGGGAGGACGACTGTAAGAGGCCTTTTGGTGGATTCTGTGTTTTGAGCTGTTTGTACACAGGGAGCAGCATCACGAGCAGCCTGAAATGAACCATTCTGGGTCACTCGGCCGGGTTTATCCTGGGCAGCAAAGATGGAACTGGAACTCTGGAGTCCTTCCCTGCTGCTCTCAGAGCTTCTCCTGCACCTTTGACTTTGCAGTCTCATGGCCAAGTGATCTTGTGTGGAAGCCTGGAACTTGTGTGGAAGCCTGGGATTTGTGTGGAGCAGGGCTGGGTGGGACAGAAGAGACCCTGCCCGAGTGGGAGCCAGCTGGGGAGGCAGAGCAGGCACCGTGTCCTGGGAAGGTCAGGCTGGACGGAGCCTGGGCCAGGCTGGAGGCAGGAGCAGCCCGGACAGGAACTGCAGGGAGAACGGGAGTTTGATTTGCTGCCGGGCTGGCACTCGCTGACCAGCTGGGCTCGGTGGGCACAAGGCTGGGGGGAACAGCGCTGCTGCCCGGCTTTACGGCTCGGAGATGTCAGTGCCGAGGGGAAGCTGTGACGGATCCGTTCTTCTCCCTTATCCAGGGGCTGCGCTGCACCTCCTGCAAATACCAACGCCTCGGAACGCCCGGGGACGGCAGAGAGAGAGAGCCCCGATAAATCACCGGGCTGGGAGCCTGTATTGCCACTGAACAGCGCCTGCCAGGGCTTTGTTTTCCTCCTGCTGCTCAACTCCCTTGCTTTCTGCTCACCTTCCCCGTGCCCTGTTCCCACTCCTGGCTGTTTGTTGTTGCCATTAACAATTCTTAATTTGGGCCAGAATCCACTCGAACTTGCTGCTGCAGAAATTCAGAGTTCCATCTGTGCTTCCTCCTTCTTCCTTCCCTCTGTCATTGCCTTCCTTCCCCAGATTCCCTCTCAGGGTCCTGCCCCACCTCAAGCTGCCTTGTCCTGCTCCCAAGGGCTGCCTGGATGTGCCCATCTGTGGGAGATGCCCTCACTGGGGCCATGGCACAGCCTGATTTGGGGATGGGGCTGCTCAGGGCTGGGTCTGGGCAGGATGGGGCCGAGGGTTTTATAGGTGCCAAACAAGGCCAGCTCAGCACTCGGCTGTGCAGAACAGTCTGCAGGGGCTCCAGCTCATCCTGGCCATTCTCCGAGTCTTAAAAATTTCACATAAGCACAGGACTGAAAGACAAAATGCTTTCCCAAAAATAGTTCTGAAAGCTGTGAGGGTGGGAGTCCTCCAGCACTGCCGGGAGCCAGGGAGGGAGTTCAGCCAGCCCGGGGGTGGTGATTGCTCCTGGATGAAGCAGTCCGGCCCTCCAAGGAGTGCTGAGACCCAGCAGGAACTGAAACCCCAGGAGCTGCCGTCTCTGCACCACGGGCAAGGAGAATGCACAGCTCCAACAGCCCCTGAAGGCACGGCTGGGAACACTGAGCTGCCTTTGCACAGCTGGGGATGGGGTCAGCTCCTCTGGAGCTGGAGCCAGACCAAAAACCCCATTTGAAGTGATTAATTGGGAAGCCTTTGTTTCACTGGGAGAGACGAGTGGGGCAGTGCTTCGGGAGCACACAAATCACCCAGAGCTGTGCTAGTGCTTGGAGCCCGGAGAGGGGCTGGAGGCACATTAAACACGTGACGTTGGGATATCAGATATCTGTAAAAACCAGTGAAAAGGACCTGATTGTACCCACGGCTGGGGCCATAATGTGCTGTCTGTGCTGAGCTTCCAGGGCACCGAGCTCTTGCTGCCGTTGGGGTTTTGTTACAGACAAAAGCCCTGATGAAATCTCGCTCTGCTTTGCTGAAATGTTATCCTTGCCTGAAGCGGAGGAGATTGGCTTTACCTGGGGCCCAGCTCCACTGAGTCTCCGCTGGAAATGGAGAAGCCCCAGGAACACGGGGACTGTTCTCACCTTCCTACAGCAGCTGGTGAACAACGAGCCCGAGGCTGGAGCCAGGAGGGGGTTGGAGGCGTTTGTTCCCTGGGAAGGCTTTCGGGGTGGGTTGGCATCACAGGGGAGGGGAAGGAGCTGTGCCCACACCTGCTGCTGGCTGCTTTGAGTCCATCCCTTTGGCTGCCTGCATCTGCCCCTTAGAAAGCCCAAGGGGCTCCAAAGCAGTTTTGAGATTTTGCAGGCAGGATCTGTGAGTGGGAAATGTTTTTAGTTGGGGTTGGTCACGGGAACTCTGCGTTTCCTCACTGCCTGTGTCCTGTGCATCCCTCTTGCCTCTTTTTTTTAAGGGGAAAAAGTGGGATATAACCCCAGCAAACCTCCTTTTCCAGATGTAAATCCATCCCTGTGCTTAAGCAAAAACCTTGAGCTCAGGTTAGAGTGGCTTCAAAACCAGAGCTTTTCCTTCTCCCCTCTCACGCTGGGAATTTTCTGGCGGGTTTTAGGGCTCGGCACAGAGGAACTGGTGCTCGCTGGACACAAAACCAGGCTCATACGTAAATACTGCCCGAGGAGCTGCACCTGCTCCAGGCCCAGCTCGTTCCTGCTGCCCCAGGAGCAGCCTGGAGCTTTTGCCATGAGCTGGGACGGAGGAGCTGATCCCGTAAAACTGGGAACACGAGGTCTTGGAGAGGAGCTCTGGGCAGGCCTGGCAAGAGGGTGTAAAGCCTCCAGAACTGCTCCAGCTCCATGGATCTCTCCTGATTTACACCAGAGCAGTGCAGGGCTCTCAGCACATGTGCCAGATGGTCTTTTATAAGCACGGGAATTATTTAAGAGTGTGGCCATTACTCCAGTGCTAATGAATTACAAGTAACTCCTGCAGGAAAGGCCTTCTGCTGACTAAGAAACGTGTCCCCGAGATAAGCTAACATTGAGGTTTAAAGGGTCAGCAATTTTTAAAAAATATATTTTATTCGGAGTAAGTTAAAAGGGCCTGGAAAGATCCCACTTGCCTCATTAACAAATATTGCCCAATTTTTCTTTCACAGTGTAGCAGGGGGGAAGAGAACCATATAAAATAAACACCTGGCAGGAGTGCATAATCTGCATAAATTCAAGTGGTTACACTCCTGACAGAAAACCCAACCAAAATGAGCCTTCGGAAGGTGGCAAAGCTGCCTCAGCCACGATTTATTTCCACGCAGGCCGTGCATGGCTGGGATTCCAGAGAGCCTGGCAGATCCTGGCTTCCCTTAGCTCTGGGTGGACACCCTCAGATCCAGGGGTGGGATGGGCCAGTCTCAGTCCCGGAGCACATCCCGGGCCCATCCCGGCTCCTCCAGGTGGGAGGGTTGGTGTGGCTTGGTCACAGCCATGAATCTGAGCAGTGAGCTCCTCCTCTCCCGCTGGAGGGGAAATTTATTGCTTCAGGCTCTGTTGGTGCATTTTTTGTTCACAGGAGCCCTGGTGTTCTCCCTCCTCGGGTCTTTGGGGACGACCATCCCCAGCTGGTGCCACTTCTCCACTGTCCCAGTGACCGAGCAGGGAACGGCTTCCCACTGCCAGAGGGCAGGGCTGGATGGGATATTGGGATATTGGGAGGGTGGGGAGGGGCTGGGATGGAATTCCCAGAGCAGCTGTGGCTGCCCCTGGATCCCGGGCAGTGTCCAAGGCCAGGCTGGACACTGGGGCTGGGAGCAGCCTGGGACAATGGGAGGTGTCCCTGCCATGGCAGGGGTGGCACTGGGTGAGCTCTCAGGTCCCTCAGAGGAGCCTCCCCATGCCAGGACCACTCAAGGCTCTCTCCAGGTTGTCTTTCGTGCACATTTGCCTGAAAATTCAGTCGCTCTGGGATGCTTCAGTGGGATGAGGGGGAGGAAAATGCAAAGGGTCTGTCCCTAAAAGGGATGAAAAAAACGTTTTAGTAATTTTTAATGCTTGAGTAATTTCTGGTGCCAAGGAACATATCAGCAACAGAGCTGGTCTCATCAGAATAATAGAAAATCCATGTTCTTGGCCATCAATTATTGATAAGGGTTAACAGGGCCACATCCACCCTGGCTGGTGTCGCGTTGTTCCTTCCCCTTGTACATCCAATTTTCCGCTTCCTTCGTTCCCTTGTTTCATCTTTTAACCCAAATGTTTCCAGCCCTGCCCCAGCTGTGCCCAGCCGCTCCGTGATCTGCCAGGGTGGGGGCCAGGGAGGGCAGGGTGACAACAAATGGCAGCTTCTGGCTGGATTCCCTCTCTGCCTCGCTCCGGGATGGGCTCCAGCAGGAGCAAACCCATTATTCCCATTATTCCCCTGGGAATGGGGCCCAGGGCATGAAGAGAACTGACCCCGCTGCTGTCCCAGCGCCCTCAGTGAGGAGGAGGATGCAGGAAAGCTCTCCAGCTCCAGGGTTATTTCCAGGCTCAGCCCAGGTGGGATGAAATGAGGGAATCTGTCCCAGAGCAGCATCCCAAACCCAAAAGGCTGAGTGAGGAGGTGCCAACAAGCAGCACCTCCCCAGCACCTTCTCACTGCCTGTTCTACATTTGTTCTTCCTAAAAAACCCTCCCTCGCTGTGGTGTCCCCAAGGCAGGGAAGGGAAGGAACATTGATTTCTTCTCCCCACATCCAAAAATCTGTATTTGAGCAAAGACTGGGAAAAATTCTTATACAGAAGCAACCTCCTGCAATTAATCCTAAAAACTCTCATTGTGTGGGAATGATTGTTTAGCAGGAGCAAACACCTGCTCTGGTCTGTCTCCTTTTTGTTGTGGTTTGGACAATTTTCAGGAGTTCAGAGGTAAAGCCTGGTTTTCAGTAGGTCCAACTTGTCTTTTTCGGTGTTTTTTTCCCTTCTTTTGTTCGGTAAAGCTGTTCCTTTCTCAGTGATGACACATCCCAGTCGGTATTAGGAATTAATGTTTGCTCTCCCAGCACTTTCTGGGTCCATGTTTGAGGGGCAGAGTAGGAAGCTGGCAGCAAGTTTGAGCGTCCCTGACTTGTGCTGGATGCAAAAAGTTTACAGGGCCACGAGTGATGAAATGAGTGGATCCGAGGACTCAGAGGAGCTGCATGGAACCCGTTTGTGTTCGGGGAGGGAGGAGCAGGGGAACAGCGTGGGGGATTTTGCTCAGTCTGTGGGATTCTGCTGCCAGACATCCCTGTGGCTCTCCCAGTGCTGCCCCTCTCCGTGTCCTGCTGCAGACTGGGCTTCCCAGATTTTACTCATGGCTTGTAAACAGTCCAAGAAAAAAAAAAAAAGCCATTATTCTGGTCAGAAAGCACTTTGGCTGAAAGGCTGCATTTTTTATTATTTGTGTGTGTTGCAGTCCACAAATAATAAATAAAACCTGGGTAATTTAGGTTTAATGATGTTCCCTGGATTCAGCTGTCCCAGGTGTGCCAGGTCCGGCCCCTCCTCATCACTGCCAGGGAAATGTGCAGCTGATCACCCACCCTCTGCGCCCCGCAGTCCTTCCTGGGCTCTGCTGCTGGCTTTGGGGTCGGCCTCACTGCCACGTGCCCTGTTCCAGGCTGGGGCAGGGGAACAGCGGGGTTTGGGGGAATTCAGGCAGGGAGCTTGTTCCTCCCCTCCCTGCAGAACTGCTGCGTTCCCAGCCAGTTCCCAGAGGGATGCATCTCTTCCTGCTGGATATAAACCTTAAATTTACATCTCCAGTTAAAGAGCAGCTTCCCAGATAGGGCTCCAGTCTCCGGTGAGGATGAACAGAAACATCGCCCCCATTAAAGATTTCATCCTTTTTCCTGATGAGGAACTGGCTGTGCAGGCGATTTATGGGTTCCCCCAGAGGGGGTCTGGTGCAGCGTTAAATCTTTGCTGTGTCAGGCTGAAAAGTCACTCGAGATGGTGCTTAAACACCTCCTCCCGTCCCCAGCCAGCCGAAAATCCTTCCCTGCTGGATCACAGGTGGGAGATTAAAATCAGCACGTGCTGTGCATCCAGCAGGGAGGGGATGGCAGGGCCCTCCCTGTCCCCTCCCTGCCACCCACCTGCTCCAGGGCCACCTCCAGCAGCTCCTTTTGTCCCTCCTCCACTTCCCTCCCGGTTTGTGGAACTGGTCCATGTCCCCAAGCAAGGACGGATCCCCAGCACAACTCCAGCAGTTCCAGAGTATTCCAAAATCCACATCGCACAGCTGTGCCCGGCCTCCCTCCCTCTGTGGGCAGCACAGAAAACCAAACAAGCACAGCCCGAGCTGTTAAAATATCGCTGCGTGTTGCTCCAACAGCGATGCGGAACTACAGGCTCCCGTCCCTGTACCTCACCCGGCTTTGCGGAGCACCCCCGGCATCCCGGCCACCCACCGCTCCGAGATCTCGGCAGTCCGGGAGCTGTGGGGCGGGGAGGCGAATTAAAGATGGAGTGGCACTGGAACCGTGCAGTTCCTGCCCAAGCATCATTGTCGGAGGAGTGCTGTGCCTTTGATAACATGTGCCACGCACACGGTTATTTCCTCGAATTGGATCACAGCAGGTAACGCAGTGATCCCAATCTGCCCCCAGCCCAGCGCTGCAAACCCGGCATTACAGAGCCCCGGCACAGAGCCCGGCTTATCTGATCCCGGCATTACAGAGCCCGGCTTATCTGATCCCTGTGGCTCCTCCCGAGCCCTCCCCAGCTCCTTCAGTGAGACATTGCCCAGGATGGTGCGGCTGCCAACGAGCTTTGCTGCCGCTGGAGCTGCCCCCAGGTGTGGGGCTGGAGACCCTCAGGAAATGGGGCTGGAGACCCCCGGGAACTGGGGCTGGAAACCCTCGGAAAATGGGGCTGGAGACCCTTGGGAACTGGGGCTGGAAACCCTCGGGAATTGGGGATGGAGACCCTCGGGAACTGGGGCTGGAGACCCTCGGGAATTGGGGCTGGAGACCCCCGGGAACTGGGGCTGGAAACCCTCGGAAAATGGGGCTGGAGACCCTTGGGAACTGGGGCTGGAAACCCTCGGGAATTGGGGATGGAGACCCTCGGGAACTGGGGCTGGAGACCCTCGGGAATTGGGGCTGGAGACCCCCGGGAACTGGGGCTGGAAACCCTCGGAAAATGGGGCTGGAGACCCTTGGGAACTGGGGCTGGAAACCCTCGGGAATTGGGGATGGAGACCCTCGGGAACTGGGGCTGGAGACCCTCGGGAATTGGGGCTGGAGACCCCCGGGAACTGGGGCTGGAAACCCTCGGAAAATGGGGCTGGAGACCCTTGGGAACTGGGGCTGGAAACCCTCGGGAATTGGGGATGGAGACCCTCGGGAACTGGGGCTGGAGACCCTCGGGAATTGGGGCTGGAGACCCCCGGGAACTGGGGCTGGAGACCCTCGGGAATTGGGGATGGAGACCCTCGGGAACTGGGGCTGGAGACCCTCGGGAATTGGGGATGGAGACCCTCGGGAACTGGGGCTGGAGACCCTCGGGAATTGGGGATGGAGACCCTCGGGAACTGGGGCTGGAGACCCTCGGGAATTGGGGATGGAGACCCTCGGGAACTGGGGCTGGAGACCCTCGGGAATTGGGGATGGAGACCCTCGGGAACTGGGGCTGGAGACCCTCGGGAATTGGGGATGGAGACCCTCGGGAACTGGGGCTGGAGACCCTCGGGAATTGGGGATGGAGACAGCTCCTGCCAGCTGCAGGTGCTCTCGAGGCCTTTATGAGGGGGGACAGGGTGGGGACAGCCAAGGCTGGATCCCCAAAGTGCCTCAAAGTGCAGCGTCCTGGGTGATTCCAGAGGGAGATTGTCCCCCACTGCTGGCTGAGGATCCATCAGGATCCATCTCATGTATCCAGGTGGGATAACCCTTGTCCAGGACCCTCTTCAAGGCACTGAGAACCCATAAGTGGGGGGTTTTTTGTTTGTTTTTTCCTTTTCCCCAAATCTCCCCTGGATCCTGGCACTGGAGCAGGGCTGCAACAGTCCTGCATCACGGGCAGGACATGTTTGCTGTGCCTGCCCCTCCTGGGATCCCTGACATCCCATCCCATCCCATCCCATCCCATCCCATCCCATCCCATCCATGGGAATGGAGAGCTCTTCCCTGGAGGCTCAGGCTTGCTGCTGGAGCCCAGCTGGTGAGACACCTACGACTCCTCTGCTCCTGCAACAGGTCAGGAGGGCTTTGGACATGAAGGAAAATCCTTTCCAGCAGCTCCTGTGGAAGAGGGGGCTCCATGGGTCCCCTCCCAAGTCTGCAGAGACAAAACCAAACTGGCCCCTCTTGTCTTGCGCTGGGCAGGGCTGGGAGCTCGGCCCCTTCCCAGCCCTTCCCAGCTGGAAGCAGCTCCCTCTCCGGAAGGAGGGATGCTCCTTCCCTCTCCCAGGCTCGGAGGGGAGCGGGTATTTATGTCTGGTTTCCCTGCTGGCGTTTAATGGGCGTCTCAGCAGCACAAACAGAAAGTGCTGCATATTCATCTTCCGTGTGTGGGACTGAGGTGGAGACGAGGGACGGGAGAAGCGCCTCGGGCTTGTCGCTCCAGTCTCGTCCTCAGCAGCGGTCTTGAGGATGAAGAATAACTTCATTTCCAGCTCTCATTTTGTCTCCTTTCCTTGCTCTTTGTGGCTCCGCTCGGGGCCGTGCCCCCCCTGGCACACGGGCAGCAGGGAAATCCCTGTTTGATTGAAATACCCTGACCCACCCCGGCTCCCGAGGGGCAGGAGGGAGGCGATAAAACTTGGGCAGCATCTGGAAGGGTCAGGAAGTGCAATGCAATCCCTGTCAGGGCTGCTGGCTTGGCAGAGCAGCAGTGGGGCCTCCAGTGCAGGCGCTGGTGGCAGGGAGGGGTCTGAGTTGGGTGAGGGGATTACACTGCCCTGACTGGTTCGGTCTGCTCGAAGAGGAGAGCTCATGGGAAGGAAAGACGCGGCCTGGAGATCGCTTAACCCGTTCCAGATGCAGCTCATGGTGTGTTTGTGTTCGTGCTTGCCCAGCAGGAAGGGGCTGATGACCAATTAATGCCAGCCCCGGCTCACAGACTGTCCTGGCACAGCTCTGGCTGCAGGAGCTGCGCGCCGGCACCAAGGTCCAGCAGAGTTTGTGCCACGCAGACTCGTTCCACGCAAACCAACCCCACCAGGAGTCGCTCTGACTTGCCCGCCAGGAAACAAAAACAGTGCAGGGCTTTTGTGCCACGTGTGGAAAATGGCACATGGATAATTCAAAGTGTTCTCTGGGAGCATCTGGAAATTTATTGCAAGGCATTTTAGGAGAGTGGTAAATGTCATGTTGGATTTTATGCAGGAGAGGACATGGAACCTGCCAGGGGTGGGGCTTGCCTTCCTCAGCTCACAGTGCCTGTGGTTTTCCAGAGATCCAGCCCGGCTCCCTGGGCTCCGGCCCTGCTCAGCACCAGGATCTGCTTTGTTCATTCCCTTCCTCTGCAGAAGGGAAAACAATCAAGGAGCCCTTGGTGGTCACAACAAATCCCACACAGAAGTTGGGATTTTAGAGGTTATTTGGGGGAAGACACCTTGGGAGCTGCAAAGAGCATTTCCCACTCATGCTGCTGCACCCAGGGGTGGTCAGGCCCTGGAGGGGCCGGGCCAGCCCTTCAGGGGGGTTGGTTAAAGCAGCCCAGGCTCTGCTGTGCCCCTCGCCCAGCACGCGTAGCTAACACAGCCCAGGGAGGGGTTTCATCCTGCGCTGGAGCCTCTCGGGACAGGAAGGATCTCCTGCTTCCCCGGGTCATTCATTCCATTTTCTCTGCTTCAGTCCAACCCCGGCACTGCGGGGCTGGGGCTGGACTGGGAGGGGAGACAGAGCTGGGAGAGCTGGGGGTGCTCACCTGGGGAAGAGACGGTTCCAGGGAGAGCTCAGAGCCCCTTGCAGGGCCTAAAGGGGCTCCAGGAGAGCTGGAGAGGGACTGGGGACAAGGGATTCAGGGACAGGACACAGGGAATGGCTTCCCACTGCCAGAGGGCAGGGCTGGATGGGATCTTGGGAAGGAATTGTTCCCTGGGAGGGTGGGCAGGGGCTGGGATGGAATTCCCAGAGCAGCTGTGGCTGCCCCTGGATCCCTGGCAGTGTCCAAGGCCAGGCTGGACATTGGGGCTGGGAGCAGCCTGGGACAGTGGGAGGTGTCCCTGCCATGGCAGGGGTGGCACTGGGTGGGATTTAAGGTCCCTTCCCACGCAAACCGTTCCAGGATTCCGGGCAATCCTAGCTCCTGTGCCTCTCTGAGGGCACTTCTTGCTGTCCCAGCCCCCTGGGCTGCACCTTCCTTCTCCTCTTCCTCCTCTGCAGCTTTCCTTGCTGTTGTTACATTCTGGTTGGAGTGGTTTTTAATCCACATAAAATAACGAGCAAACTGTAAAATATTATGAAATGATGAGTATGATTTTATATTGTAGTTAGCTCTAGGCATTCCCTTTCTTATTTCTTTGTGATTGTTGGAGTTCTTTTATTCCTTTCATAAAGAAAAACATTTAATGTAAAAATAAAAGGAGTTTTGATGATTTGGGTGAATTGCAGCGCTCAAGGCTCTCCTCCACATGTGCTTAAAGATGTGTGTGAGCTTTACTGCAGGAGCCTGGGGAGGAAACTCCTCATCCCAATGCCACCAAAGCAGGAGGAGTTTGATCACGGAGCAGAGAGGAGCAGAGGGGCTTTGGGTGGGGAAGGAGGGTTCCTCGTCACCCTCACATTTGGGGCCAGGCTGGAAATGTCTGCCCAGCCTGGGACACACAGGAGGCCCAAGGTGATTTGGAATTCTCCTCCAAAACTCCCAGCTGGACCAGAGCAGGCAGTGCTGCTGCCGTGAGCAGCGTTGTGGGAGCGGCTGCTGCACTCCGAGCCCACCAACCCAGCTGCTCTGTCCCGTGGGATAAATCCAACAGGGGGAACGAGCCCTGGAGCGGGGCTGGGGGGCCCTGGGGTCTCTGTGGGTGGATGGGGCAGGAGCCGGCTGAGCTCTCCCCCTCCCACCCACTCACCAGGGTCTCCACCAGGCCTCTTCCACAGATTTCTGTGCCCAGGAGATCAGGCTCTGCCCTCTGCACAAACACTTCAAAAAATCAAGGAAACTTGATTTTTTAAGATTTTTTTTCTTTCCAAACCAAAGTTACTTAGCAGGGAAAGTTCCGGAGTTGAGGAGCTCGTGGTGGGAGCCAGTGCAAGCCAAGCCATGGGATCAGCATCAGGGGCAGTAAATCCCCTGGGATCCCTGGCCTGGGCCCTTCCGAGCTGTCCCCAGTGCCCCGAGGGACAGCGCTCCCCGCCCGGCACCGGAGGAGCCGTGTTCCCTCCCTGTGGGGCAGGGCCTTGCCCCGTGCTGAGGACGATGCTCTGCTGGGCGTTTGCAGCTGGGCGAGGCGTGCCCGTGCCCTGGAGCGCAGCTCCGGAGCTCGGGGGTGCCCCAGGAGCGAGCTGTGGTTCCGGAGACCGTCCCCGACAACAACCAGCCTGATACAAAGCCAATTACCGGCTATTTTTAGAACGCCTTTGACAGCCTCCCCTCTATCGACCTGGGGATATTTATTCATTATAATCCAAACCGGCTCCCTGCCCTGGGGTGGATGCACATGTCACAGGCACGGAGTGTCAGCGGCTCGGCACCGGCGGTGGCACTGAGCTCAGCAGCCCTGTCACCGCGTCACCGGCCGGGGGTGGCAGCAGGTCACAGACACCGCCACCAGCGCCGCCCCCGGGGACAATTAAACGCTAAGTGGGCATCAGGCAGGATGACACCAGCCTGGGGAATATTCAGGTCACCGCAAAGTATTGATGGCAGTGAATCCCTGACGCAGCAGGAGCCACCTGGCCGGGGAGCGATGCGTCCCAGCGAGGGAAGGTCAGCTCAGGGCTGAGCCGTGAGGGGGCTGCTGCTCCGTGGCCGGAATGGGCATTCCTGGTGCCGGGAGGACGGCCCTGGTTTCTCTGTGCCTGGCACAGGTGGGAGTGGGCACGGAGGGAGCAGCACTGGGAAATCCAGCACCGGCCCTGCTCCCAGCCAGCCCCGCTCCTCAGCCCGCTCAGCCCCGCCTGCCTTGGCCCGGAAAGTCCTGGAGAGGGGAGCAGAGCCGTGTGTGACCTCCTCCAAACCAAACTTACTCCTTATTTTTAAAAGCTTTGAGGCTCGGGGCCAAATTCAGCGCCGACGCTCTGAGGTGGCACAGATTTAATCTCCCCTCTCTCTCCCGTTCCCACGTGGAGGCTGTTTTAGGCTGGGAGTGACTTTAACTCGCACCTTTCCTGTGGTGCATAAATTACACTCATTTAGAGTTGCTTTCTGCATCAGCAGCCGGGGGTGAGAAGTGCTCAGGGAGCCTCAGCACACCTGAGGGGCTCTGAATGGTGCCACCTTCACCAGCAACGCTGGATTTGCCCCGTGGCATCCCAGGGATGCAGACATCCCCACTGGAAGGGCCAGGACGGGATGTGGATGTGGTGTCACCCCTGTCCTGCTCTCCTGACCCCTGTGAATGGTCCGTGGTGCCCTGGCCAGGCTCAGAAAGCCTCTGGGAGTTTGTCCCAGGTTTGGAGCGGGTAGAGCAGAGACCACGGGGCGTGGAGGTGTCACCGAGGCTGCACCATCACAGCAACGTGGGCTCCCCAAATATCCCTGCTGGGCAGGGCTCCCCAAATATTCCCGCTGGGCAGGGCTCCCCAAATATCCCCACCAGGAAGGGCTACCCAAATATCCCCGCTGGGCAGGGCTCCCCAAATATCCCCACCAGGAAGGGCTCCCCAAATATCCCCACCGGGAAGGGCTCCCCAAATATCCCCACTGGGAAGGGCTCCCCAGATATCCCTGCTGGGCAGGGGAGAGTGAGAGCTGCCAGGGGTGTGGGCCAGGCTGGGACGTCTCTGTGCCACGGGAGGAAGGCTTTGATCCATGATGGTATCAAATCATGGCTTTTACCACAGGACTCCTGTTTAACCAAACTGGGAGCTGATTCCCAGCTAAAAACTCCCCCCCAGCCCAGGTGATCCGTGCTCACCTCTTGCGGGAGCAGTTAAAGTGCAGTCAGCTCAGCCTAATTAATGAATTCTGCCCCTCAGTGTGCATCTTACCTTAAGGTGAAGGTAAAGCCCGGCTTTAAAGGTCTAACCGGGTCCTTCTCCGGCTAAGCCCCACTGCCCAGCCTGGTTAAAGCTCCGAGGGTCTGACCCTGGGACCAGGATTTGCAGCCCACGCCGTGTCTGGGCTTGTTGGATTCCGAGTGACAATTCCCAGGCACTCCAGCGGACTCTGCTCTGAGCCACATTCCCTGCTCCAAGCGCTGCCTCCATTCTCTGCTAAGTGTACCCAAGTTTTAGTGTTTAATATTTAAACATGAAAGTTCTTTTGAGACATTTAAAGCAGAATTATTAACAGCCCCGTGTAGAACTGACAGGTTAACAGTGCGACAATTAAAAAGAAAGGTTAAATACATTTTCTTTTCAGACCAACTGCTGTTGCCTAAGACTAATAAATCCACCAGGAGATGGTTTTTAGAGAGTGTGAGGGGCTGTGTGTCAGCTTTTATAGGCTGGAGTTTTTCAGAAATCACCACACTTCTCTTTCCAGGCAGCTACAGGTTTCAGTCTATATTTAGCAGATGAGGCTTCTTCCGAAGAGTTGTGTGAATCAAGATGGAAAGAAAAAAACTGGAATACAAAAAAAGCAAACCCTACTGGCTGTGGGGCTTTAAACATTCAGGCTCACAGTTTGCTTGGCTTTTTTAATGTACCGTGATTCTCTTTTGTCTTGATGGCTCTGAGAACACAGGGGCTGGAGAACAGCAGAAAGCCTGCCCTCTGAGGGATCAGTTCCAGTGCCGAACTCCTGTTTGTCCTTTGGAAAATTGCTGTCTGCCTGGCTGGCAGGACACGGCCTCAGGAAGAACCAGGGTGACCTTCTGGGGACATCCAGGCTGTGAAATGGCCCCCAGCCCCTCCTGGGTGTTTGTGGGCAAAGTTCAGACCTTTCAGAGAGACATTTTGCATCTCTCTGCCGTGTCCAGCCACACAAATGCTCCCCTCAGTGTGATTCCCACTGGGACTGCACAGAGTGTGTGTGGCTGCAGGACAAGCAGGTTAAAGGGTGACCCTGTGACACCCTGAGCGAGGTGGCCCTGGGCGAGCAGGTGACCTCCAGAGGTCCCTGGAGCCCCAGCTGCCCAGTGACTGTGGAAGGAAGGGCACGGGAAGTTCAGGATAAATCCATCCATGACTTTGGAACGTGAGGCCCAAGGACAACCCTCAGCTCCTGCAGAGCCTGGGCACTGGAACTACTGCAGGGTGGGCAGAGAGAGCAGGAGGGGATCAGACAGACCAATGAGGGGGTCTGGCTGCCCCTTCCCTATTCCCTCCCTCCCAGGAGTTCTCTCCTGGCCCCTCTCAGCCCCCACAGGACCCCAATCCAGCTCAGCATTCCCTTTCCTACCATTACATCTCTCCCCCAGCTTCTCCTCCGAGCTCCAGGAGTCTCTCCTTGCCAAGGCTCTCAATGGACCTTGGTTTGGACCCAAATTTGCCACCATGGAGGGTCATGTGACTTACAAGTAGAGAGGAATATTCACTCACCCTGTGCTTTTAGCCTGTTAAAAAACACTGCCTGATGTTTTAAATGAGCTCCTGACAGCAGCAGTGGAGGTTCCAGACTATTAGAAGCACATCAGAGAAGGGATTACAGGATGGCCACAAGCCATGGTTGTAATCAGCCTGGGCTTGATTTATTAAACTCTACTGCAACCCATAGAAATTGATTAGCCATTCATTAAAATGGCTGTTAATCATGGATCATCTCCTTGCACAAATTTAGGAACTACCTGGGTTACAACCAGCCTGAAGGAGAGGGGGAAAGGCCCAGGGTTAAAACTTTGGGGAGAGCTCCAGGCTCCTTTCCAGGCTCCATCCTCTGAGGTTTCGCTCTTCCTACGCTCCTTCAGGCCATGGAGTGAGCGTGGAGAGTGATACACCACTGCCAGCTCTGCCCACGGGGTCCCGGCAGTGTCCCTGGTGGCACAGGGACACCCCACGGCGTGGTCAGCGCTCCTGGGCAGCCTGCAGTAACCGAGGGGAGCGGCAGCACTGCAAGGCTCCCGAGGACCCGCGGGCATTAAACCACCCTCGCAGCTGCAGAGGGTCCCCTTTAACGTTCAAACGTGTGTTTTTAAAAGGTCAGTGTGACAGCGTTGAAGGGGACCTGGGGTACTCCACTCCCGCCTCAGCTCTGCCCTGTCCATCACCACGACGCGCCGGTGCCAGATTTCCACCCTCAGGGCACCCCAGAGCTCCAGCCCGCTCTGATCGTCCCTCTTCCCGCGTCCCCCGTGAATCCACAGCCACCCGACGCGCTAGGAAGGAATTACTGCTGCCATAAAACCGGCTCATTACACCCTCCCAGCCAGAGGCTTTAATGAGCGCCCGGCTGCTGCGCTGCTCCCCTGCGGAGCCGCACACAGAAAGTGTCCGTGGTGCCTTTACTTCACCCCGTGCAGGGCAGCAGGCCGGCCCTCCCTGCCGGGCCCCAGGGCAGCAGGTGGGGAACGCCTTGACCCTGCACTGGTGCCTTGGGCGTCCTGAAATGGCAGCTGGAGCTCCAGGATGGAGCTGCTGCGTATCCAGGGAGCTCAGGGCACCTGGAGAGCCAGGCTGGTTTGGGGTACAGACCGCTCCTGGGGTGCTCTGATTCCACAGAGGTCAGCACCTGCAGAGAGAGGGGTTTCCCCATCCTAAACCGTCTGAGAATTATTGGATGGTTGGGTTGGGAGGGTCCCGAAAGCCCATCCCGTCCCACCCCTGCATGGGCAGGGCCCCCTCCCACCAGCCCCGGGTGCTCCCAGCCCCGTCCAGCGAGGATGTTCTTCCTCAGTGTTCCCTGTGCTTTTCACCCAGCCGGTTTATGGCAAACAGACCCTTGAGGAACAGCCTGGGAAAGCTCTGACGATCCCGGAGTCGCTGTGTTGGCATCGGTGCAATTCCAGCTGCTCCGAGCTGGCAGGAGCAGGACAAGGGATGTTTTTATGGGGTTTCTTCGCCGGGGTGTGCAGAGCGGAGCTGGCACAGACCCACAGGGCTCCCGGTGACTCAATCAAAGTCACTCTGCAAACACACCACCCATCACCCTGGAGGCAGGGACGGGGTGAACCTCGGGAACAACAGCCCTGCCCTGCAGTGGGGCTTGTTTCTGTGGAGATGCCACAGTTCCCAGCCTGGGATCTGGAGCATTCCCGTGAAATCCCTTCTGGCACTGGATTCTGTGGCAGCTTTCTCACCTCGGAGCTGTGGTGGCTCTGCCAGGCGATCGGGCTGAGAGGGAGCATCACTTCCCACGCCCGGCTGCTCTGGGCTCAGCTGCGTAACCCCACTGTCCCCAGCGACGCCCGGAGCTTTA
>VZTI01005303.1:273105-283822 GCA_013397865.1 Struthidea cinerea
GTGTAAGGGGGGGGAGGTTGGAAGGAATTCGGGAGGCTGGCAGGGACTGGTGCAGCTGGAAGGAATTCGGGAGGCTGGAAGGGATTCGTTTGCCCATCATTCAGCTGGCAGCATGAAGGAGGGTACACAGAACACATCTGGGCCAATGCTGACCAGTGTGTCCCCGTGGCCACACGTGGCGAGGCTTGGCTGCTGTCAGGCTCCGCAGGAGATTTGTCCGTGCAGGGACTCTCTGCAAAATTAATCTGAATTAAGCAAAAGCCGAAATTTCCAGTGGATTTGCTGAGCTGTATTAAGCCCCAGTGTGAGTTATGCTAAATGAAATGAAGACAATGTTAATTTTAAGACGGCTCCCGTGCATGTTTGAGGAACATGGAATCATCGTGGATATCTCCCTGCAGGAAAACCAGGGGGAGAAGCTGGGGAGCTGGGGGGGTGTGGGTGCCTGCTGCTCATTCCAAAATGTGGGAGAGGGATGCGGTTTTCCCATCTGGAAAAGCTGTGAGGGAGGCAGAAAGGACGCTGGGCCATGCTGGGGTTTAGGGCTGGCTTAAGGAGGGGTTTCTCTGAAGCCCCCAGAGCTGAGCCCCCCAGGCCTCTCCCAGCACAGCTCCATCGCAGCCTCTGAGGAGCAGCAACGCCGAGGATTTGCCGTAAGAACTCCCTTCCCCAGTCCTAATCCGCGTCACTTTAAGTACAGCAGAGAACCAAATCTGACAGCTGGCTGGGTTTACCCCAGCACCGCATTCTCCACGTGAAATACTCTGGGCTTTTAAGCCCTGTTTATGCCCCAAAGTGAGAGCAGCATTAACTCCGTGAGTGCAGCAAACAACCTGACTGACACAAATGCACTTAGGTGGGGAGGAGGAACAAGCTGTGCTACCAAGAATGGCTTTATCCCTCCAAGTAAATCCACACACGCCTTTGTGCTGATACAACTAATCAGCAGTTAATGTGCAGTCCCATCAGCACACGGAGGAACAAAGCCCTGTTTCCCTAAGATCTGCATTTCATGCCTGATTGCGAGCTCCGATCAAATCCTTTCCTGCCGTTCCAGTGGGTTTTGCTAAATTCTCTCCCCTGGTGTGGAGTCTGTGATGACTGGTGAGGTAGAAGCCCATGCTCTGGCCTGTTGTTCAGGCAAGGAATTGCCCATTTATGGGCCTTCTCTCCTCTACCTGACCAGTGTTTCCACAGTGTGGATAAAGCCTTAATTGTATGTGAGGCTGCCTTCCTCCCCCATCAAATCTGCTTGAAAGTGCCAATGGGTTCAAAAATTATTAAGGTCAGAATAAACATGCAGGAACGCTCACGCATTCATTCCATCATCATATAAGCTTAAATTCCTTAGGCAAGCAGGCTAAAAATATCCCTCGTGCCCAGAAGAGGTAATTACACCGGCACAGAACTCCGTAGGGCCGTGCTGGTTCTCGCCGTGGTTTGAAGTGGTGCCCAGACACAGCACACCCCAGCCACTCTCTGCCACCCCACACACCTCCCACAGCCACTGCAGCTCCCACCCAGGACGGGAAAAACGCTGGATTATGAATTCCCCCAGGCACGGAGCACAATCCCAGCTCCCCGTGCCAGGATGGGCAGGGATGGCTGGGCCCAGAGGTGGCCAGGGAAAGTGTCCTCTTGGATCATGTCCTCGCCCCCCGGGACAAAACGCTCCTGTCAGGCTGGGTTTGGAGAGCCAAGTGCTGTAATGATGACAGACAGCTCCAGATCATCTCCTGCAAAGCCTCATCCCAGAGCTGGCACTCCCCGCCAGGCTCCCGGAGATTTCCCGAGGGGTTGGCACAGAGCAAACCCCACAGGCACTCGTGGGCAGCTGGAGCTGGGCTGGCCCCATGCCCAGCCCTCCTGCTGCCCTCACACCTCGCAGGGCATGGGCTCTCTGTCCAACCATGACAATTCCCACCAAAGCTCCAGATTCAAGTGGCCTCTCTTTTCAGGGAGAGAAAAATCCTGTGGCAGCTCCACCTCCACTCATGTGACCACTGAAAACACATCTGATGACCACAAGCACAGTCTGTGTCCCCCTTCACAGTAATTCATACAGAAGCAAGGAATTACAATTGTTCCTGAAATTATTATTAACCAAAATAAGACCTCTCACTTCTGATTCGGGAGTGTTCCAGCTCCCCTGTGCCTTCTGCCAGGCAATCAGGGGTGACAGGAGGAGCTAACGAGAAGAGTGACACCTTCATTCCACAGCTCAGCTCCAGCCACAAGATTTGGCTGTGCCCAGTGACCCCAGTGCAGTGTTTGGAGCCCCTCTCCTGTGGAATGGAGTCGGTTCTTTCCCTGCAGGGCCTTGTGTGGACGATCTCTTGGGACCGAGTCCTTCTTGCCGGGCACAAGTGACCCTTTCCTAGGTCCTGGAGTGGTGAATTCTCCCTCAGGGGCCACAGCACATTTCCCATTTGAAGCTCTCCACACAGGTCACTGGCCTGGCTGTTTGATGCCATTTCCTCTTAGTCCAACAAAGAGTAATTAACCCTTTAGGAGGAACCACTCTCCCTCAACATCTCTCTCCTGGGCACTGACATTTAAACACATCAGTTGCAGGAGGAACTTTTCCAGCTGCCTGGAGAAAACGGCTTTGGGAGTACTTTCTTTTATCAGGGCACTTTCACCATTTAATAGAGCAGATCATTACAAAAATAAACACAAATCTGCCACGTAGCCACGGCTGAAATTAAAACTGGACAGGTTGATTATAACCTGTCACAGCCAGAAGCCAATGAAATTCCATCGATGGGGCACGGAGGGACCTGAACCTCCCCGAGACGAGTTCCAAGGCCTTTCATCTGAGCTGCAAACTTTGATCAGCTGCTGCTGAGTTTGCTGAGCTCCACCAGTGGCAGATGGGCTCATTTCCATCGGGGAGCCGAGCTGCTGGGAGCTGGCAGGGGAAGGTCGGCACAGCAGAGGGGCCAGGTCAGGGCTGCACACTGCTCTGGAGGAGCCCAGTCGGTGCCAGGGGTGCTCTTTGAGGCTCAGCTTTAGCACCCTTTGCATTTCCTGAGCTCTGCCTTGGGGGGAACCTGTGCCGTGGCTGAAAACCCACCCTGGGGGAAAAGCTGCCTTAAGCCTCACAGGGAACTATTTAAGGCAGCTAAAGCTCAAACTCTGATCTATTCCTAGGGAATTTCCATAAATCATGTTATTTGTGAATCTTTTCCTCTAAGAATGAAGGCTAGAAAGGGTCCTCTGGTTTCATCTTTTGCCTGGCAAGGGATTTTTTGCAAATCAGCTTTTGGATAGCTGGATCAGTTTATGTGAATTCAGAGTTTAATGCAAAGCAGGATCCTTGGATTTGTGTGGGCAGTGTGGGCAGCATGTTAAATTCTGAAAAAGCTGGAAGCTGGATCCATCTCAAGGAACCTCAGACCAGCCAAGCCCTGCACACTCCAGAGCCTCTTTAGTCAGGCAGATCTTTTCACCCCAAAGCGAATTTAATCCCAGTCATGCCATGGCCACCATATCTTACAGCAGTGACCTCCGCAAGAGCCCTGAGAACCCAGAACTCCTCCTCCTGCCAGTCAGGAGTGACTCTGCAGCCCCAGTCCCTCCGTTTGGGATCTCCTGGAAGCACCGTGGGTCCAGGATGGTTCCCTTGCCTTTCCAAGCATCCCCCACGTTCTCCTCTCAGTGTTTGGGAGCAATAATTTGTGTGCAGAATGCAAGAACTAATTAGAGCATCATTTGTTTCTGAGGGGAGCAGAAAGCACAGCAAATGACATTCCAGCAAAAATGGGGTCAGCTCGGATTAAGCTCCCTTCCCATTTATCTTTGGTCTTTAGCATTAAATTTACCATACATATTAGAAACAAATTTTAATTTTCCACAGCATTGGGCAATATCTTCTCCTTAAAGCCTGGCAGAACATTCATTAGCATCCTCTCCCTCCGTTCAGTGTGACTCTCCCCTCATTTGCACATAAATGTGAACTTTGCTGCCTGCACAAACTTGTCTGAACTGACACCAAAGTTCTCTATCAACACCCAGCTCACACCTCCCCACAAAGGAGCCTCCCGCCCGCCCTCCTGTGCATTCCTCCACTCTGCTGGTTTGGAATAATTCCCAAAAGCTCTGGGAAGAAGATGCTGCTGGGAACACCGGTATGTGGAGATCCAAGTGAGTGTTATCAGTCGGACTTCCTGTCTAATTAAAGCAGATCTCCCCCTTTAAAGTCAGGCTTTAGAGTTAAGCCCATGGCATGAAAAGGTCTTTCCCGAGGGCAGTTCATCCCCCGGGGCATCCAAATGTTCCCGCTCCTGGCTCCAGCAAGGCCAGCAGGAAAACAGCTGCAGTTTCTTACCTGGAGCTGCCGGGGCGCGAAGTCTTTCCCGGTGGATCGCAACAATCTCCACCAGCAGGGAGCGGAGGCTAGGAGCCTGGGCAGGAGGAAGCTCCGTTTCAGCAGCTCCGATCCTCATTTCACTCCCCAGCCTCCTGCACATGAGTAAAGAGGGAAAAGAGGTCTCGGTGTTGGGATTCTTCCCTTGTAGAAGCGAGGCTGGAACACAGGGGAATTATCAGAGGGCTCGATGGTGCTGCAGATACGGGGAGAGAGAAGCCTGGGAGGAGATGGGCGATAGATGAGATAAGCAGCCCTGTGCAGAGCTGATGGATGGAGAGGGAATGTGGTTGCCTTTCCTACCTCACTCTTCTAAATATTGATCTGGAAGCGTTCCTGGATCCGTATCAGTGAGCTCTGATTTACGCTGCTGTCTCTGGCTGCCTGTGCTCTTTTCCCAGTGGAAAATCAAAGGCCTTGTACCTACGAATGCCCATTTTCCACCTGGCCAGCGCCCTGCCGGGGTGAGCCCCGCTGCCTCCAGCTGTGCACAGATGTGCAGGGGCTTTCCCCCCGCAGGGTGTGGGACGGCGCTGTGGCACGGCAGCGGGGACAGGCACCGAGCGCTCCTGAGGCCCTGAAAGGAACATTTTTACAGTTTTCTTCACCCACTGTCCTCTGATGTGTCCCTGCCTCTGGTTCGGTCCGAGGAATGTCGTTTCACTTCCCCGATGGATGTGCCATTCCTGCAGGCTTGTTGGAACTCGAGGAACTGGGTTTTCCTCACAATTTCCAAGCCAGGTTTAATGACTGCAAAAGGCAGCACAGCCGTGGCCCCCCAGGCACGAGCAGTCCTGTCCGAGGGGTGTCAGGGAGCAATAAAGGCGCACATGGCAAAGACGGGTCCCAGGTCACCGGTGCTGTAAATAAATGTGCCTCTGCTCTCAGCACTGCTTCCCCTCGCCGTGCTCCCAGGGCTTCCCTGAACTGAAATGCTTCCATATCTGCAGGGAGGGGATGGGGAAAGAAAACTGTTCCCTGAAGATAAAGAGCGCAATCGTCGATTTTATTTTCCACTTTCCACATCAATGATGGGAAGTTCTCCTCCAGGGACGGGCAGCAACGTGCTCCACTCTACCCCTCCCCAGTCAGCAGCACAAAGCAGCCCTGGACGTGGGGATGCGAAGCTCCAGGAAGATCAGAGCCGGGGCAGGAGGGGAGGCAGGGCCGAGGCAGAGCCCGAGGCCATGGACAAGAGTTACACCAAGGTCAGGCCTTGAAGCTGTGTCTACAAAAGCCAACAGAGGCAGAGCAGCTCTGTCAAGATCCCCCAAAAGAAAAAGAAGAAAAAAAGACAAACACAGGGAAAAGAAAAGAAGATGGCACAAAAATCCAGGCAGAAGCTGTCACACATGAGAATGCTTCCTTTTAAGCCAAAAATAAATAATATATAAATAGGGCTTCCTGCTGCTTGCAGACACTGGAGTTGATCAGAAGCTCAAATACCTCAAGGAAATGAGCTTTGTTCACTTGATTTCTTCCTCTGACTGCTCCTTTTATCCCTGTTTTCCCCTTTTACACCAGCTCTCAGTGTGCTGTGACACTGTGCCCTTATGAACAAAAAGCTCCCCCTCCAGTTGGGCCAGCACTGACTCAGCTGCTGCTCACATTTCTCCTGAGCCACTGTTAGGAGACAAAATCTTCAATTTGCCTTCAGCTCTGGGATCATGGAAGGTCAGGAAGGTGTGACAGGCTTCCAAGGTCCTTGAGGGACTCTGTTACCTCCAGGGACCGAGGTCCTTCCCCGCAGGTGAAGATCGATCCCCCTGGAGCTGCTCCAGGGCTGGAGCCCCTCTGGAGCCAGGCTGGGAGAGCTGGGGGTGCTCAGCTGGAGAGGAGAAGGCTCCAGGGAGAGCTCAGAGCCCCTTGCAGGGCCTGAAGGGGCTCCAGGAGAGCTGGAAGTGGGAGAAGGGCAAAGCTGGGACCTGCTTCTATTTTTCTGCAAGGGTCACTTTGGGTCTCACGGCCTCCCCTTGGTCTCTTTCTCGCCCCAGCTGCTGTTTTCCAGCAGGTTGGGGCTCAAAGCTCATGGCACACCATGAACAGCCTCGTGCTAAATGCCAGGAAATTCTGCAGCAGAAGCAGGCAATCACTCTGGGCAGCTTAATCTTTGCCTGCTTAAATTAAGATCTTTTACAAGGGCTTTATTTTCAAGGAAAGAGTGATCAGCTTGTCCTGAAAATGAGATTCTTTTAAAGTGTTTCATCTGCATTACCCGCGTTTGACAAGTCTGACGTGATGGAAGCCCTGGTGGAGGATGTACTTAGAGGGCTTGGTGTAAATTCCGGGCAGGGAAGGGATCTGTGTTTTCAGGGAACGGATCTGCAGCTCCCTCCAAGTCAATTCCTGCCAACGCCCCACTTCTGCTGCCTCCCACAAGTAAATAAATCCTGAATTTGTTGCTCCGTTCCCATCCCTGCGTTTTTCTTTGCAATTAAGCGTTGCTTTATTTTATGGCTGTGCCTGTGCCTTGGTGTGAAATGCATCATCCCAAAGCAGGAGTGAGGGTTTCGCTGAGTCCCCGGGAGCCACCAGCCAGCCCAGGAGCTGTCGCACCAGTCAGACCAGGATGGCATCGCCGGGGCTCGTTAACCACGACAGCAGCGGCTCCCCATTTTATCCAGGGCAGGGGAGAGTTGGTATCTTCGTGTTCAGCAAGGAAGTGACAAAAATAACATCGGTGCCCTTGGTGAATGCCATGATGGACAGCCCCAAACAGCCCAGTGGGAGACACCAGCCAGGTGGGAAATGCAAGGAACGAGCATTTTGCATATTCCAATTTGTTCTGCCCTTTTCCTCTGCTTAATAAGGGAGAGGGAGCGCTCGGTGTGCGGAATGGGAAAGGGAAGCCAGGCGGCAGCGGGGCCTTTCCCTGCGGGCCCCACTGTGCGGGATGGAGCTCCGGTGTCCCAGCAGGAATGGCAGTGCCTGTCCCCAGGTATGGAACCAAAGGAATGAACAATGGGGCTCCCACCATCTCTCACTTTCAGGCAGGTGGCTCCCGTTTAAACAATGAGAATCTTAATTTTTAGCTTGATTTGGGCTGGACTTTCTCATATTTAATTCCAGCACAGAGATGCAGGGCCAGGACTCAGAGTAACCTGGTCTAGAGGAAGTTGGAATGAGATGGGATTTAAGGTCCCTTCAACCCAGATCATTCCATGATTCTCTGACCTTCTTGGGCTAAGCTTAAGCACAGGGACACCGATTCCTCGAGAGGAGAGCTGGGACAGCTCCTGAACAATCCCCACCAGGCCCCTCTCTGCACCCCGGATCCATAAATTATCTGTGTCCTTTTTCTTTCTTCTCTTTTCTTTCTCTTTTCCTCCCGAATTAAATAAAAGCTGCAACACCGGGCTCAGGCTGTCGGTAACATTAATTACACCTGGATGGGGGCAGAGCTCCTGCGTCGCAGTCTGAGCAGCACCCAGCACCTGGCACAAATCCTGGCACGACAAACCTCAGACTGTCCTCAGGAAAGGCTGATCCAGGGGGGAATGAAACAGGATGGTGGAAAAGAGAGGTGGAGGTGGAGAGAGAAGGGGAGGAAGGAACAAGTCGAGAGGCCCAAATTTTGTGCTTCTCCCACTCCCACCACTTTATCCCAGTCCCACCATGGAGCCAAGTCATTGCCATGCTCCTACCCCTGGTGGGGCTTTCCCAACCTGTTCCTGTCCTCCAGGAAGCCCATCCAGGTGCTGAGTGCCCAGCCCTGATCCCCAGGCAGGGTGAGGGCCGTGAGGAACCTCCCCCTGTGCAGCAGTGGAGAATTGCAGCAGATCAGTCCGGAGTGACGGGAATTGCGGGAAAGCGGCGGGGGCCGGAGCGCTGCCAGACCCCGCTGCCCACGGATGGGGTGGGATTGGGAAGGGGAGTCCATCACTTCAGCCTAAAGGAGCATCATCAGCTCTCCTCAGAGAGGCACTTAATCGAAAGAACATCTGTCCCGCTCGGAGCGCAGCCACGCGCGCTGACGGCTCTTTGCACACAAACGTCCCCATGTGTTTCCCTCCTGCCTGGGCTGGACTGGAGCTACCGGCCCCAGGAGCAGCTGGAATGCAGGGCAGGAGGCAACAGAGCAGGGCAAACAGAGCTGGGAGAGACAGGCAGGGCTGGGGGACAAGGGCAGAATCACCGAAGCAGTGCCAGGTGGTTGGGCCGTGTCCTTCACTCGTGGTGTCTGCGATTAAGCCAAAACCCAGCGTGGAGTGGTCACCCTGCAGGACTGAAGAGGATTTAAAATGCAGCAATCAGAGATATCCACAAGCTCTGCTTTTCCATGTAATTTTCTGAATTTGGCCCCTGTTTCTTGCTCTGGGCTGTGCAACACCTGTGGTTGACAGCTCTCAAAAGCAGCCTTCCCATGCCTCCATCGGGATCTCAGGATGCAGCAGTGGAATGTCCCATCCACCCGCAGTGCTGCTGGAGAGGGCTGGAATACAGCTCCACGTGAACTCACAGCAGCTGGAAAACATCCCCCTCCAACTCGGGCTGCCACTCAAAAGGAGGCTTAAATACCTTATTTGCAAATACAAAGAACAGGAAGAAAAAACTCCCAGCTGGAGGGAAGCAGCTATGGGATAAGAGAAGATGTGTGTCCATCCTGACAGCTCCTGCAGGGAAACAATTGTTTTAATGAAATAAATCAGAGAAACGCAGAATGGGCTGGGTTGAAGGAGCTCTTTGCAGAGCCACGGAGCCTCCTCTCAAACCCAGCAGGATTTGTCTCCCGTTTGCAAGTCCCTTCCTGCAGGAAACATTGCAAACCCCCAGCACCTCTCCCCTGTCAGCATCCTGCCCTGGGCTGGGGGCAAGGCCTGACACCAGCAGAAAACGTGGATCCCATTTCCTCAGCGTACTGGAGAGGCAGGGAGGGATGAGGGAATCGTGGCTGGTGGCCCAGGGAGGAGCTGGTGGGAAGACAGCAGTTTTCACACGAACCCGCAGGGGGTTTATTTGCCTCTGCTGAAATCCAGTGTGTAATTAACTGATCTCTGATAACATTTGCCTTGTCAGGATAGAATTCAGATTTTATCATGTCTGACAGCAGCATTTATGGTGTTAATGCTGGGAGAGAAAGGGAGACGCCGTAATTGTGGAAACCCTATTTAATTTGAGGATTCTGTTATCTTGTCACCGGGGCTGAGATTTCACTAATAGATTCTGACTCTGGCAAAATTATATGCTCAAATAGATGGGATTTTAACAGACAAGATCCCATTGATATTTCTGTGGAGATACAGTGGCTGCACTGAATGTTTAGAGACGTGGCTTTGCTTCGGGAAATCATGGGAGCGAAAAGGTCGGAGCAGAGCTGGATCATCCCAGGGTGGGAGCAGAGGGTCCTCAAGGCAGGCAGGACACAGAACCCCTCCCATAAAGTCTCCGAGGCACCAGCTGTGACTTGGTCATCCCAGTCCAAGTCCCCACCCTGGCGCGACCAGAGCAGGAAGGACGGGCCCTGGCGTGCTCCAGGCTGGGTCTATAAACAAAGTTATTTCCCACGAAGAAGAAATACCCACAGAATTTTCAATACCCTTCCCAGCTAATGGACAATCAATTATTTCTATTTATGGCAAAATCATAAACTCCTTGCTCCAGGAACCCGTTGCGTCTCCATCAGGATTATTGATTATCTTGCAGCTCGCTAACAACTGTTCCTGGGAGATCTCCTCCCCTCAGCCCAGGCCCATTCCAGCACAAATCCTGCCGAAACCCATCATTTGTGCCTGTTGGGCGTGCACGTGGATGTGCAGGGCTTTGGAAGGCTCTGCTTGCGCTTGAGAAACATTTGCCTGGAAACCGAAGTGGTGATAAAGCCGCCTGTGCCCGCTATCAGGCGGGAGCACGGAGCAGATGTCTGCTCCACAACACCGGAATACTCGGCTCCGGTAGCATAATCCAGCCATGCTGGATTTACCCAACAGTTTTATCTTCCTTGCTGCTTTTCCCCCCCTTCCTCTGTGTAAGATAAGAGAAACACCAAAAAAAAAAAAAAAGTTTTTCACAAATAGCCTTGTTAGTAGGTATTGGAGGGGGTTTATCACTTTTACTCGTTTATTTATTTATTTATAGCTGATTAATTCTTATCGCTGATGCCAGCTGTCAGCAAGACAAATGTGACACCCCATTAACACCTGATTCCCTGGGAACGCTGCGCGGATGAGCGATGTTGTTTTGGGGAGGCGCCCGCTGGGTTTGGCTCAGGGCCTCGAGGTCCTGGATATCTTCCCTCCCCAGGAGCATCCCAGAGCGGTGGCGCCGAGGGAGCGGCTCTGCTTCCCCTTCCCTCTGCCCTGCCTCCCTTCCCTCTCTCCCCTGCCCCCCTTCCCTCTGCCCTGCCTCCCT
>VZTI01005303.1:284185-340641 GCA_013397865.1 Struthidea cinerea
CTCTCCCTGCCTCCCCTTCCCTCTCTCCCTGCCTCCCTTCCCTCTCCCCTGCCCCCCTTCCCTCTCTCCCTGCCTCCCTTCCCTCTCCTTGCCCCTTCCCTCTCTCCCTGCCTCCCCTGTTTTCCCTCGGGATGTGAGAGAGCAGCGTGTGCTGCCTGCACATCCCGTGGGTGATTTGTGCCTCCTGGAGAGAGTTTTAAATAGCCTCGGGCACTGCAGTTATTTCCTTTATTGCTCTGAGGAAATCGGGTTCAGGGTGGGACCCGAATCACGTTCAGCAGCCAGAGCTGGTGAAGGAAGGAGCAGTGACAGCACCGAGAGCTCGGGCAGGAGGAGCTTCCATTTCCCTTGGAAACACATCAAGTGTGTCACAACATCCTGCTCAAAACACATAAAACATCGACTGAAAGCCAAGAAGCTTTTGTTTTCCTGATGAAATATTGAAATTTGAACAGGAAGCAGGCAGAACTCATGGAAAAAAAAAAAATTCTGCCAAAAGCTTAACAAATTCCATCCTCGGCAGGGAAACCTCCTGACCACACTCCCCTCTCCCAGTCAGAATCCTAAAATGGTTTGGGGCTGGAAGGGACGTTAAAGACCATCTTGTTCCAATGCAGGGACACCTCCCACTGTCCCAGGCTGCTCCCAGCCCCAATGTCCAGCCTGGCCTTGGGCACTGCCAGGGGTCCAGGGGCAGCCACAGCTGCTCTGGGCACAGCTTCTCCTCAGCACAAGTTCTGAACTTCCACTGATCCATGTCCCCAAGTGCCACAAGCCTTGTAAACCCCTCCAGGGATGGTGACTCCACCACTGCCCTGGGCAGCTGTGCCAGGGCTGGACAATCCCTTTCCATGAAGAAATGTCTCCAAACATCCAGTCCGAACCTGCCCTGGTGCACCTTGGGGACGTTTCCTCTTATCCTGTCACTTCTTACTAGGGAATAAAATCCTTTCCTTGGGGAAGAAAAGCTTGTTTGTTAAAAGAGTTCCTTCTAATTCCCTTGAGACAAAAATTAAACTCCCAGGAAGATCTGTTTTGCTCCATCTTGCTGCTTTTTAGCAGTTCTCTCTCTAATGGAGCTACTGAGACACTTTTGAAAGCACAGAGTCTTATCTGAACCTCTTTTTGGAAATTATTTAGTGCAGTTCTCTTATCTGGGCAGAATTAAAGGCCTTACAAGGTGTTTGTACCCTGCTATCCCTCCTCCTCCAAAATATGCTAAGGACTTTAAATAAGTATAATTGGAAAAAAAAAAAAAAGGAAAAAATAAAAGCGCTGATGGTAAAATATTATTCTTTTGTGAAGGGGGGTCAGAAAGCAAACAAACCTTCCACGGGTGGCTGGCAAAGAAACAAGGAAGGAAACAAAAGCTGCTCCCGGGGCAGATCTGCTGGGGAGTGTGTGAAACCCTGCACTGCAGATCAGCTCCGTTTGGTTTGTGCTCGGCTCTGTCTCGCCGCTGGCTGTGGCAGATGAGGCTTTGCTCTGTGCCCAGGGCTCTCTGCCTGGCTGGGCTGTTGTTGCCCCAAGCACTTCCACTGCGATGCCTCTGTCTGGGACCTTTCCATGGAGGGTTTGTGCTGCGTGGCTCTGTTGGCTCGGGGATAAACCCGACAGCCAGGCCGAGTTTAGGATCTGAGCCTCCCCCCGTTGGTGTTTGTGTGCCTCATCTGATGGATCAGCTCTGTTATTGCAGGGCCTGGTGCTGGAACACAACCAGGGGACACGGGGGCACCGCCGGAGCCGCTCCCGTCCCCAGCACTCCCAGTTCTTCGGGAACGCTGGATCTGTGGGGCTAAAGGACCCCGTGCTCCTCAGCCAGCCCTCACAGCAGGGTCAGCTCACACACGGCACTTCTCCTCTCTCCTTTTCTTCCAGTTCCACTGGACAAAACCCGTGTTCCTGCCAGGCCTGACGCCCTCCCGGCTCCAGGGAGAGCCCTGGGCCTGGTGAGGGGTGTGGAGCACAAATCCCTCGAGGAGCTCAGGGGTCACTGCTCACCCCCTTGAACACTCGGGAGCTGGGCTCAGCTTGCAGCAGAACAGATTTAGTGTGAATTGAGGCTTTGGCTCCCACGCCAGGAATGCCCTCAGCCAGGACACGCAGAAGAGGGTTTGTCCTTCCAGGTAGAAAAAGCAACCAAGAGTTAATCCCATGCATTTGCCAAACATTTACTGGACGAGCTTTAGGGAGAGGGGCTGAGTGTGAGCACCCTGCAGCCACGGCCCAGCAGTACCCACGGCTTCCCCCTAAATCCTCGTCCTGCCCATCTGCTCTGTCTCTGCTCGCAGCTCCGCGCTGGGGGCACCATTTCTGCAGGACACGGAGCAGAGCTGCAGTCACCGGCAGAGGAGTCACCGCCGTTTGTGCAGTAAGTACTGAGGGCAGGAGGGCGGTGTGTGAGGGCGCTTTCCGAGGGCGGTGTGTGAGGGCAGGAGGGNCTTTTCTTCCAGTTCCACTGGACAAAACCCGTGTTCCTGCCAGGCCTGACGCCCTCCCGGCTCCAGGGAGAGCCCTGGGCCTGGTGAGGGGTGTGGAGCACAAATCCCTCGAGGAGCTCAGGGGTCACTGCTCACCCCCTTGAACACTCGGGAGCTGGGCTCAGCTTGCAGCAGAACAGATTTAGTGTGAATTGAGGCTTTGGCTCCCACGCCAGGAATGCCCTCAGCCAGGACACGCAGAAGAGGGTTTGTCCTTCCAGGTAGAAAAAGCAACCAAGAGTTAATCCCATGCATTTGCCAAACATTTACTGGACGAGCTTTAGGGAGAGGGGCTGAGTGTGAGCACCCTGCAGCCACGGCCCAGCAGTACCCACGGCTTCCCCCTAAATCCTCGTCCTGCCCATCTGCTCTGTCTCTGCTCGCAGCTCCGCGCTGGGGGCACCATTTCTGCAGGACACGGAGCAGAGCTGCAGTCACCGGCAGAGGAGTCACCGCCGTTTGTGCAGTAAGTACTGAGGGCAGGAGGGCGGTGTAGGAGGGCGGTGTGCGAGGGCGGTGTGTGAGGGCAGGAGGGCGGTGTGTGAGGGCGCTTTCCCCTCGCGGGCTGAGCCGGCAGCCGTGCCCGGTCGGGGCAGTCACTGGTGCGGGTGTGCGAGGGCGGGCGGGGAGCACGGCACCGGCTGCCCGCGGAGCCGCTCGTGGGCAGTGCTCGGGGGAATGGGTGAAATCGGTCAGGCCTAGCACCGGGAAGGGGGGAGAGGGAAGGGCTGGTGTGAGATTCGGAAGGAAATGAGGATTTAGTGAGGTGCAAAGAGGCCACAACGGAGGTTTCTGCTCTAATGGGGAGGAGGTGGGGTGGGAGCAGGGGCCAGGGCCCGGCCGCGGCCCCGAGGGAGCGGGGGAGATGTGAAGCAGAGCTGAAGTGCGGGGGGCAGCCGGGAGGGGCCTCCGGGGCCCTGCACAGGAGCAGAACGTCAGAGAAGTGAAAGAAAAGGGAAAAAGGCCACATTGAGAGCGAGCAGAACCCATTGCATTAAATGTGATCAGATCTGCTTCCGCTCGGGATGACTAAGCAAGGCTCCCGCGCCGATGGTGAATTATTGGGTTTTTAAAGAACACATCTTCCCGGGCACACAAAACCAGGGAGGAAAGTTTGAAGCTTTTTCCTTGAACAGTCCCAGCGATCTGAATGATGATGAAAAGACAAAGGGCACCATTCCAGGTGGTAAATCAGTCCGGGGAGTGCAGCACAGTGCTGCAGCCCTACCCTCCCTTTCCCTCGTTAGCACTTTCATAGCCCAGGCTGGGGGCAGGTGAATTTGCATTTAAACTTTCCTTCCCCCTCCGTGGTGGCACTTTCTACCTTCTGCTTCTTCGAATCAGGAGATGCAGAATTGCCAAAGGAAAATAAAATAAAATGTCATCTTTTTTATTTAATATTTAACTGCTGCTTAGACTCCTCCAAGAAAAGACCCTGATATTACTGTTTGGATTGAATTATGATGGCTCCGCCTGGAAGTTATATATTGCTGGTGCTCCATTATTCATTAACCGTAGCTTTTCCTGTCAAGATCAACATGTACTTCTCAGCTGGTGCCTCGCCTGTGCAATGCCTCAGACAGGGAGGGAATGTAAAAAGATGCCTCTTAATTGTTTGGGGATTTCAGACATGGCTTTTAAAATGTCACTGTCAGTTCCTGAACGATGGCATCCTCTTCCCTGTGAGCTCGGGACTGCCAACAGATGTTAACAGCCCCCGGCTGCACCAGTTCCTTATGAACTGGAGAGGGAACCTACAGAACCAGGGCACAGGCAGTGAGGTCTGGGCATGAATTCTGGCCTGGGCAGCAGGGACAAAGCCCAGGCTCAGGGACATGGTGCAGCCTGAGCCCCACTCGCTGTGCCGAGGCTGGAGGAGGTGCTGGGCTTTCCAAGAGCGGTGGAGCTGCCAGCAGACAGGGAGGTTTAGCTCGTTCCCATGGCCTTGGTGCTGCCAGGTCTGCCCTGTCCCATCCTCTGCCCCTCTGCGCTGGCCCTGGCCCCGTCCCCGTCCCTGCTGGCAGCAACAGGAGGGCAGAGTTCAGCTGTGCCCCCTCCCCGAGGGAAAGCCCAATGTCCCCAAATGTCCCTGGGACACCGGGGCCGTTTCCACAGCCCTGAACGTGTTTATTATCGGGCAGCCAGGAATCCAGGATGCAGGGACAGCCCTGCTCCCCTGGCTTGTCCTTCAGTTTAATGGGATACAGGCATAAATCACAGGTCTGATACTGCACATGAGCTCTGGCTATATTTTTTTATAAAGAACATTTGCTCTGATTTATAGAGCCCTGGGTTTTGAATTAGCCTGGCTTGAAAACTGAATCAAATCTTTCCATCAAGTCTGTTTTTGTGCATTATGAATGGCTTAGCTGTTTAGTAATGGAATGCCAATCAGCCATTGGCTCTCTCCATGGGCAATGCCGAGAGGATCATTTCGGAACATAGACTCTGTGATTACCTGAAATGAACTGTAAAATTGTATTTTGTTTAAAGCTTTCCCTTCTGCTGGGAGGTTCCTGAGCAGATTGTGGAGTCACCTCGGCGGTGGCGTGAGGGGGCTAAAGCAGGAGGGGGCACCGAGGGGAGAGGATTCCTTGAGTTTCTGCCAGAGTTTCCTCATGTGTGCAACAAGGGGGGATCACTTCCTGAGCCAAAGGGATGTCCTGGGAGTTCAGCCCAGACCAGATCTCTGGCCTGCACACTCACACAGTGGGATAATGGCTTTTTCCTCCTTTTGGAGCAGCCTGTTCTCCCTGCCTGGGGAGGGAGGTCCATGCAGGAAAAGCACTCCTGGCACAGAGGCAGCACAGCCCCGAACTTTGCACAGAAGCTGTGCTGGGAACACGGCCCCACACGGGCTGGGGCAGCTCCTGGCCCAGCTGGAGATCCCTGGAGACCGGCAGGAGTTAGAGGACAAGGAAAACCATGGAATGCTCGGTTCCCACTCTCCCCAGCACCTCAAAGCCTGGCCTGATGCAGAACAGCCTCCTGTGGACACGGAGCTGACCAGGACCCTCAGCCAACGCTTTGTGCCCCGAGCTCAGACCCCCCAAGCTCCCCAGAGCTGCTGCAGCCCCACCAGAGCATCAGGGATGAGAAATGCTTAAACCCTCAGAGTCAGCCAGGCTGACCCTGCCCAGCAAATACCACCCTCCTCCCAGGCTGAATTTGTCAGAATTCAGCTTTAATGAACCTTCCTCCAAGGAAGGCCCTCGACACCAAGGTGACAGAGCTCCCCACCTTCCGCTCATATTTTTACTTTGTCACATGCACAGGAGCATAAAAAATAAGCTGTTTTTCAATCAAACAACCCAAGGTTGTCCAAATCTTTCATATTCAACCCGAGTGAATTATTCAGTGAATTATTTTGCTGTATTTAATGAGTTCCAGTTTGATTTGATGACGTGGAAGTTTACAAACACTGTCTGTCTGCTCCCATCCATCTCAATGTGAGAGATTCGCTGAGATATTCCTTTAAAGTCACGTTTAATGGCTTTGGGTTAGGTCTCATTAATACAGAAATTATTTTACTAAAGAGCTCACACGCTAAACCCACTCTGCAGAATACATCAGCAAAAACACTTTAAATGGGCTGAAATAAATAACTTTCTGGAGCTTTCGTATGCAGCTCCGGAACATCTAAGCTGAGACATACTCGAACGGTTCCATCAAATCCTGGTTTTGTACAGAAAACTGATGCAATTCCACGTGAGATCAGGACAGGCTCAGGGGCACAGTTTCAGGCTGGTAGTGGGGAGGAAAGGGGTCCCTGTCTCATCTCATGTAAATTTGGGGGTTTTGACTGGTGCCTTGACCCCCTTTTCCAGCCTCCCTGTGCGTGTTCTGCCCAGTGCAGCGCAGTCTCCCCTCCACACCCCTACAACACACACAGCCACGGGAACTCAGAAAAATCGGGAGGAAAAAGTAACGTGGGTATCAGACTCCAAATTGGCTGTTTGCTGCAGCTTTGGGTCTCGTGGGGGGCTGTGAGCCCTGGTTGAGGCTCTTCCTGCCATTCAGTCTCCTTTTCCTCCCCCATCCTGCGCCTCTGCTCCAACATCTGATGGAGCTTCACTCAGGTCACCCCAGGGACTTCCTCCTCTGCTCAGCTCCTGCTGACGGAAGGTGGCAGAAGCATCGTGAACCTCAATTCCTCTGTCAGATTTGCTGGAAAATAACTGAAACATCCAAAAATGACGGAGGTGGGAGAAAGCACCGATCTACACCCCGTACTCACAGCGTGGAGCTTCTTCAGAGCTCAGTGTCCTTCAGAAATTGGACAAAACACCTGCAGGAAGTTTCCAGTTTACAAAGTGCGTGCAGGGTCTCACCAGGAGGGTGTGCCAGCGGTCAGGGAGAGGCACGGCAGAGAGTGGGGCTGCCCCTGCCTCAGTTTCCCTGCTGGAAAGCAGGGCTGGAGATTCCAAACCCTTTTTATTGTAACTCCCTTCGAGGCTGACACAGGAGGAGCTACCCGAGAGCAAAGCACTCACTATGGGAACAAGACGTGTTTGACTGTGCCGCTGCCAGGAGATCGCCTTGCTGAGGGTGTCCCTGGCAGGTGCGGGGCTGGGACCGCTCCCAGTGGGAAGAGCCGTGAGCTGTGACGGATCGCTTCACTCTGGAAACACTCACAGCCTGTTCCTCGCAGTGGGCAGCTGCAAAGCAGCTCCTTAAGCTTTTATCACAGCAGGGCAGTACCGACAGCCAATGAACTTCCCCTTCCCGCAGCACTTGCAGAGGGATGAGTGTAAAAATCCTCCACCCGTGCAGCTCCCTGTTGATTTCCATCCGCGCTGAGCTCCTCACGGGGCCGTGTCTCACCAGAGAGGGGTTCGGGGTTCGGGGCTGTGCCCGGGGACAGCTGGCTCAGCAAACCAGCTCCGGCCACTGGACATCGGGGGACAGCGCCCTTGGGGTGGGGGGAAGTACCCAGGGATTTCCTGCAGCTGGGAAAATCACCGGGAGCTGCGGGATGACGTCCCAGGACCCCACTGCAGCCCCCACCCCACACCCTGCCCACAACTGGTGGCTGTCAGGGAGGGCCCTATCCTGGGACAATCCATGGGAGATGAGGAAGGGGCCCCAAAGGCACCCTAATTCCCAGGGACTGCCAGGCTTGGCACTGCAGCGTGGTGAGGAAGAGGCTAAAAGCGGGGAATGAGATAAATTCAGACAAACAACGTGTTTGACACTTCACCTCCACTCACCTGCCTCCTCCTCTCCGTGTCTGTTCTCTGCTCACAACTCCAGCCAAGGGTCGTTAAACCCACGAGCAGATTCCTGGTATCCAAGCACTCGGGGTCAGGATCTTTTAATGCCCGGGCACGCGAGCGCAGCCCGCAGCGCATCCCCGTATTCATTATCGGGATCGTTATTATTGGCGTCTCACTCACGGCTCCTTCATCGATCCTGGCACACGGAGCAGGGGCTCGGAGCCGGGCTGGGATCGCAGCCCCGCTGCAGCCTCGGGATTGACGGGCAGGGAGCAGAGGCTCTTCCTGGAATCAGGCTCGGGGTGGAACAGCAGCTCTGGCAGTGAAGTGCCAGGATTTTGGTAATTGCAGGGTTTGGGAAGGGGTCTGGAAGAGGAGAGAGACAAGAGCTGGGGAGCTGTGCCAAGTGGGTGCCTGCTGGAGATGCCTGGCACAGCACCCAGGTCCCGAATATCGTGGGTTCAGTTTGGGGCCCCTCAGGACAAGAAGGACACGGAGGGGCTGGAGCGAGTCCAGGGCTGGGAAGGGGCTGGAGAATTCCTGAGGGAGCTGGGAAAGGGGCTCAGCCTGGAGAAAAGGAGGCTCAGGGGGGACCTTGTGGCTCTGCACAACTCCCTGACAGGAGGGGGCAGCCGAGGGGGGGTCGGGCTCTGCTCCCAGGGAACAGGGACAGGAGGAGAGGGAACGGCCTCAGGCTGGGCCGGGGGAGGGGCAGGGTGGATTTTAAAGAACATTTCTTCCTGGAAAGGGCTGTCCAGCCCTGGCACAGCTGCCCAGGGAGGTTTGGAGTCCCCATCCCTGCCGGGGTTTAAAAGCTGTGTGGATGTGACCTTGGCAGTGCTGGGTGATGGTTGGACTCTGTGATCTCAGAGAGCCTTTCCAACCCGAATGATTCTATGATTCAATCCTTCTCCCTAGAAAATCACTGAGCCTACTGTTCAGAAGCTCCTGGGTCACCGTTCCAGGACAGAGCAGGGGTGCCCATGTCTCAAAAGCTGGGCAGAGCTGAGGTCCTTGCAGGGGAACTCACCCCCTTGCAGCCAGCTCCTCGTCATCCTTGGGTGGCTGCAGACACCTCAAGGCACGGCAGGGCCCTGTGTGCCCGTGGGAGGACTGGGATGCAGGTTCCAGCTGTCCACCTTGATCCATGTGGCAATGCCAGAGGCTCTGGAATCCGGCGTTATTTGCACAGGAAAAGCCAATGCAGTGACTTTCACAATAACTTTCTGTTGAATGATCCTGCATTCAGGCCCCGGGAAAGGACATCAGCAGCTGGAGAGGCAAAAAAGGAAAATATATTTTAAATTTGACTTTTTTTTCCCTGCTGTAAAACGTTTCCCCTCCGAAGGCAGAGCCTGGGCGAGCAGGGAAGCACAGCACAGTTATCAGGAGCCCTGGGCATGGCCAGGGCAGAGCTGTGGCCTCGCAGGAGCAAGGGCAGGGCTGCTGCACGAACAGTGTCCTGTCCTTGTCACCCTCCTCAGGCAGCTCTGGGGTGAACAAAACCTCTCTCTCTCCACAGCACCCTGAACTCAGTCCCTGTCCATCTCCCCACGGAGGCCTCCAGCTCTGTCTGTGTGCATCGTCAGAGTGGATAAAGATTGAGGTGTGAGGACAGATGGAGAAGGATTGGTGGGAAGCTGTCCAGCCATCCATCAGCTCCTGCACCATCCATCCTGCTCCCGAGCCCTGCTGACTTCCTGTCGTGGGCAGCGAGCTCTGCTCCCGATGCAGACGGACAGGAGACGGGTGGACGGCTGAGTGGGTCTGTATTTAATGCATCCGTCTCTCTCCTCTCCCTGACTGACCCATCAGACCATCTCCACGGTTTTCCTCTGCCTGTTGATGCTCAGAAAGCCTGATCCATCCAGCTCCCAGTTAAGGATTTTACAGCTCCTCTCATCAAAGAGCAAATGTGTTTGACCCTTCTCAGCACCATAAAATCACTCCTTGGGTTTGTTATGGTTTTAATGGAGAGGAGCAGAGCCTGAGAAGGAGCAAACGCCCAGGTGCTGTCCCCAATTAAATGTCAGGTTAATCATCCCCAGGAAGGCCTGAGCAGCATTCCAGCAGCCAGGCAGGGTTCAGCGGGGGCCGCGTGAGGGACCCAGCCCAAAAATCCTGTAAAAGCCTCACAGCTCCCCTGGCGTGGGTGGATCACGTCCACTGGGATGGCACCAGCTTATCCACTGCTGGGGAAAAGCAGCCTCCACTGGGGCAGGAGGGGCTGGAGATTTGGTTCTGACATCTTGAGGTGGGGCTGATTTCACCCCAGCTCCCTCCCCTCTCCCTCAGGCCGTGTTGGGTCATTTAGGATGGCCCAGGACACACAGCTGAACATTCCCATTGCTCTTCCCTCCCTGGATCCCACTCTGGACAGAAATGAGCTCAGCAAGTGCTACTGCCCCAAAAAGGTTGCAGCCAGACTTCATCACACCTTAAAAACCAAGAAAATTAAAGGAGAAGGGAAAAAATATTGACTTGGAGGCCACTTAAATCCTCAGCACAAGACGGGGACTTTAGAAAATGTCTGTTTGGTAAAACTGAACTTCTGCACGGAGGAGGCTGCACCAACCCCCCCCTCCTGGCTGCCTCTGGGACATTTTTGTCTTTGTTCGTGTTTCAGCCTTGATATTTGCAAAATAAAAGACATTTCTGGTTTGAAATGATTCTGCGTTTCACAATGTCGAGCTGATTATCGTGAAATTAATTATTACAAACAGAAAGTTAACACGGTAGAAACGGATACAAAAACCTCCCCAAAATTGCCAAGGGAATTATTTGCACAGATCAAAAGCAATTTACTCTGCCAAGCTTTTATGTTGCAAATGGTTTTTGAGAGCTCCTCTTCCCAGCCCAGCGTGGCTGGCAGGGGAGGTTTGCTGAACCCAAAACATTTGGCAGGGCAGGAAAATCTCCCCTCCTCCCGTATGTCAGGGTCAGTCCTGAGGGATCACAGGGAGCAACACCCAGGGCAGCCCCAGGAAGGGGCTGAGGCATCCCCTCGTTCCCGTACCCACATCTGACACCAACATTGCAAACTAAGGCTGAGGGGATGAGGGTGTGAGCACCCAGCTGGACGAGGCAGGAGCCCTGCACAGCAAGGGGGGGGGCTGGGGTGCAAAATATTTTGGGAAATGCCCTGGCAGGCAGGAGGGACCGGCAGGCATGGCAGGGCAGGGAAAGGGCAGCTGCCTGTCTGCTCATCTCCCGTCCCAGGCAGTTTGTCCTTCATTTCCTCAGCTACAAATTCACTTGGACACATGTTCTGAATTTAGAAACAAGCACATTCAGTGGAATTCATATTTTATGAGGCTCCTTTTAGGGGCATATTGTAAAAGAAATGACTAAATCTGATTTTTCCATTCTCTTCAATCTCTTAAAACTTCCTAACGAGTGTCAGGCAACATAAAGGACCTGCTTAGGCTGTGCTGTGAACCAGGAGATTCAGGAGCCTGTGAACATCCCAGAATTTACTCTGCACCAATGAGACATTTAGAATTAGAACATGGTTTTTCCCCCTGCAGCAGCCCAGGAGAGCTTTGCCATTACCCCTGGATCAGGTCTGGGAAGGAATCCAGTTAAACATTAGAGACCTGCAGCTCCAGGAGGGAGTTCCAGCCCTGCTGGGTGCTCCTGGACACAGGGTTTCCATCTTCTGCGTTATTCTTCATTTCACCTTACAAGCGGCACACACAGGATCACGTCCACAGCAGCCGAGGCTGTGAGGTGCAGCACTGAGAGCTCTGACAGCTCAGATCTGCCATTCCAGTCTTGTAGATGCGGAGCTGCACGCACGCTCTGCGCTCCAGCTGTCCGCTTAGTGCTGAGGAAGCGTCAGGGCTCGCCCCTGCGGGAGAGGCTCGTGGTTTTCCAGGAGGATAAACCAGACACAAAACGTGGATGTGCTGCAGGTGCAGAAAGCAGCAACCCCTCTGCCTCCCCCAAACCTTCTCCTCAGAAACGGAGGGTGCTCAGACCACAGCTCCCCTCTGGAAATAACGGCAGGATTTGTGTCTTGGGCCACATCTGCATCAACACCAATGTCAGCAGAGTTTTGCTGGGTGCTTTGGAGTGGCCCCAGCCCTATCCCATGCTCTGGGATGCTCCCAGAGAAACTTCTCATCCCAGGAGCTGGACAGGAGCCAGTTCAAGCTCTCCAGGATGGCTCCAGAGCGTGGACAAAACTGAAGGGGACACATCCCAATCCCAGCTGAGACACCCATGGAGATGCCCAGGAGGGCCAAGTCCCCATCCCTCACCCCCAGCCAAAGCTCAGAGGTTTGGGAATTCAAGTGTGCAAAGTTTCTCTCCCCCCTCTCCAATCTATAAATCACCCCTCAGACATTTGGGTTGGGAAAATAAATAGTCCCTGCCACGAGCAGTGAGAGATAAAGTTGTAAGCGTTCAAACATGTGTCTAATCCCTCTAATAGATCTCTTGCTATTAATTTCAGCACTCGCTGTGGCTCTGCCAGGCCCTGTCATCATTCCTGGGGATGATATCTGCAGGTGGCCTGTCTGCCCCATCCAGGCCCTTTTCCTATTTCAGACTCCGGGCACTCCTTGCATTCAGCTCAAAGCAGCCAAACACCCTGGGAGCCACTGAGACACAAACCTGCCACCCATCCCATGGGGTCACAAAGGGCTGCAGGGGACAAGGAAGAGGGCCCAGGGTCATTTGGCAGTGACAGCCTCCAACACAGCTCCAGGCTGGCACAATTCTCCTGTTCACTGAATGCTGGAAGGGGCATTTGCTCAGGATCCGTGTGGGATAGTGCTGGGCACAGCACCTCGAGACACGGAGGGGCTGGAGCGTGTCCAGGGAAGGGAACGGAGCCTCAGGAGCGGCTGAGGGAGCTGGGAAAGGGGCTCAGCCTGGAGAAAAGGAGGCTCAGGGGGGACCTTGTGGCTCTGCACAACTCCCTGACAGGAGGGGGCAGCCGGGGGGGTCGGGCTCTGCTCGCAGGGAACAGGGACAGGAGGAGAGGGAACGGCCTCAGGCTGGGCCAGGGGAGGCTCAGGGTGGACATCAGCAGGAATTTCTCCATGGAAAGGGTGACTGGATACTGGCACAGCTGCCCAGGGATGTTTGGAGTGCCCATCCCTGGAGGTATCCAAGGAACCACCGGACGTGGCACTCAGGGCTCTGGGCTGGGAACAAGGTGGGCATCGGGCACAGCTCGGACTCGATGACCTTGACTTTTTCCTGGCCTCAGTGATTCTGGGATCCTGTGACAGTTTGGAAAAGAGTAGCATTGACCTGAGAGTCTCCAGAACAAATCTGGGCAGTTCGTGCCCTCGTAACCGACCTCCCTGGGCACACTGAAGGCCAAGTGGCGAAGTTTCCTGTCTGCTCTAATCAGCGCTGGGTTTTTAAGAGACAACGGAGAGCAATCGAGGCACCTCAGTGTCCTTCCCAGAAGTTAACGGGCCCTGACGCCTCATCCTGGTGCTGAGAGAGCTCCAGCAGGAGCTTCAGGGCTGAGTTTGCAGGTCACCGTTGTCCCCGTGGGTGCCCAGCTCAGCACCTTCCACCCACGCGGAACGCGGGAGCTGCTCAGCGACTGCGGCCCCGCGGCCAGGGGGGATTTACAGCCCTGAATTCTCCCAGCTCAGCTCGAACCCGTGCCCAGCAAAGGGCAGCGCTGCCCGAGGAGAGGGCAAAGGAAAGGATCCAGCGAGGACGTGGGGAACGCAGCGTCCTCCGAGCACAGCCAGCCTGTTTGAACAGCCACGTGCGCTGCGACCAGATGCTTCCAGCAAAAACTGCTGGGCATTAATTCACGGGCAGCTCAGCTCGTAAAGCTGGGCCAGGCACAGGAATTGAGCTCTGCATCCACTTTTCTTGTCCCCTGTCCCTCTCTCTGTGCCTTTGTTGGCATGCCAAAGCCAGTCAGGAGGTGCTGAACCTCTCTGGCTCATGTTCATTTCTGGTAAATAATGACCATTAGTATTCAGGCCAAAGACCTCGCAGCATTACCCAGTTCAATATTTGCTGCCCCTGTAACAAAGGCAATCCATTTCACATGCAGAACGTGGGAGCGCAACCTTTTGTTACTCGAGTTTCTTAAATTTTTATCTCAGAAATCAATGAAGGAATTGGAATTCCACATCTCATTTTATGGCCCAGAGAAAAAGAGGGAGAGCACAAGGGAAAATTATGAAAGAGGGGGAAAGGAATGAAAAACAACACCCAGCCTCATCCAGATATCCTCATAAATTCTTTAACAATTTAATTACTGGGCGTTCTGTGCTGTGGTTTTAAAGCTCTGAATGAGGGCTGGGGTTATTTTGTTGTGGGTTTTTCCCCCCCGCAGAGTCTATAGAATTGCTTGTGGTTTGAAGTTGATCTTCTTGGAGAAAGAAATTATTCTCCATCCAATTAATCTAATTAGATTAAATCAAGTTGTAGAGATCTGTGCAGCGGTGTGAGTGATTAGGAAAAATTACCTTTCTGCAAGGAGTTTAAATTTAATTTTAGTTCTATAATCTGAAGCCGAAATAAAGGAAAGTGCAATTTGCACTGCAATCCTTCGTGCCACGCTGCCTCCTTCCTGGGAGAGCAAATTCCAGCTGCATCCAGACAAATCCCCTTTGCATTTCGTGGCTCAGTTCGTGCAAAACCAGTGGATCCCATTTTCCAGAAGGACGTGGGAAGCCAGACTCTGCTCAGGATCACATGAGGGTAGTTGGGAGCTGCACTGGGGGGGTGGCAGGGTTTGGGTGGGGGGTGCTCCAGGGGTGACTTCTGTGAGAAGGTTCTGGAACATTCCCCAGTGGGATGGACCCAACGTCAGCTTCCAGCTTAGAGGGCCTGAGGAAATGGCTGGAGCTGGGCCGGGGGAGGGTTGGGTTGGGTATCAGGGGAGGGTCCTGCCCCCAGAGGGTGCTGGGGCACTGCCCGGGCTCCCAGGGAACGGGCACACTGCTTCATCTTTGCCCTTGACGGAAAGGGGTGAAGGAAAAAGGAGAAAGAGGTGGTGGGAAGGGGAGTGAGGGGGAAAAATGAATTGCTTAAAACTCCTATTACTGTTCATTACCTCCTTCATTAGCTCCTGCTTGCTGCGAGTGCCAAGGTTCATTTCCCAGCTGGCAGTGCCCGGTGCCAGGGCTGCTGATCCCATCAATGTTCCCTGGAACCCGAGGGGGCTCAGCCGGGGCTGCGGAGCCAAATCAGTGTGACCAGTGACCCTCTGCAGCACATCCATAACTGTCCGGTGGGGGTGGCTGGAGGGATGGAGGGAGGGAGGGAAGGANGGAGGAAGGGTGGGTGGATGTATGGATAAAGAATGAAGGATATATGGAGTGATGGAGGGATCAAGGGATGGAGGAATGGGTGAGTGGCGGAAGGGATGGAGTGGTGGAGGAATGGATTGATGGATGGATGGATGGATGGATGGATGGATGGATGGATGGATGGATGGGCTTGGAGAGTTGGCTGGGAGCAGGGGCAGAGAGGGAGATGGCGCCCGGTGGGAGATGGAATCACAGAACCCCAAAATTATTGAGATTGGAAAAGCCCTCCAAGACCACCTGTGACTGATCCCAGAGCACTGAGTGCCACCTCCAGTCTGTCCGTGGACACCTCCAGGGATGGGGACTCCAAACCTCCCTGGGCAGCCCCCGATGCCTGGCCACCCTTTCCATGGAGAAATTCCTGCTGATGTCCACCCTGAACCTCCCCTGGCCCAGCCTGAGAATCAAAGAGGAGATCCCTGGTGCAGAGACAGCAGGAGGGGAAGCTGCAATCAGAAATTGCACGAAAACCTTTCCTTTCTTTGGTGACACCAGGCCAGGGGATGCTGCACCAGTCACCCGAGGGGTTCATTCATAGGAATCATCTGGTTTTCTGTAATATTAAAATGTGCTTTTTGCAGAGAATCCTCAGAATTCCTTTAAAACCGGCTGTGTCTCCGCACAGCCCCGCAGGCTGGGTATGGCTGGGACAGCCAACACCCTGTTCTGAGTGAAAACAGCAGTGAGGTGAGACAGCACGGTCTGAGCACAGAGAACGTTCACCTTTTACCTCAGGGAATGTCACTCTTTATGGATTTTTCCTGGCACGTACTTGTAGCTTGTTCATGTTTTCTGTGCTCCGTTCCCATCGGAGACAACTTGCAGGGTTTTTCCTTTGGGCCTCTCTTGAAAAAATAAGGATTTAAAAAAAAAAAAATTCAATATTCCGGTGAGGAAAGGAGGGTGGGAGCTGCTGGCAGAGATGGAAGAACAGCCTGGATGTCACAGAGACCCCGTTTCTATTGAGTGTGGATGTTGTGAACTGAGATCTTCATCCTGGCAGGAGCTCCCCAGCGCTGCTGAGGTCCCGGTTGATTTCGCAGCCTCCTGCGGCAGGAACGGCCCTGGTGGAAATGCACTGGGGTGTCCTGGCTGCCATCAGAACACCTCCAGCCAGCCAGATCCACTCCTGCCTTGGGATGCGCATTTTAGAGAAACAACACCAACATCTGGGATTTCCATTCCCTAAATCTGTGTTTCTCTGGGGCTCACTGGGAAGGAGGTTGCTTCAGGCATGGTCTGTGGGCTCCTGCCCTCTGCTTTTGAGGAAAACTCCGACTTTTTCATGTTTCTTGCCTGTTTTCCTGCACAGCCTCCAAGGAAAGGCTCTGTGATGTGGTGTCTTCCCTTCCCTGGCTGGAGCTGTGCTCATACCGGCATCTCACTCCTGGGGACTCTTCCAGAAATCCTAAACATCCAACAAAAACCTGTCCCTGCCCCAAAGACCTTGAAACCTAAATCCATGGGAAGTTCAGAGAGGGAAGGAGAGACAAGCACAGAGAGGACAGTGATTTATCCAAGGTCACCCAACAAATCAGTGGCAAAGGATGTTCCAACCCCCACAAAAGTCCCTCATAGCACAAAAATATTTTCTTGTAATGCAAAAAATCCTCTTTCCTATATTTAGCTGGAGAATTACTCCTGAAACACATTAGATCTCCAGGCTCCTCGGACAAAATAATGTTATTAGACCGAATGCCAGTGGAGTCAAAGAAGATTTGACATTTCACTGCAAATTGCACCCAGGACTATTAAGGAAGGGGAACTTATTTGGATGCGCTGCAGGCACGGACTCTTCAGATTTACACTTTTCAGTCAGAGCTGCCTGCAACCCTTCTGCCAAATCCGAGGAGAATTTCATACTTTTCCCCTCCTCTCCCTCTCTTTACTCTGAGACAAATCTCCAGGAAAATTCATTACACGGTTTAAGCGATGGGATTTATCATTCCATTCAGCTTCCCCAGCTCGCAGCTCTCCTCGCTGTCACACCAGCGAGGTAATTCTAATTTGTTTCTTTCATATTTCACCCGTGATGTGCGACTCCGGATGACGGGGAGAAAATAGAGACGAGAGCAGGGAATGGCTCGGGGCTGGACAGGATGAATTCCAGTGGCTGCGTCACTGTCTGGGGCTGGGGAGCCTCGGGAAAAGGGGAGACGCTCCAGGCCAGCTCATGGGGACCTAATGCCAGCCTCTAGAGGGGCTCCTGCACAGCGTGGGGGTGAGCCAGGAGCACGGGTGGGTTTGTCACCTGCCACAGAGGGGGTTTGTCACCCCAGAGGGGGGCTCTGGCTCAGCTGTCCTTGGGGGTGCTGCGTTCCCTGAGATCTCCACGTGGTCACAGCCCTTCTTCCCACCCGGTGTCTCCTCCCTGCAAAGCACCAGGGTGGAAGTGAAGCCTTTCACACCTCTGACTGATGGGGGATCTCTGCTCGGTGTCACCAGGACAGCGTCCTCCTGAGACAGCACCCCCAAACTGAGAGGGACTGGCAATGCCAGCAGCTGGCTTGGTCATGAACACCCTGGAGCATCAGGGAAAAGCCACCAGAGCCTGAAGGGACCCAAGGCAGTGCCCAGGACAGATGCAGCGTCCTCATCCCTGTCCCCCATCATGGCTCAGGGTCCAGGTCCCGTCTCAGGGGAGGTGACAGTCCCTGCATCCTGTGCACCCTCCCTCCTTCCCCCGGCCCGGGAGAACCTCCACAGGTCACTGTGCAGCTGGGAAAGCCTCGAGTGGGAGGACCAGTTTTGGACAAGACCCTAAATCTGGCACCTGAGTGCCATTTTCGGTAAGTCCTTTGTTAGGCTGACCTTTATGCAGTGTATATAATAAACTGGGGGTGTTTCCTATTAGCCTTGTACAAATACATCTTCTAAATAAACACCATGGCCATACACCCGGAGGGTTTGTTCCTCTCTGCCTGGAGTTATCACCCCATAAACAAGAAGCTGCTCCACACAATCACCTAATTGATCCATTTTGCCTGATTCCCAATAAGCTATAAAAAGGTACATTTGCTGTGGGGAAAACCAGGGTTTTTATCATCTTCTGCCTCATCTCAAGGGAGGATGAAAGGAAGAAGCCCCCTTTATGTTTGCTAAAATATTTAGAACAAGCTGTGAAAGATAGAAAACATTTTAGAACAACTGCAAGTTATATTAATACGAGAGCCCGTCCTTGAGAATAAACTGCAGTCCCAGGCAGGTAAAAAAGCTGTTAAAGAGATAAAGAGATCTTCCTCTGAATTGACACAGATCTGATTTGATTGCAGCACCATTCCCATGCAGTTCCAATGTTCCTTCTCCCCTAATACCGAATTAATTCATTTTGATTATTGTTATTATGGCAAATGGCAAACGGAATTAGCGGTGATGAATCAGGCACTCGCTGGGGAGCGCGGGTTGGGTTCTGCACCTCCCGCCAGGACGCGCCGGGCCCCGCGCACGCTGCGGGGCCGTAAAAATGATGGAGGGGACGGGGAAGGGAATCATCTGGCAGATTAAAAAGATTCCTTGCAAGGTAGCGTCTGCCAGCCTCTGTGCAAGACCCAAGATCATCCCTGTGATCTGCAGGGAGAGGCAGACGAGTTCTTTCCCCGTTGAACTCCGGGTTTGGCTCGAGGGAGGGTGGTGTGGCCGGGGCGAGTGCCAGGGCTGAGCCTGGCCCAGCAGAGCAGCCAAGGGGCAGCTGCTGCAGCTGCAGGCGATGCCATTTGAGAGGCAAATTTCAGCTGCAGAAAGGGGAGCAGGTCTGGAAGCGGCTCCAGGGCTGCTGGGTCCCCTCCTCTTGCCCAGACCAGGTTTGCAATCAGCCCCAGGACTTCTCTCCTGCTTGACTTGAACAGAGTTGGGGTTTTTCCCCACAGCATTTCTGGGATAAGGGAGAACCACAGAATGAAAGAATGATTTATGTTGGAAGAGACCTTTAAAGACCATCCAAGTGCACCTTCCACTACCCCAGGTGCCTCCCAGTACCCCGTACCTGCTCCTGCAGCCTCCTCCGAGTCTGGTGGAGGTGTCTCCAAACCTGGGCCCTTGGCATGGTCAGGATCAGCTCTGTCCATCCCAGCGCTCCAGAACCAACGGCAGCTTTGAGGTGCTGAAGTCACCACGGAGCAGATGCCATGTCTTTGTCTGTTTGTTTGCAGACACAGGAGTGGTGCAGAGCTGTTCAGCATCTCCAGTCCTCCCGTGCTGAGCCAGGGCAGCAGCGGAGCCGCCTCTGCCTCCGCTGAGCCCAGCGGGGGGAGCAGGGAGGGATGCGGAGGTGGATGGGCAGGAGGGAGCACCGGGAGGGCGCAGTCCTGGCTGGAAAAGGACCTGGTCTCCCACATGCCACGGCCACCGCCTGTTCCCATCCCATATCTGAGCCAAGCTGGGGTGCCGAGGTGCAGGGATGTGGGAGGCAGGGGACGGTGGCGGGGCAGGGGCACTGCTGATCCTGAGTGCGGTGTTCCTTCGGGGTGAGATGCGGGAGGCACTGATGCCCCTCAGGGGTGTTTATCACAGCAGCAGTCGTGACAGCAAAGCAGAGTTTGGGAGTGAGGGAGGGGGTGGCCACGTCTCCCATCTCCCAGCATCTCACCAGGCCCAGCATCGCCCCGGCTGCTTCGGGAGGGGTTTTCTTACCCTCTGAACCACTGCAGGGCTCCAGCATCTCCCTTCCCTCTGCGCATCCATCTCTGCCCCCCCTTCCCATGTCTGGGGACGCAGCTATTTCTGTATTACAGGGAAGTTTTAGGAGCAGAATCCATTAGGGGCTCATTTACAGCCGTGCCCTAAGGCAGCTGCAGACCTCGCTTCAGTGAGATGATGGACTCATCCATCAACAGCTCCTCGCTGGCCTGCTCTGTCTGGGAGCAGCTGTACTGGGCCCCAGCCCCAGCCCACGCCCGTCCTCTCGCTCTCTGGGCAGCCTGGAGATGCTGCAGCGCTCCTGGAGCCCTGCGAGCAGCAGTTCCCAGAGAAAACCCCCCCCAGCACTGCCCCACAAGCTGAGGGGAGGAGGTTTCTCGTCCATGCCTTGATCTGCAGCTTCTGCAAACTCCTGGGCTGTGTCCTCACAGCTGGGTCACAGGGATGGAGTTTGAACCCCTCTGGGTCACGGGGGAAGACCCGAATAGTGTCCAAACCTTGCCTTCCTGCCGGGAACGAGCAACAAAGTCAGATCCAACCCGAATTTCCTCCCAGCTCCCATTTGGATCAATCTTTTCCCATTTCTCAGAGGCCATTTGTGATAAGGGTATAAGAAGAGCTTGCTGGATCAGATCAAAAGTCCATGGAGGCCAGTCTCCTGGAGGGCTGGCACAGGGACAGGACAGGCCATAAACCATTCCCAGCTCTGGCCATCTGCAGCTCGGGGCCATCCGAGCCAGATGCAGCTGTGAGTAACCTGCATTTAAAAGCCCCTGATGGCCCGTCCTGGCCACACTTCTCTAATGCCTTTCCAAAGCCATCTCTGCGTTTGGCCTCCCCTGGCCCTGCCCTGAGTTTCACAATTGGCTCAGGCACTGTCTGAGCGTCCTTCCTCCATGAGGGCAGAGATAAACTGATCCTGGGTTTCATCTGTTGCTGGCACCAAGATGAACTCAAATCTTTCTTAAATCTCTGCCAGGAAGTGCGAGTCGTGCCTGGCCAAAATCTGGTGTGGGGCAGGGCCCGGGTGCCCAAGGGACACAAAATGGATGTCCCTGAAGTCACCGATCTCCATGAGGCACAGCCTGTCCCTAAAATCTCCCCAATTCTGAGTAAAGGTGCTCCTATTAGAACCATCCCAAAGGTTTGTACTTTCAGACCTTGTAAGTTTTCCCATCACTGTCAGGTTCCTGGTCTAATGGGACAGAAGATATTCTTTTCTTAAAGAGATGGAAAAGCAAAAGGAATTAGATCACAGTTTTCAAAGTTGTGCCTCAAGAGAGGAGCTTGTGCTTCGCTAATCAGGCACGAAGAGAAAGCCAACCCTCTCCAGAGGCCGATGTCCTTGGTTCATTTTCCGCTGGAGGAGGGACAGCTCTGTCCCACCTGGCTGGTTGTGAACTGGCTCTGACGAGACAATGTCAGCCTGGCTTTCCAAAATTTCCATCAGGCCCGGATCAAGTAAAACACATACCACAGGTCTCTCAAATCCTGTTTTCAGCCTTCTTGGTCGGAGATGCTCTTCCAGGAACACTGCACTGTTCCCCCTGAAAATTTCCAGCGGGGACTTGAGGACTGGGAAGCGCACAGGTGGAATCTCCTGCTGATCCAGACCTTGTCACTGTTTGGCCACGAACGGTTTCAGTGCTGAATGGTGGCACTTGGGGTTATTGGTGCTGTCTCCACGCCGCAGGTGGTGGCAATGTTCCTTCTGGTGTGTTCTGGAGTGGATGACGAGAAAGGAAGGATTGCAAGAAACAGAAAGAAAGTTCCTCACAGCGAAAGGGATCAGCGCACACCTCGATCTCCTGATGTTAAACACTGCTGACACAGGCCCTGCACTGCACAAATCTGTAACTTCCTCTAAATTAGCAATTCCACAGACACAGTAGGAGCTTGCATAAGAATTGTCCATAAAGGGAAGAGAGTCACAATACCAGCCTAGCATGAAACCCTGCTTTCTGCTTTTTAATTAAGATTTCAAGCTTGTGTCTCCCCTGAGGTGCTGTGGGAGGTTTTGCCAGATACAAGAAGCAGCCGGGGTCCCTCTCAGCAAATTGGCTTTCCCAACTCTGCTCACACACCCTGCAACACCAAACTCCCAGTGCCAAACTCGGGGTACAGCCCCCACAAGAAGGCAAAGCCCCTAAGTTGGGGCCTGGGACCCTTCCCTGCAGGCTCAGGTCCTTTTGTGACTCCCCTTTCCCAGCAGGGTCTGGGGTTTGGCCCACGTCACTCTCAGATTTGGACAGAAAGGCAGCAACTCCCAGGATGACATTTCCAGTGTGAACACCTCTGTTTATTTATTTTTAAAACTATTCTGCACTCTGCCGTGTGCTCTCAGCATTCCCTCGGAGCCCCTCTTCCCCCGGCTGCTCCCGCCTGCCGCGAATCCCTGATCTGGAAAGGGAAATCAGAGAGACGTGAACAACCAAACAAGTTATCATCCAGAATTAAAGGCAGATGTTGGCATTTGCATTTGTCCTGGTCCATTTCTCCATCACAACCCTATTCCCTCACCTGGCGTCTCAGAGCAGAGCGCAGTGGGTTATAAACACCGCAAAGACGAAGCAGGGAACCCGGGGCTCCCTGTGGAGTGCCAAAATTACCCCACAGACATGGGGGGCGCGACCAGAAATCCCTGCCTCCCTCCCTCCTACATCACTGCCAGTTCTGGACTCGTTTAGGAGGAGGCAGAGGCACCCCGGGTACCCCAGCACAGCTCTCCCCGGGCTCTGGCAGCCGCAGATGTGTCAGTGCTCATCGCTGTGCGCATCCATCACGCCCGGCAATGCTGCCCCTCCGAAGGAAACTTTCCCGAGCACGCAGAGCTCACACCCGGCAGCCACCACGTCCCTCCCTGCCTCTCGCTGCCTCCCCGCAGGCAGGGCAGGATCCAGCCCAGCCACTGCCCCAGAGCAGGGATTTGGCTGCGTTTGCACTGAGCCCATCATCGCCACCTGCAACACAACAGGAGAGGCCCAACTCTGAGCCGCCCGTCCCAGTGCTGGCTGTCACCACGTGGAGGGGACACGGGCAAACACTGCCCTGGAAGCACCTCTGGAGGTTTCACAATTACTCCCATAAAGAATTTAATGCGCAGTAAAAGCGGCGAGTGAGTTACCGCGGGCTGGTGTGGAGAGGGAAGCGAATGTTTCGCCCTACGGATGTTCATAAAATATTTAGTAACTTTAAAAAGAGGAGGGGGAAATGCGGTTCGATAAACCAGAGTTGCAGGCAGCCCGTGGAACGCAGGATTCCTCTCGGACTCGTTACCTCCCAGCGCGGCGTTAATGGTGCCGCGGCCGCTCGTTCCTCTCCCCCTCACCACGCACACGGCTTTATTTAGGAGCTGAGATTGGAGCCCGGCTCCGCCAGCAACGCTGCCCTGGATGTAATTAGGCATCAGCAGAACAAGACTCCCCAGTCAAGGGGGAGTGGAAATCCAGGTCAGGCAGCTCCCTGCCCGCAGCTCCCTGCTCCCAGCTGGAGCAGAAGTGAGTTTGGGGAATGTGATGCTGTGGTGTGGCCTTTCCAAGCCTCTGTTTCACTGGGGGCAGAGGTAACTGTGTAGGAAGTTTTTTGGAAGAAATGGGTTGGCTGCCATGGGCAGGGAGCTGGGGGCTTCCACAGAATCACAGAATCCTGGAATGGTTGGGGTTGGGAGGGACCTTAAATCCCACCCAGTGCCACCCCTGCCATGGGCAGGGACACCTCCCACTGTCCCAGGCTGCTCCCAGCCCCAATGCCCAGCCTGGCCTTGGGCACTGCCAGGGATCCAGGGGCAGCCACAGCTGCTCTGGGCACCCTGTGCCAGGGCCTCCTCACCCTCGCAGGGAGGAACTTCTCACCTAAGCTTTCCCCTTGTCAGTCGGACCCCATTCGCTCCTGTCCTGTCACTCCAGTTCCCGAGGAACAGTCCTGGAAGGGGCTCTGAGGTCTCCACACACCCATCTCTTCTCTGGGCTGAACAGCCCCAGTTTCTCAGGCTGTTTTTGTGCCCACCCTGCCATGGGGACAGACCAGTTCACAGCACATGAGGAAGACCCATCCAGTGCTCCATCCCACTGCCCTGCTGGCCTTGCACTGGGGTTTGTTGGGGCACTGCTTTCCTCCCTTTCCAGCTGAGGCTGGAGCAGGTGCCAGTGGGGCAGCCCAGGGGGAAGCTTGGGGAGCATCTGCCTTCCATAAATGGGGGAAGAGCCGGTGATTTCCAGGCTGGTGTGGAAAAGCCCTCCCGGGAGCCGCGATGCCGTCACTGCCTGGGAGCAGAGCACAGAGCTCCCGCTCTGCCAGCGTGGGTGAAACCGGGAGCAAATCAGAGCATCCTCGGAGCGGCTTGGAGAGAGACAGGAGCAGATAAAAATCCCAAACTGCTGTTTTGACATTTGCTCGTCCCAAATGAGGATGAAAAATTCAAAACACATAGGGAAAAAATAACGGCAGAACCAGAATCCCGTGCAATTTCCATTTGGATGTGTCAAAACAACTCATTTTGGCACAGCAAGCATCAACCCTCCTCTGCCCACACTGCTGGGGGAGCTGGGGGACGGACACCAAGGTTGGGGTGGCACCCCAGAAGCCACAGAGAAAAAATGATCCAACCTTCCCTGAGGACATCGTGGTCCTGAGCATCTCCCTTGGGGCACACAAACACCTGAGGTCTCATTTGGCTGCAGAAAATACAAATAATCAGAAAAAAAGCATTTTGACAGGAATAAAATCTATTCTTTAGGCTGAAAATATTCTCTTCCTTTAATATAAGTGTGTGTTTTGAGTGAAAAGGAATTAAGTGTCTAAAAAAAGAAGTGCTTTGAATTAAGGCTCATTTCAATTTAGGGCTGGTGAAAGGCAGAACGCCAGGTGTTGTGCAGAGGTTCCTTTGTTCATTGTCACAATTCAAAACGGATTTGCAAAATACTTTGACTAAATCTATTCTGATTTTTCTGTCAGAAACATTTCAGGTGACAATTTTTACCCCAAAAGCTCCACTTGAGGCAACTCAGACAAAACAGTTTAGCATCAGCCTGGAGGGAAGTATTTCGTTCTTACTTCCCCAAAGAAATGTACACTTCAAACACTTGCAGGGGGAGAGATTTTGCAGAAAGCTCCAGTTTTACAGAAACCCAGTAGAGCAAGGATGCTTACCTGGAAAAATCTTGGGGTCCAGAGCTCTGGAAGTTCAGGGCTTCCTCTCACACTGCTGGCTTGGCGCATTTAAACTCCTTACTGAAGTTTAGATTATTTTTTTCTTTTTCTGCTACATTTTTTCCCCTGTTTTTCATTGGAAAAGCCCAATTAGACTTGCCTTGTGCCTTCCCTGCGAGTCTGCTTTGGTTCACCTCGTTCCTGGAGGCAGCCCAGGTCTCTGTGGGGTGAGGCACTGAGGGCAATCCCTGCAGCCCAGAGCAATGTGCGTTTTGGATGGCGGAGCAGGAGCACTTCCAGGCTCCTGGTGGATAAAGGGGCTGCAGCCAAGTGCTGTAATTCAGAGCAGACCCTCAGCTGGCCTGATTACAGCAGAGCTGCCACCAAAGCAGTGCTGGCTCAGGATGAGGAGCCATCCAAGCGATCCCTGACAGCGCTGGACTCACCGCGCTCAGCTCAGCCTGCCCCAGCTTGCAGGATTTCGTGCCACATCCTGGTGGAGAGGTCCACCAGTAAAAAATGGGGACTCCACATGCTCCAAAAGCAGAAATTCTGAATGTAAGAGCAAATGGAAATGTTGAGGTTGGCTGGTGCTCGGAGCACAACCACAGAGCTCATCCCCCGACCACGGGGAGCTGTCAGAGCAGCAGCCAAACTTCCCAGCCTGGACTCTGAGCTGGGAGGAACCGAACTGGCCAGGACATCTCAGGGTCTTCCCATCATTATCGTTCCAATTATCAGCCAGAAACCCCCAGCACACCCTTGAAGCAACGCAATTAACAAAAACCCCACAAAAATAGGAATGGTCCTCCCAGAATGGGTTCGCATTTCCTTTGGCTAATGGCCCATCCCGTGATTCTGGCTGAGCCAAATCCTAAATTCTAAGAAAAACTCCGTCACCACCCTTCTGTTTGAAGGGAAGCTGCCAACATGCCTCACCCATAATCGTCTGGATCTGAGGAGAGACATCCAAATTTATGACGGGAGGCAGAGAGCCAAGTCCATTGATCTCCAATGAAATCCCTCAGTGAGAAATCCCTCACTCCCGTGCTGGCGGGAAGAGCCAGGCTTTGCCTGCGCGGCTGGATTTGTTCTCCAGCTCTCAGCACCATCCAGTCGGAATTCCTGTTGCTATCCTGTTATTATCTCTGATTGAGGGGGATGGCAGAGGGATTTAAGCCATTCCTGCACTCTCAGGCTTGCAGTGATGTACCTTCACAAGCCCTTTCTCATTTGTTGTCCTCAAAACCGAGTTTCCTGGGAGGGTTTTCACCGCTGGGGCAAAGTCTCGCCCTCCTTTCCTCGGCTTTAGGCTGAGGCACAAGTGGGTCAGGGCAATGACTCACTTTCAGTATTTAAAGCCAGCCCAATAAATCCCTAAATGACTTTCTAATGGCGCAGTAAACATAATCAATGCACATTAACAAAGCACTGGGAAGCCAAGAAATTCTTTGGGGGGTAAAACACACACCATGAATCTTTCCATGTTGTTGTATCAGGCAGGAACTGCCGACTCCCTCGTTGTGTTCGACAGAGACAGATGGGAAATACTTTCCAAAGCCATTCCTAGGCCAGCCCAGGTTTTTCAAAGAAGAGTTTTTGGAGCAGAAAGATCTAGGCCTGATTTTTTTTAGGTATATAAATGCTTTAAGATTCAGGTACATACAAAAAGGGGTTTTTACAAATGTCAGAGAATTTGGGGTTAAAGGACCTCTGGAAGTCTCTAGTCCTCCTCAAAGACTTCACTGTTATCCCAGGACCCTGTTCAGGCAGCCTCTGAATATCTCAGGGATGGCAGCTCCTCCACCTCTCCCAGGGCTGCAAAACCTTCCCGGGAAGGGAACTGAATCCTGGGAACATTCAGGGGCTTCCAAAGTGATTGTATTCCTTTTACACCTGGAGGGGAAACGGGCCCTTCTCTCAGAGGCAGATTCTGGGTGAGCTTCGCTCGCCCTGACACAGGCACAGCAAAGTCAAACACATTTGTACACCGCCGGCTCTCTCCATAATCCCTGTGGAGGAAAACCCCAAACAAATCATCTCATGCTGCTCCAGCCCGAAGGGGAACACGGGGCTCTGGGAACTGGCTCAGGCTTGGACACAAGTCAGGGTCTCAGCTCAGGCCACACCAATCCTGGCCCCGGAGCACCCTGAGCTCCTGACCAGCATCCCCAGTCACTCCTGACCAGCATCCCCAGTCACTCCTGACCAGCATCCCCAGTCAGCCCCTGACCAGCATCCCCAGTCAGCCCCTGACCAGCATCCCCAGTCACTCCTGACCAGCATCCCCAGTCAGCCCCTGACCAGCATCCCCAGTCAGCCCCTGACCAGCATCCCCAGTCACTCCTGACCAGCATCCCCAGTCAGCCCCTGACCAGCATCCCCAGTCAGCCCCTGACCAGCATCCCCAGTCACTCCTGACCAGCATCCCCAGTCAGCCCCTGACCAGCATCCCCAGTCAGCCCCTGACCAGCATCCCCAGTCACTCCTGACCAGCATCCCCAGTCAGCCCCTGACCAGCATCCCCAGTCAGCCCCTGACCAGCATCCCCAGTCACTCCTGACCAGCATCCCCAGTCAGCCCCTGACCAGCATCCCCAGTCACTCCTGACCAGCATCCCCAGTCACTCCTGACCAGCATCCCCAGTCACTCCGGACCAGTGTTGTCACAGGATCCAGAGGTTCTGGCCAGCCCCAGCCCCTGTTGTGCTCCAGGCTGCACAGACACACAGGCAAGTCCCTGCTCAAAAACCCTGCAGTAAAAATAGACAAGGCAGATGGAGGCACAGATTTCTGGGAAGACGCACAGCAGGTCAGGAGCAGAGTGGAAATGAGAGAGCAGGGAAGTAGCAGGTCTGAGATCCCTCAATTAAAGCTTTTCCTTTGGCACTAAGGCACAAACCATACACTTCAAAATGCCCCGGCCCACATGCTCCAGCCACCTTGAATTCAGAGCCCAGGAAGCTGCAAAGCCTGAGTCAGACACGGAGCTGAGATGCCTCAAAACAGCTACAGGCCCAAAGTGCTTCTCCCAAGACCCACAGTTCATTCGTGTCCCTGGTTTTCAGTCTCCTGTGACAATTTTCTCTGAAGCTGGGCATCCTCTCCAACTCCCCCAGCTTTCCCTGGGCTCTGACTCATCACCCCAACCCTTTCCCTTGGAAACCAAGTTGTGCTGCCATTGCATCATTAGCTGCAATGGCAGACAGCGTTACTGACAGCCACCCTTAATTAGCAGCCCAGCGATCGCGTTAGCTGAGTTTTGTGTTCCTCACCCCAGCGCTGTGTTTGGGTTCACAGAACACTTATAAATGGTATTAATAGTAATTGCATCAATAATAACCACGGTGGTGAGATGTTTATGTGGCATCCATCTGCTCCTGATCCACGGTGGCAGATAACGCCGCAGCCATCTGGCCTGGCCGGGTGCGCTTGGCTCTGCCTTATCAGGACGGCAAATCAGGCAGCCCCGTCTCCATCCCGGCAGCTCCCACTGGTTCCGACTTGCCAGCAGCCCTAAATCACCTCCTAAACTGCAGACACTCCTGGAGAGGAGATGGGAACCCCCAGGCTGAAGCTGGGAGCACCAAGATGTAAAGCGAGAGCTTCTCACTGCAGCGTGCGAGGAGGAGAGGGGGATCTGCAAAGCCGCAGTGAAATAAGGACAGACACCATCGCAAATGCACAGGCACTCCCAGAGCCGTCACAGCCTCGTTTAAACCACTTTTTAAGGTAGCCCTGGCTCGGGAGTGGCTCTGAAGGGAATCCCCCTTGTCCCAGAGTGGGTGCGGTGCTGGTGAGGCCCTGGCACAGCAAACACAGCTCTGCACGGGGTGTATGGAATGCCTGGGACACATCCCATAATGTCACCCCATCTGTGTGTCACTGCCGAACAAAGGACAGCATCATTTTTTTCCAGGGGGAATATCCTTCATGGGAAAGCATGTCCCGTTCCTGAGCCACGTTCCTAAAGTGCTGCATGCTCAGGAAAAGCAGCAGGACTTGGCTTGCCCCTGCTCCCAGACACACAAAACTCTCCAACGAAAATGAGGGGAAATAACCACGTGTAAAAAATGGAAAAAAAGTTTCAAATAAAGTCTCCTCTTTTTTTTGTTCCTCCCAGCTCAACCGAAGCTCTTCAAAGTTTCTCCTCTCATGGAGTTGAGTCATTAGTCTTCAGGTAAGTGATGCTTGAGCCTTTGATTAAAATGACTGGGGAGCGTCTCTGCGTGATTAAAGAGAGATAACACAATAAAAGGAAGAGGACTTTACACCATTATTATGGCAAATAAGTGCAATTCCCAACCTGGGAGCTGCATCAACTTGTCTAATGTAATAAATGCTTCCCCTGCTGGAAACGTGTCAGATCAGACTCTGAGATGTCGGCCTCGAGTGTCCAAAGGCCTCGGCGCCTCCTGTGCGACTGCCAGGCTGCTGTGACACAGAGCTGGAGCTGACGCTGCCCCGTGGGCACCGAGGGAGCAGCTGAGAAACACCGGCGTGGGCTCTGCCAGCTCTGAGGGGTGGGAGAGGGCACAGACAGAGCCACAGAGGGATGGAGAGAGAGGAAAGAGTCAGGGGAGGCCGAGGGATAGACGGGAGCGTGGCACAGGGTGCCCGGAGCAGCTGTGGCTGCCCCTGGATCCCTTGGAGCAGCCTGGGACAGTGGGAGGTGTCCCTGCCATGGCAGGGGTGGAACAAGAGCTCTGAGGTCCCTTCCAATCCAAGCCTTCCTGATTCCATGGTCTGGGATCCCGGAGGGGCTGGCTGGACCCGTGCCATGTCCCTGCAGGTCTGCCCAGGTCAGAGCCACTGGCTGCAGGTCCTTGCAGGGAGACTTCTGGGGGCTTGGGCAAACAGTGGGGAACAGCTTTGTTTCGGGAGGAAAAGCATCATTTCCAATCTTCTCCAAACTGGAATAGCTGCTCTGAAGGGGAAAAAAGCCATTTTTTTGTCCAAAACAAACATCTACCCAAGGATTTAGTCAGACCTACCCGACCCGACTCCTTGATGGAGACCAGCCACGAGTCTCTGCTCTCTTCTGGAAGAAAGGATCGTTCATTCCCTCCCCAGGCACGGTGTGGGGCTCCATTCCCCAATTCAAGGAGCTGCTGTAGTGCTGTAGCCTGTAAAAGTGCAGACAGATAGTTCACAGACGCATCCTATTTGTGGCTGAAAATACACCAGTTTATCATGCAAATGATATGTCAACAGAAGAGCTGCACTTGGCAATCCTTCCCGGAGTAAATTAAGCAGTTAAACATACCATGTGTAATATTAAAGGGGTTATGTGTTACATATAATAAGCACTCGAAGCCAAGTTGTCAGGGAGCCAGGTTTCTCAGAAATCTGAAATTCAGCTCAGAGGAGCCAAGGTGCTGCTTCCCCCTTGAGCGGGTGATGCTTGCGAAAAATGGGGGGTTCTGCCAAAATACCTCCAGGCGCCGTGGTCCCAGCTGGGGCCCCGTGGAGGTTTCGTCCACGGGATGAAGGGTCCAGTCTCAGCTCCCTGCTTGGCATTTCGGGAGCTGGGGCACACTCCGGGCTTGCTCTGTGCATTTCTCACAGCTTGTGCTCCCTGCGTCTGGGAACTATTTGCAAGGGCAAAAATACTGCAGGATCCAGTCTTCCCAAGGCTTTGCACTTCCTGGAGGGTGGAAATGCCAGGCAGGAAAAGAAAAAAAATATAAAAGGTCTTGGATTGTTTCAGCTCCACAAATTGCTCCCAGAGGCAAGTAATTGTTGTAAAAATCATACACAAATATTCAGATTCAAGTTTAACCAAATACCAGGACATTGGGATTTATTCAAGTGTCAGCAGCCCCCAAGCTTTCCTGGTTATTTCAGGCTCCTCTACATCAGCAAATGTTTTCTGTTTCACAGAAACTCAGAGTCAAACCTGGGGGCTCACGGGCCCAAAAGAGTCAAATAAAAATGTTCCCTGCCCCATGAACCAGCTCATTACACTCTGCTCTCCACGCGGATGGGGAATCAAAGCTAAAATCCCATTTGTTTACCGAGGTGATGCCTGGCCCCAGGGTGTTGTTCTAAAGGGCTGTAATGGAGTGAGGCACAAGGTGTTCCTCAGTCCCACCTTGCCTGGGCTCTGCCCACCCAGGCCCCAGCCCAGACCTCCCCTTCCCCAGCACTTCCAGCCTCTCCCAGCTCCCCTAAACCATCCTGCACCCAGCATCTCATGGACACCTCACTTTGAAAGGGAAGCTCTTCTCTCTCTCAGGCTCCAAAGCTCAGGACTGCTGTGAGCATTTAGGGTAATATTTTTCGCACATCCTAAAGGCTCAGCCCTCCCCTGCACACCCGTGTGCACATTCCTTGTGGTTTGCTTCCCGTCAGGGCCCCAGGGGCCCGAGGAGATGATAAAGTTTCCGTAAAGTAGGTGTTTCTCAGGCATTTTCCACAGATCGTGACCCTGTTTAAAGCCCCGTGAGAAACAAAGAACGATGCATCATAAACCCTGCAAGAGGATGGGTTTGAGTTAATTGCTTCAGAAACACGCAGTGATGAGAAATCCAGGAATACAGCTGGACAAGAACACCTCAGCTGGTACAAACACCGCCCGCTCCCGGGCTGGGCTGTGCTGTGCTGGCAAAGCCCGCCAGGCATGATGCTCCTGCAGCTTCCCCCTGCCAGGATGGGAAGATTTGGGAAAGGGCCGTTTCTCCCCCCTGGAGGTGTAATGGGGCCATCAGCCAGATATTGCCCTCTTTCTGCTAAATTAAACCATCACACTCCTTGATTTTCCCTCCTAAAGGTGTAATTTCCTATTCGTTTGTGTTTTTCTAGCTCTTCTTTGGATCTCCTCCAAGATCTCCACACCCTTTTGGAACCGTGGATGCTGAGCTGTGCTCGGGGTTATCACAGCCTTCCTGTGCAGACCTGGCCGGGGGATCGCACGCTGCTCATCAGGGACCTTCTGTGTCCCCAGGGCTTTCCTGAGCCGCCAGTTACCCGACCCTGCAATTATTCTCCTCATTCCCTGGCTCCACAGCAGGGCATCCTTCCCCAGATTCAGCCCTGTAGAAGTTGTGTGAGCTGCTCATCCAAGCTGCGTCAGTCGAGAGAAAGAGAAGCAGGCGTTTTCCAGAGGAAACCCACCCCACTCCCAGGGTTATCTGAGGTCCAGTGAGTAATTCCTGCTCTGGAGGTGCCTCCACCCGTCCCAGGACCAGCAGTGGACCCCACGTACCTGACCTCTGGGTGGCCTCAGCTCAGGGAGTTGAATTCTCTGACATTTGGCCGTATCAAATTCGATGTCTGCTCGGCCGAGGCTCGGTGTCGTTAATGGGGGCTCTGCAAGGGCCCCTTTTCTTCCCCAGTCTTTGTGTCACTTCACCATTTATCAATGAAGATTTAACAACTTCTTCTCTTTTTATCCCCTGGCTCCTTCCTGGGGCCATTAAACGGGATGGGGTCAAGATCATTTCAGGTCTCCACGAGCAAAAAAAGCGCTTTGCCTGGAATCTGCTTTTAAGGCTCCATTTGGAAACCAATCACAAACCCCATTTATCTGATGTGCACCATGTTGATTTTGGAAGGCTCCACTTTATCCATCAGGATTGTCCTGTGACGTGAAGCCAAATGCTTTTGAGAAGTTTGGCCGATGTAAGAACCAGCACAGAGGTGACTGATGAGCCCGAGACTGCAGGGCTGGGAGGGCACAAAGGATTGTCACACCCAGGGCTCTGACCCCTGAGCGACACGACTGTGAAATTCCATCCTTTAGGCTCCTTTGAAAATCCCAACCACAAATCTTCCAGGCCCAGCCCTTCCCCTACAGAGCTCCCCTGGGAGCAGCAGTTGCTCGGGAAGCTCCTTCGGATGCTGGTGGGGACAGGGAGGGAAGGGTCCAGCTCCAGCTGCACTCAGGTCTCTCCTTCCCGTGTTGACCCTGCAGCAGACTCCCAGAGTGATTCATATTTTCCATGTTGCTAATTTTAGGCTTTAGCTTTCCAACACCCCCAGACTTGCAGACACAGCCCCACTGCCTCTGCAGCTTAAACGCTTCCTAATGGCCTCAACCCCGAGATTTACACCGAGCCAACTCACTTTGAAACCCTTCCATAAAAACGCCTTCTGCAAACAGATTTGTTTCATTATCGTCGGGCCTGAAAGTGCCTGAAGTAACAAACAACTTCAAACTCCTTCAGATTTATTGTGGCACCGGGTTTGCACTTCACTGCAGCCCCGTGTACCTGGGAGCGTGTCTGAGCAGGGACAGGCAGGGGAGGGGGATGGAGAGCCCTGGTGCAATGGATCGGTGATTATGGAGCAATAAATATTGGATGGAGGATCTATGATAACATCTATTACGGCGTTATGAAATATTGATAGTGTCTGAATACATATTGCCTGCTGAACAGCTCGTTCCGGAGATGTTTAATGAAAGACATCTGTCGTTTTATCCTTGAATCTCCATGCAGGAGAGGTATGGCCCCGGTGAGGGCTTCCAGAGCGGGAGGAAATGGGCTGAGAGGCTCAGGCTCACCTATCCAGAGGCGTGGAGAGACACAGACTGTTTAATGTACACAGAGCCTTTCATTTGGGGAATGAATTAACTCCGTGCTCCTCCGAAATCAATCCCTGCACAGACAACTGCCTTTAATGGGGCCAATAAAAAGAATGCACAGGCTGCTGTGGAGAAGGGTGGGAGAGCCTGGAGACTCCAGGAAAAACAGCTCTTCCTTCAGACTCGTGTCCCTGATCCTCCTCTCTCCCCACTGAACCCTGTGCGGGACACAACACCCCCCGTGGGACCCAATCCACAACACACATTCACCCCAAGTCATGGAATCCTGGAATGGTTTGGGTGGGAAGGACCTTAAATCCCACCCAGTGCCACCCCTGCCATGGCAGGGACACCTCCCACTGTCCCAGGCTGCTCCCAGCTCCAGCCTGGCCTTGGGCACTGCCAGGGATCCAGGGGCAGCCACGGCTGCTCTGGGAATTCCATCCCAGCCCCTGCCCACCCTCCCAGGGAACAATTCCTTCCCAAGATCCCATCCAGCCCTGCCCTCTGGCACTGGGAAGCCATTCCCTGTGTCCTGTCCCTGAATCCCTTGTCCCCAGTCCCTCTGCAGCTCTCCTGGAGCCCCTTCAGGCCCTGCAAGGGGCTCTGAGCTCTCCCTGGAGCCTTCTCCTCTCCAGCTGAGCACCCCCAGCTCTCCCAGGCTGGCTCCAGAACAGAGGGGCTCAGCTCTGTCCAACTATTCCCAAACTGAGAAGAGACTGGCTCCCTTTTAGCACTATTATTTTATGAAAATGAGAGGAAGCACTTTCCTCTTCCCCTAAATTGCACCACTTCCAACCTGAGGCTTCGAACCAATTTAGTGAAAGCTCTTGTGTGGACATTTCTTACACTGGTGACTTAAACGGGGTCTCAAATAGCTCCTTCAGCTGAATGAATGGACGTTTAAACAGTAATGTAAAAAAATGGATTCATGCCCCTCGTGACCATTTGTCCTCTTCCCAGTTCACTGCCCCAGCCCAGTCTGGGGTGCTCCAGGCCCTCAGCTCACCCACCTCCAGGGAGGATCAGAGGGACGTGGTCAGGGGCCGGTCGAGCACTGCTGGTCGGGGTTGGGGCTGCAGCTCTTCCCCCACAGCCCAGAGGTTCAGCTCGGGGCAGGTCCCCTGTCTGACCGTGCACACCATGGAGCCAAAGCCAAGCACTGTCCTTCCCACCCCACCCTCCTTCACCTCCTGCCATCCACGAGCGGATTCCTCCTCCCTGCCTCCCTCAACGCCCCTTTTCCATGGGCATTTCCCTCCCTGGTGCCAAGTGGGGGGACAGTGAAGCACGGCTCCAGTGTCCCTCGCTGCTGCATTACTGGGAGAGCAGCACCGCGCTAGACGCTGTTAATGGCCTCTCCACTGGTTTGTAGCTTCTCTGGCTCCATTCCTGGCCTCAGCACTGCTGCTTTGCTTCCCCTCACTGCTCTGGGGACACGTCCCCTCCAGCAGCGGGACCGTGTCACGCGTGCCATGTGCGGTGCCACACGCGGGGCCTGTGGGGGGCACGGCCAGCGACAGCGCATCAAAAGCACATTAAACAAAGCCAGCGAGCCTCAGCTTGGGCGGGAGGGGGCTTGGGGGGAAAGGGTTTTTTATTTTGTTGTGTGAAGTGAATGAATAATTCATAGGCAAATCATTGACATGATAAATTCCTCCATTTCTCCTCTTTTGTGAATCGACAGCAAACAACTTCCCCATTCCTCCCCTCTGCATTTTCATTATTCAGAATTATTCACTAAACAATTGCTTGGAATAATTCTGGGGAGCAGATTCTCTTTGAGGATGTGGTGCTGACGTCAGTGGAACTGGAGCCAGCAGGAGCTCGGTTCAGAGGCCCTGAGCCTTCCAGCACCGGGCTTTGGGCTCCAGGTTTGAGCCATCCCCATCAGAGGGGGCACAGGAGGCTGGGTGCTCCCCTTTGCTCTCTCTTAGACGAGCAGAGCTCTGCAAATCAGGTTTTCCACCGTGAAGATTATATTTACAAATGACCAGGGCTGAAACTGCTGGGGAGCACTGGGGTGTCCCTCTGGCTCATCTCCAGCCCTGCAGGACCAAGGGACAAAGTGGGATTTCTCCATTTCCATTTCATCTGCTGCAAATGAGCCCTGCCCTTCCCAGGAACTCTCTGAACCCATTGCCAGGCCCACCAGGGCAGCCCTGCCTTTGATATTCATGGGAAGTGAAGAGAAAACAACCCAAGGTTTGCTCTTTAATTTCATGGGAAATTTTGCAAGTGGCTTTAGCTTGGTTCTGCACTTCATTTATTCATTTACACACTGAACCAAACCCCACATGAACAACTGAACGTCTCCAGAATACCACAGCTCTGACTCAGAAAGTCCTTGATATTTATCTGTGTGCAGTTTCCAATAAGTTAAACCCAGCTGACCTAAAATACCAAATTCCGAGGGAGCTCTTTGGCTGCTGACTCCCGGTATCTGCAGCAATTGTCTGGGGTGCATTTTCTGTATTTATTTATTATAAATGAGACACCTGACACCATGAGATCATAAGCAATTTCCAGCTCTCTCCAAATCACCGGTAGGGTTCCAGTTTGGAGCCTCACAACATCATCAATTCTGCTGCAAAACTTTCCTGTGCTGATTGCCAGCAATTTGCAACATGTAAGCTGGAGGGAGGGAATTGCTTGGAATTGCTTCCAGTTCTCCTCTTCACCTTCTAGTGGAAATCAGCCCGTGTTGAGCAGGCCGACCAGGCTGTTGTGACCACAAAACCCCTAAAAATCTGGAGATCTGATTCTCCTCTGAATGCCAAAATGCAAACATCATATCCCTGTTTCCAGCCCTGCCGTGGGGAGGATGTCGACTCCTTTGGTCATTTCTCTGCTTTAGCATCTGCCTTCCCCATGTGACACCTCTGCATCTGGATTTGGGTGAATTCCTGTCACCACCTCAGACCTATCTGTTTGCAGAGTTGACAAAATAATTTCCCAACAAGAGACAACATTTCATACATCCGATTCCTGCAAAAATCGGCAAAAATCACAATCTTCCCTTGCTGCCAAAACCCACTCGTTAAAACTTCCCCCACCACAGCAAGGAGGAACTCCCACCGAGGGAACACAGTTGCAGACCAGCTCTGCTTCCCTGGAGCCCCAGATAATTGCCCGAGGGGGCAGGAAGGAGCCTCCTGTGCAGCTGAAATCCTCAGATGGAAACATCTCTTTTCCTCCCTAAATCCCTGCTTTGGTGCGGCGCTCCCGCTCACTCCGCCCCGTGCTGCAGGAGCCGCAGGAGCCGCAGGAGCCGCAGGAGCCGGAACGTTCCTGGCAATGAGGAACCCGTTCCCTCCCATGCAGGAGCTCCTCACACCTCGAGGATTCATCCGTCCCACAGGGATGCTGAGCCCGCTCCAGCTGCGGTGCTGCGGGGGCAGATCCCACAGCCGACACACAAACTGATCACCCCCAGTTTCTGCAGAGGGTCGGGGCACACCCAGGGGTTCCCAGCTTCAATCCTGCTCTCGTTAGGAGGTGCAGCCCTGTGCTCCAGAATGACTCATCTCTGTTACGAGGCCGCTTTTCCTGCCCATCGTCCTCCTGTCCCGGTGCCTTGGGACATCCCAACTCACGTTCCAGTCCCCAGCCATACCATCGACCATCAACGAGCTGATCCAGTCCAAGGTGACCCCTCCCACTGCAGGGGGTTGGACTAAATAACCTTTATTTGTCCCTTCCAACCCAAACCGTTGTACCCAGCAGCTCCCACCGTGCCGTGGGGGATGCTGGGGACAGAAAGGATTCCTTGGTGTGGCCCCAGACTGGGAGCCAGGGCAGCCAGGGGTCCATAAGGGACATCAGAGGGTTCTCCTGCTGCCCGAGGGAACTGCAGGTGGATGCGTTTCTGGATTTTGGCTCTGGTTGAAGCCTGTCCTTTTGCTGGTGGTAATTAAAAGCAGTGGGTGCTGCAGAGGAGTAGGGAGTGACTCAGAGCAGGGCCAGTGACCCACCGATCTTGTGAGACCCATAACTACAGACCCTAGCTACTGCTGAGCCAAGGCCAAATCCCCATTCCATTCCCCCCTCACTGCGTGCAGTTCCCACCGCTGCAAAAGCAGGAGTGGGCTGAGCCAGAATTTACATTTTATTTGCTCAGCAAACACCAGGCGGGGACCGGCGCTGGGCCCTGCTGGGGACAGGGCAGAGAGCTCCGTGTGGGCCCTGCCCCGAGGCGGGGGCAGCAATGCTGGCACAGTCGGTGCCCAGGAAACACAACCTGTCACTGCAGCAGCCTTTGACTGCGGCTCTCGAGGACGCTGTGTCCTTCAAAGGGGCTAAAACAGCAAAGGAGATCAGACAGGACCTGGACAAAAACCTCCCCAGCCCTGACTCCCCCACACCGTCCTCTGAGACAGAGACCATGAGTCAAACCTCGCTCTTCCTCCTCCCCTCACAACACCCTCGCTCCTCTCAGCTCTAATTAAAAGGAAGCGAGTGCTCGGAGCAGGGAGATGAATCCTGTGGTGAAATGGGGCCGGGATGAATCATCCCTCGAGGGCACGGTTCTCCTGGGGGCTGGAGGGCCCTTCTGGGACAAGAGGAGGCTTGGCAGCGAGGGAGAGCCACGGCTGCTCCCAGCCAGCCCTCACTGTGCCCTGCGCCAGCTGGCACAGCTGATGCCGTGGTGCTCTGGAGCATCCTTATCTCCCCGGGAGAGGCTCTCACTGAGCCCTCGAGCCCTGGGAAATGGAGATGCTCGACTCATCCTGCTCTGCAGATCCATCAGGAGGAGGATGGGAAGGGGAACAGCTCGTCCCCACCTGTCACTCCGTGGAGGCTTTGCCCTCTGTTAGCGGCAGCTGATTCCTTCCCAGCCAAGCTCGGGCAAAATCAGTGTCCCTGCGTGATGGGAAACCACCAGGAAGTTCAGCTCTGGCCTGTAAGTGACCTGCCGTGGGTCAGGCAGCAAGCAGGGAGCTCGCTGGATCACACTGTCCACGGGGCCTGAGGGCTGATCCATGCCAGGAGGGTTTGTAAATCCAGACTTTCCTTGCCAGGAGCTCTCTCCAGCTTGGGCTGGCCGTTTCCCATGGGTGAGGGAAGCAGCCACCACCAGTGCCCAGAGCCACAGTGTTGTCCCTGCTGTGCTCAGGAGGAGGGGTGGCACCACATCTGGGAGGTTTGGGCACCTGGAGATGGACCCAAGCTTGCCGTGGTCACAGAGCCAACGCCACGGTGTCGGGATGGGCTCCCAGCGCCGGGGTGGGAGGTGCCGGGTGTCCCCCGCCAGCTCCTGCAGGGCTTTTTCCCGGGATGTTTGGGTGGGAGGGGAAGGGGCACAGCCCCCACCCCCAGACACCCACACAGGCCTCAGGTGCCCCCTCCCTCCTGTCCCTGCCCAGCAGCACAAAGCAGCACCCTGCCCTCCTGGGTGCTGCTCTTCCGCTGGTGTTTTGTGAGTCACATCACTGATGTCACCTCCCCGCGTCACCGGAGCGCCGAGATGGATTTAATGAGCCTTTGTTTTCTTCAGCTAAGAAAAACCTCAAAGAGGCTCAGTCTCCAGCATCCTGAGGAGCCAGCAGGTCGCTCTGCCACCGCCTCTGTCCCCACAGGAGGACAGAGAACCGCAAAAGGGGCTGAGAGCAAGAGCAGAGCATCAGAGACCTGGGGACAACATCCAGGTCACTCCAGAGCCCCTCTGTCCTCACCAGACCCTGCCACGAGCCACCCTCCTCACAGGACAAGGCAGGTGAGCCCCTGCTGTGCCTTGCACTGCTCTGATTCCACGAGGGAACGAGGGACGGGTGGCAAAGGGGCAGTGCCACCACGCCTGTGACACGGGACAGCATCTCCAAAGGCCACGGGGAGCTGAGGTGCGTGACATTCCTGGCTGGAATTCACACCCGTGTGCTGGCACTTACCCACAGCCACCACACTCTGTCCTGCGGTCCTGGGGCCCCCAAACCCAAGGGACAGAGCCACCCTGGCATCTTCCTGGGGCTGCCCAGCAGCTTTGGCCACACCTGGGGAGCGAATCCTGATTTCCACCAATATACACGGGGAATTTTAAGCTTGTAGTGCTTTAAATCCAAAGGAATAAATCATTGCAAAGCAGAAGGGAACAAAATTCATGATAAAAATAAAGGGAAATGAAGATCACTCTTCTCTCTCCTGTGAAGGTCACTAAAAAGGGAAGCATCACGTGAGGCCCCCGGGAGCCCAGCAGTGTAAATAGTCAGTGGACAGAGGGCATCTTCTATTAGAGAAGGCGTCTCACTAAAATACATAGGCATCATATAAATTATTGGATAATGAAATTCCAGTTAATTTGCTGCCTGGTCAGCCACAGCCCTCCTGCCACGCCTGAGCAGAGCCAAGAATCTTAAAAAAGAATTACATTGGTACAGAGGCAGCTGGTCAGCAGGGTTTGGGAAAGAGCAGCTTCTCCAGGAGAGTGGGGGACACAGCCCCACAGCCCCACAGCCCTTTCCCCCTTGTCCTGTCCCTCCAGGCCCTTGTCCAAAGTCCCTCTCCAGCTCTTGGAGCACTGTAGACACTGGGAGGGGCTCTGAGGTCTGCCTGGATCCTTCTCTTCTCCAGGTATTTCCATCACCTCCAGCTCCAGGCTGTTCCCATTTCATCTCAGCCAGTCCTGCCCTGAGGAGCAGCCAACAGCAAATGCCCTGGGAAGGACACACGGAGGGGATGGGAAGGACACACGGAGGGGATGGGATGACCACACAGGAGCACTTCCCAGGAGCTCCCTTCCAGCCCTGTCCCATTTTCAGCTTTGCAGTGACCAGCCCTGGCCGGATCCTTTGCCCAGCTGCTCCCAGACTCCTCCTCCCGCCTCTGCCCTCAGCTGTGCCCTCTCTCCAGGGGCTGCAGACAGGACAGGGGCTGTCTCTGTTCACTGGGACTTCCCAAAGGGTGAGTAGACAACACCCACCCCTTTGCTCTGGGGGTGCCTCGATCCCATGGGGGAACGAGACCCAGGAAGGGGGAGGTTGGAAACTTCTCTTGCCCCTCAAAAGAAGAGCTGCAGTGTTTGAAAGCAACAACCAGGTGGAGGATCAGGTCTGGGACCCATGGCCTGGAGTGGGTTTCCAGTACAAATCCCATTCTAACTCCTTCCCGTTACCCTTTTCCTTCCTCCCTCTGCTGCCCTGAACCACCGGCACTTCACAGCACCAAATATTCCGCAAGTTCTGTGTAATTTTAAAGCCATTATGTCAGCTGCTCTCTCCCCCCAGCTCTCGAGGCCTCCAGTTGCTGTGTCAGAATGTAATTAGCTTTTGATGGGATGTTAAGATTTCTTGAGCTCCCGTGGAGAGGCAGCGTGGGGAGAGCGAGGCAGCGGATCGTGATTGTCACTCCCCATGGGAAGCACTCAAGGACCCTGGAAGACTCATTTACAAAAATGTAAAGTAAATAAATAAATAAATAAATAAATCCAAAAGCAGCAGACCCAGTAGGCTTTGGTTTAATCGACTGAAATCACTGAGATTTTTTTACCTCCGTACTCTTTCCTGCTTGGAGAAAAGGGGAATTAACTCCTTCGTGCCCGACAAAAGGTGCCGTGGGGAGGCAGCGGCCAGGGCTTTATCCCAAACCCAGCTCCTGGGAAGCTGGGAAAGCCCTTCCTGAGCTGTTCATCCCTGCCTGCGACCGAGGAGGTGCTGTGCGCTTCGCTGCTTCCCCCGACCCCTGAGCTGCTCCACCCTCACCGGGACCAGCCAGGAAACACTTCCCCAAACACAAACAGCCACAGACTCCCCGCAGGTGCAGTGCCCTGATGTCAGTGCTCCCCCGGCTCTGCATGAGGTGGTGAGTGAACCACAAACACATCCAATACAATCCTGAGCCAGGCCCATCGAATGCCAGTTCAGCTGCATAATGGGCCCTATTGATTGCTGCGAGGGCCAGACCGATCTCACTTGTCCTTTCAATGATTATTGTGGCATTCTCTACATTATTTCTGCTCAGCAAAATTAATTCCTCTTTGCCCAGCCCTGTTCCTGGGGATGGGAGCGTGTTCCAGTCTCCACTCCTGCGGAGGTGGAAGTTAGGGAGACCTCTGCAAGGACTGGACTCAATTCCCTTCTAAACTGTTGTCAGACAATTTGATATTTTTTTTCTCTCTCTAATACTGCCACTGGCATTAATGGAAAGAAAATAATAGCTGCATCTGGTCACTTAAGGAGTCAGCCTCCCTTCCACAGCTCTGCTGACACTCCTGTCTCCAGCCTGGACAGTAATACATTCCATTTTAATTTTAGCAAATGCTTTCTTTATGATCAGAGACATTTTTCATTTGTATGTGTTTGCATCTCTCTTAAAATTCAATATTTCATTTGGGGCTGCCGGGTTATTGCTGCTCCTCAAAATAAAACACTTGTGGCACAGGGATATTTCAAATTATTTTCTCTGGTTTCCTCCACTCAAGAGCAGCAATTGCCTTGCCAGCCACTGTGGGAGGAGCAGAGAGGAGTCAGTCCCGGTCCCCGTCCCAGCCCCAGTCCCGCCCTCTGCACGGTGAATCTGGGGCAAATGGGGCTGCTTGGGGCTGCCCTGTACAGAATCACCCCCAAAAAATCAAAAGGAGAGGCTGAAGGAGATGTTTGCCTTCCTTTGGCCATCACACCAAGGCTCCTGAGAGAGACTTCTCAGCAAATAACCTTTTCCAGTATAATCATATTTCCAGTGGGGTCCAGCACAAGATTCCTCAGGTGTCCTGAATCCATCCTGTGCCTGCCTTGAGCCAACAAAACCGAGGGAAAGGTTCTGCAGAGGGGCTGTGAGGGTTTGTTTGCAGGAGCCTGTGCCTGCCTGTGCATACCCACCACAGATAATCCCAAAGCGTTTCCAGGAGGGAGCAGCCCCTGTGCCAGCACGGCAGGGTGGAAGGAGCCCCAGCGGGATTCCTGCGGGGTGGAAGTGGCCAGCACTGGAGTGGTTCTGGGAGCAGGAGCTCACCTCTGATCTCCTCTACAGAACCCAAGGGTGCAGCCCTGCCAAATCCACCGGTGCCATCCCAAGGGAGCCCTGCGGGAGCCGTGTTTGCACGGCTCAAAGAGAGGAGAGAGGGACCATCTTTTGTATCAGCAATAAATGTCAGCAGCTAAAATCAGACTTCAATTCCTAACTGTCGATTTTCCATAAAAATAAAGGCTGGATACCGAGCTGGGTAACCCACAGGCGAGCTGGCAGAGCCAGGCAGCTGGCTGTTCTTTGAACACCGCGGTACCGGGGGGTGTGAGAAATCTCACCTGCTCATTACAGAGCAGCCCCTCGTTAAAAGCGGATCTCCCACCTCTGAACATGCCCTGACATCTCAGGATACACAGGGAGCAGCTCCAGGTCAGACATCTCCCAGTGCAGGAGCTCTCTCATCCCCAGGTGCTCTCGTATCCTCAGCACTTCCCCGGTATTTTCTTTCCTACGGCTTCTGTCCGGCCCGGGTGGAAATGACTGAAGTGATAAAGCTCCCGCCACTTCCCCTGGAAGATTATTCCATGGTCTAACAGATTTTGCCATTATAATTTGTTTTTTCCTTCCTGAGACCTAAAATCTGATGCAGTTTCATTTCACCCCATTATATCAATGTATGGAGAGAAAAGAGAAAAACCACAGGAGTGGCAGAGAGGGCAGAAGGATCTAGAAGGGGTCTGGGCAGGACGGAGCTAAGGAGTGACAGATCCCACGACACGGAGTAGAATGTTGGATAATCCATCCCCCTCTCCTCCCCAGCCTCTGGAATATCGGCCCCCAAGCTGCTGAGGCTGTGCCTGCACTGCAGAGATGCTCCCGGTGCCCACGGGCTGGGCAGGACAGACACGAACCCAGCGATTCGGTGTGAAAACTGAACTCGGGAGAAAAGCTGGGGGTGTTGCAGCGCTGGCAGAACACGCTCCTCCTTCCCTAATCAGGACGTGTTATTGGGAACAATTAAAGACAAGTCAGGGGTAATTACAGGTAATTAAATGCTCCCAGCGGGGAGTGAGATGCTCGGGGGATGCTGCAGCGCTGGCAGGCAGAGGAGCTGCCCTGCAGCAGCTCTGCCCTCCGGGAAGGTGACGAGACCTCCCGGGATGGGGCCACAGCGCTGTGCCAGGGCTCGGGGCTCCCCCAGACCACGCAGGAACCAACCCTCGAGGCCAGGCAGGCTCCGGCTTTTTGGCTTTCCTGTCTGGGACATCCTTCCCGCTGTAAGAGATGTTTCTGCAGGAGCTGAGGAAGAGCTGGCGGGGCAGGGGGAGAGCGAGAAGCCAGGGAGGAGCTCCCAGCCTGACTGTCCCCAAAAGTGATGGGACGGGACCGGTGACAGCTGAGCGGGCACAGGATCCGGGAGGGGAACGAAGCAGCTGTGGGGCTGGAAAACCACTGACAAATGAGAGTTCAGCCTGAAGAGCAAAGGCTTTCCCCAAAAGCCAGCAGCCACTCTCCTGCAGCGCTCATCCTCCCCGGATTGTGGGAAAGGCAAACAACTCCGGATTCACTCCGCGTCCGCGGTGACACGTGCGAGGAGCTCCATGAATACCCACTCACCGCCTCACACGGTTCCCAGCCACGTCCGACTGTGCAACAATAGGTGGAGCTCCAAGAACTGCCAGCGGCCCGGGAGAGGAGCAGAGCTGTGAGCCGAGGAAGGGGAGCCGCGGCCCGAGTGCCCCTGGGTGGGACAGGTCCCACTGCCCTCCAGGCCAGCCCGAGCCATCCCCCGAGCTCCGATGGACACGGTCTGGCTGCCAAAACAGTCTGCATGGGAAAGACTTCTGCTCTGGGAAGAACTTGTGCATTACTGGACTCGGGAGGGGTTTAAAAGCCGTGTGGATGCGGCACTTGGGGACAGGGGCAGTGGTGGGTGTGGCGGTGCTGGGGAGGTGTTGGTGGTCTCAGGGAGTTTCCAGCCTAAACGATTCTGTGAAGTCGTGGCTCTTCTGCAGGTTCTGTGCCTGGCCGTGGCCCCGCAGCCGGCGCTGCCAAACCAGGACTCCAGACCTTGCCCGGTTCTTCCAGAGGGCCAGACCGGCAGCTCTCTGATCTGGTTTAACCCACAGCAGAGGTGCGCAGCCTGCACCAAGCCCCTTTAGGGTCTCTGGGGGATTGCTCTGCCCGTACAGATGTGAACAGGGGGAGCTTGGGCCAGACCCTCGCTCACCGTCAGGCCTGGGTTCCCGCAGCAGGACCCCGTGGCTGTGTGCTCCCTTTGCCCCACACAGAGGAGTTCTGCAGAGTTTGAGGTCTCAGGAGGCAAGAAAACCCCCACAGCCCGCAGGAGCATCAGGCAGCGTGGAAACACAGCGTTCCTGGGGTGACATCCGCGTGCTGCCCGTGTTTCTGGAGCGCGATTGCCATGCCAGGGGAACAATCCCCCCGAGCTGGCCCTGCTGTGCCCACGGTGCCAAACGGAGGCCATGACGACAGTGCCCAGGGATTCAGGCTCGACAGTGCCCGGGGATTCAGGCTGGGCAGGACGGATGTGTCCCCAGGCCTGTCCCCGTGTGTCCACAGGGCTCTGGGAGGCCCCATCTGGCAGGGGCTGCTGGCACCCCTGAGCTGCAGGGGCCGCTCGGATGGAGCCTCTCCAAATCCCATCTGCCAGGGAGGGCTGGGCTATTTCCAGCCTGGACAGAGCCTGGAGAAGCTGAGCGTCTCGGAGGGGGTGGAACCCCAACTGGGGAGGCCACGACATCTCTAAGCTTTGGGCATGAGGAATGGTGGCTTAAATACCAGCATTTTCCCCTGCAGATCCCAAAGCATCTTGTGAGACTCTCACCTGCTCCACCACAGGAGCAGCACATCCACAGCAGCCACAGAGACACCAAATCTGGGCTATTCCTACCCAATTTCTGAACCAGGCCCTTCCCTATAGATCTGCTGCCACTTCTGTGGATACAGAGCTGTGCATCAAGAAGGGGTTAAAACCCCAAGGCAGCTGCTCATTACATTTTTATGTAGTTCAGAAAGGCCAGTGGGGCCCTAGAAGCAAACATTTTCCCTTTTAATGACACTTAATGGATTAAGAGGGGCCTGTCCCCCACAAACATTAAAGCAAGGAGATGGATTGCCCTGGTGGCCCCAGCGAGGCTCTTCTGTGCACAGCTGGTGTGGAGACACCGGGAAAGCAGCCTGGAGAAGAGCCACAACAGCTTCGGCACAGATGTGGCACAGGCAGGCCAGCGCCGCTGCCCTCACTGTCCCTGCTTGTCCCCAGACAGCCACCCTGGGAGTGGAGCTGGGCCAGGAAAAAGGAAAATGGAAAGCACTTTCGGGATGAGAGGAGGGGTTACTGCAGATGTTTGGGTTATTGCAGGGTTGAGGAGGAGGAGGGAAGGGGAGAGACAGTGGGGGAAAGGAAATATTTATCAAGCTTTAAAAGAAGCAGATGGTGGCGATGGAAGGGAAAGTGCCTGTGGGATGAGCCCAGCGCGAGTGGGATTAGTCCCGAGCTTGTGAAGGTTTTTAAGTGCTCCTGCTCTGGGCCACCACATCATTGTCAAAACCTCAGGGTGCTCTGTGCCAGCCTGGGGGCTCTGGGTGGGGCAGGGCCCTGTGGCTGCCCAGGGAGGGGTCCCAGGGGCTTGGCAGCGTCGTCCATCATCATCCTCGGTGCTTTGCCCTGGCAGGCACCCAGCCAGGGCTCCAGTGTCACCGTGCCAGGAGGCCCAGCTGCCACCGGAGCTGTCCCCAGGCCGTGAGCCATCTCCAGCCAGGACTGGCAGGGGGACACAGTGACCCCTCCAGCACTGGCAGGGGGATGCTGGCCCAGCCGGGGCTCGCCGGAGGAGCCGCTTGCCTGTGACTGGCAGGATGGAAATCTGCCTAATTAGCACCAGTAAAAGCAGCAGCAGCAGCAGGGGCCCGGGCAGCCCCTGCCAAGCAAACATGTTCAAATCAAACTGCAGCTCCTCTGCTCCAAAGTTTACAAGATGTTTCTTTCAAACCCTCATTAAGCCCTTCTGTCGTCCCCCTTGTGCCGCGGTTACGATGCCAGCACTCACAGCCCTGCTCAGCCCTGCCCCAGCCCTGCTCCTACTGCTGCAGGGAATGTGGATGTGGGCATTGCTGGCCCAAGTGGCACGGAAGGGTCAAGGAAACCCGAGCGATTGATTTTCCACTTTCCAGAGCATGCTCAGACACGGCCGCCTCTGTAAAAGCCACAGGACAGCGTTTGGAAGTGGAACGGAGACATTTCCTGGCCAGAGCAGCACGGAGCGCAGCGGGACAGAGTCTGAGCTGGAGTGAGCTGGTGCTGCAGGCAGGGAGCGGGCACGGAGTGGGCAGGGAGCGGGCACAGAGCGGGCACGGAGCGGGCAGAGAGCGGACACGGAGCGGACAGGGAGCGGGCAGAGAGCGGACACGGAGCGGACAGGGAGCGGGCAGAGAGCGGACACGGAGCGGACAGGGAGCGGGCAGAGAGCGGACACGGAGCGGACAGGGAGCGGGCAGAGAGCGGACACGGAGCGGACAGGGAGCGGGCAGAGAGCGGACACGGAGCGGACAGGGAGCGGGCAGAGAGCGGACACGGAGCGGACAGGGAGCGGGCAGAGAGCGGACACGGAGCGGACAGGGAGCGGGCAGAGAGCGGACACGGAGCGGACAGGGAGCGGGCAGAGAGCGGACACGGAGCGGACAGGGAGCGGGCAGAGAGCGGACACGGAGCGGACAGGGAGCGGGCAGAGAGCGGACACGGAGCGGACAGGGAGCGGGCAGAGAGCGGACACGGAGCGGACAGGGAGCGGGCAGAGAGCGGACACGGAGCGGACAGGGAGCGGGCAGAGAGCGGACACGGAGCGGACAGGGAGCGGGCAGAGAGCGGACACGGAGCGGACAGGGAGCGGGCAGAGAGCGGACACGGAGCGGACAGGGAGCGGGCAGAGAGCGGACACGGAGCGGACAGGGAGCGGGCAGAGAGCGGACACGGAGCGGACAGGGAGCGGGCAGAGAGCGGACACGGAGCGGACAGGGAGCGGGCAGAGAGCGGACACGGAGCGGACAGGGAGCGGGCAGAGAGCGGACACGGAGCGGACAGGGAGCGGGCAGAGAGCGGACACGGAGCGGACAGGGAGCGGGCAGAGAGCGGACACGGAGCGGACAGGGAGCGGGCAGAGAGCGGACACGGAGCGGACAGGGAGCGGGCAGAGAGCGGACACGGAGCGGACAGGGAGCGGGCAGAGAGCGGACACGGAGCGGACAGGGAGCGGGCAGAGAGCGGACACGGAGCGGACAGGGAGCGGGCAGAGAGCGGACACGGAGCGGACAGGGAGCGGGCAGAGAGCGGACACGGAGCGGACAGGGAGCGGGCAGAGAGCGGACACGGAGCGGACAGGGAGCGGGCAGAGAGCGGACACGGAGCGGACAGGGAGCGGGCAGAGAGCGGACACGGAGCGGACAGGGAGCGGGCAGAGAGCGGACACGGAGCGGACAGGGAGCGGGCAGAGAGCGGACACGGAGCGGACAGGGAGCGGGCAGAGAGCGGACACGGAGCGGACAGGGAGCGGGCAGAGAGCGGACACGGAGCGGGCAGGGAGCGGGCAGGGCACACAGACACATCTTTGTAAAGCCGGGCCTTGGCATCCACAGAGCGCTCTCAGATGGGAACAGCCCAAACCGTGAACATGAGTTCTGGAGTGAAGTCCCTGGACTCTAATTAAGTGCTGGGCACCAAGTCCTGGCTCTGGGTGAGTGCCTGGGCTGCTTCCCTGCTGCTGGCACAGCCCAAAGCTGTCCCTTCAGCGGGCGGTGCCGCAGGAGCTGGGGCAGCCCCGAGGAAGGAGCCAAACCAAAGCCCCACGCTCCAGACAGATTTTGCTCCTGAGCTGACACCTGCCCTTCATCCCGATGGCCTGGGAACTGCTGCCCAGGGTTTGGGGCCCCCAAACTTTGTGCCGGGGGGTTGCATCCCTCGGCACGTCCAGCCTGGGGGCAGCGAGCAGGGCCGTGGCACAGGGGAGCCCAGCCAGGTGCTCTGCCAATATTTGTTCAGCACTTTGGACAGTCAGTCCTTCCCTTCTGCTGCGCTCAGGGCTGCGTTAAATGCAATTTACAGGCAGCGAGGTGCCCCACAGAGAGCCTGAGGGGCGAGGAGGGAAACACCAAGAGGGGAAATGAGATGGAGAAAATCAGCTCAGCCCCGAGCACCGCGTCTCCCCCGCTGCCCTGAGCGCAGCACTCGGGTCCTCCTCCTCCTCCTCCTCTCTGAGCTCTGCCTGGCTTTGGCTGGACCACACGAGCCCTCCGTGCCCTGGGGTGTCCCTGCCAGCATCACCCCGTGCCGGGGCTCTGCGGAGGCTCTGGCGTGGCTGCCTCCATCACCTGCAATGAGCAGATGATAAAAGGAGAGGAGAAAGAGCCGCGGTTCAGTCCTGGCCGCTTGTGGCCCCCCTCCACCGCTGCCAGCTCCTGGCCAGGGCCGTGAGCTCTCCCACAGCCTGAGCCAGAGCCAGAGCAGCTGCAGAGAGCCTGGCACGGGCATCGGGGCTGCGGGAGAACAAGCGGGAGGTGAGGCTGCTCCAGCCCACGGGGAGGAGCACAGAGGGATTTAGGCTGGAAAAGATCTTGGATATCACCAAGTCCAGCCATGAACCGAGCACTGCCAACCCCACCCCGCACCTTATCCCAAATTTCCGCAGCTCTCAACTCCCCCCGGGGACGGTGGCTGCGGCGCTGCCCTGAGCTGCGGGGTGAGCAGCCCAGCCCTGGGGATGTTGGGCTCAGGAAGGATCCGTGCCCGGGGGCTGGGGCCGGGGGAACACAGAAACCGGCCTGCAGAGCTCCCGTGGAAACACCGAGCTCTGCAAAACCTGTTTGGGTTTGTGAGGCGGGGGAAGGCCGGGGAGAAGCGCCAGGAAACATCAGGTTTCAACACTCACAGGGGTTGTGTTATTCCCCTTTTGATGCTGCTTTTTATTTTGATTGAAAAATACTCTGCGGTCTGACACAAACCTGCCGCTGGCCCGAAGAGCCAATATCAACACAGAGCTCTGTGAGCTCCTCCAAGGAAAACGTTTAAAATTCCAGAATGAAAAAACAAAAATTAAAAGCTCCTTCCTTCCTTCCTTCCTTCCTTCCTTCCTTGGAACATTCAGCATTTTTTCTCTTTTCCGCATGGAACCCTCACATTTTGGGGTCCCACACCCCTCACAGCTGAAGCGAAGCCCAGCTCCCAGGTGGGCAGTGCCCAAACCCCCTCTGCTCCCACCCCTGGACATCATCCCAGGGAAAAGACCCCGGCTGGCTTTTCCATGCAAAATCTCTCCTCTTGGAGCCAAGTCAAACACCTTCCCCTCCTGGCACGGTGTGCAGAGCCCAGCCAGGCTATCAGCAGTTACTCAGTTAATGCTGGAAAAACCATGGATCAAAAGAAAAACAACATTTTCCCACAGAAAAATGCAATCTCCAACCCCTTCCTGTGCTCAATTAAAGAAACGCCACTAATTAGGCTTCCATCTCCCCATCCCACACGCTCTCCTGGGCCTGCAGTTTCCTGCCCACCCTTGTGCAGCCTTTAGCCAGCCTTTCTCCAAATGGAAAAGCCCGTGAAAGGCATGAAATTGGGCAAGGACAGGTTTGCAAACAACTTCAGCTTCTGGAGCTTGGCAATATTTAATTTCAGCCAGGGAAACTCAAACCAAGAGGGACCTTTGCCAAATGGGCTGGCTCCGGGCAGCCAATGCAGGGAATTCAAGGTATTTGTGCCCCAGCCTTGCGTTTTCTCTTGCTGTGGGAGCAGGGAAGGGGAAATCTGTGCATCCCCCTGCATTTCGGTGACTCTGAGTGGCTCCAGCCAGGCCCACTGAAGCACCTGCCTGTGTGGACGCGTTTCGGGTGCTCTGGGGGCGTGGGCCTGTTTGTTTGTGTGTGTTTGTGTCTCTGCACTCCGGCTGTTTGTTGGAACAGGCTGCCCTTCCCTCTGCATATGTCTCTGTGGCTACGTGCCCGCCTGCGTGGGAGAGCTTCCCGTGGCTTTCTGGTGCCATTCCCAGGCAGCTCCGACAGCAAAAGGCACTCTCTGCAGCGGGAAGTCGTTAGACAGCGAGGGAAGGAGCGGGGAAGGGCTGAGAAAGGGTCAATCTGCAGAAAATAATCCAAATGGGCAAAGAAGTGCCACAGAGGGTGCTTTTGGTGGCTCCTCCCAGACACGTGGCAGAGAGGGCACAGGGGCTTGGGGAGGGTGGAAGGGGGAGCCACAGGGTGGGGTCACGGTGCAGGTGCCCCACGAGCTTCCAGCCCGCATTTCATTCCCCAGGGTTTTAAAGGGATGCTTCCCACTCACCCTTTTCTGGCATCTGAACCAAGAGGCTTCGGCAGCAGCAAACCCTGCATGGCTCCCCAGAATTCCAGCCCTGGGACTCTAGTGTCCCACAAGGCTTTCCCAATGGAAAGGTCCTCCAGTTCCTGCCCCAGCAGCTCCACACACGGCAGCCTCCAGGATGACCAACTGGGATGGCCAGATCTGCAATCCTGACTCCAGGATGACCAACTGGGATGGCCAGATCTGAGTCCTGACTCCAGGATGACCAACTGGGATGGCCAGATCTGCAATCCTGACTCCAGGATGACCAACTGGGATGGCCAGATCTGAGTCCTCACCCCAGGATGACCAACTGGGATGGCCAGATCTGCAATCCTGACTCCAGGATGACCAACTGGGATGGTCAGATCTGAGTCCTGACTCCAGGATGACCAACTGGGATGGCCAGCTCTGCAGTTCTGAGGGAACCCAGGTGGGTCCTGTCCATCCAGAGCCCACCCAGGCCGTGGAGCAGCATCGCTGGAGTTGCCTCCAGGACGAGGGTCCCTGGGGGTCCCATCCATTACGGTCCCATCAACGCCTTCCTCGGTTCATTTCTTTAACAAATCTTCCCTGTGCATCTGGGTGGAAACAGCCCAGAGATAATAACAGTAGATATGGGTTGACCTATGGGATTCCTGGAGTGATCAAACTGTCAGATAACTGAATAAATCTTTCTTGTGGGCTGGGATTAAATCAGAGAGTGTTGGCTGCTGCGGCTTCTTATTTATTTGTGTTCTCTTAAATTGCATTTCCCTTCCCCCCATGAAGAGCTCTGGCTGCCTGAAGCTGTAAATTACTGCAAACCTTCTGGTGAGTTGAGACACGGAGTCTCTTAACCTTGCAAACATCTCCTGCTTCCCTTAATGGTCTCCGAGAGCTCTCAGGAAGGAGAAAGCAAAATGGGGAACATGATTTGATGGGAAGTTCGTACCTTGGCATGGCCCAGAAGCCTGACCCGGTCTGGAGATCACCTGCAGCCCTTCGGGGTGGAACTCCTGGGTGTTTCCTGGCCTTGGATGCAGCAGTTCCTCCCTGCTTCCCCCAGTCTCCTCCTGGCCCTCGTCCTCCACAGCACCTTGGGGCTGGGGCTGGGCTGTGCCTGCAGACAGGGCCCCGGGGAGCTGGGAATCACAGCCATGGAACCACAGAGTCCTTCAGGCTGGAAGAGACCTGTAAGAAAAGGGGGAACAGGTGGCCCAGAGCAGCTGTGGCTGCCCCTGGATCCCTGGCAGTGCCCAAGGCCAGGCTGGACATTGGGGCTGGGAGCAGCCTGGGACAGTGGGAGGTGTCCCTGCCATGGCAGGGGTGGCACTGGGTGGGAATTAAGGTCCCTTCCAGCCCAAACCATTCCATGATTTAGGATTCTGAGATCATCGTGTCCAACCATGAACCTGGCACTGCCAAACCCACCACTAAACCACATCCCTGGAAGGGGACATGGCCCTGCTCTCCTGCACGAGCACATTCCCAGAGTCCCCATTGCTCTGGCAGGGGCAGCACGTGGATAACTGGGCTCCAGAGCATCTCTGGGGCTTGGGTGGGAGATCCCCGTGGCAGCTGCAGAGACAGGACCCAGGGCTGGCTCAGGAGAGGTGCTTGGAGAGATGCCCTGAAGGGTTTGGTCTCTAGTGGCAAGTCAGGAGACATTTTTGACAGGGTAGAGTATGTCCTTTAAAAAAATCAAAAAGAAGAAAAAAAATACAAACCAAACCCAAACCAAACCAAGGTGTGAAATTTGCTGTGAAATGATTCTGGAAAAGTTTCGACATTTCAGTGCTTCAGTCCCAGTTTCAGAGGAGGCTCCTGCCCGACCCCTGCTGCTGCTCCACATCCCCAGGGTGAGCTGCAGGGGCGGCAGGAGGAGATCCAGGGAAGCCGGGCGGATGCACGGCAGGATCAGTGCAGGCTTGCACAGAAACTGCTCTTGCACTTTCTAATCCTTCCTTGGAGCAACAACTTCCTGAATCCCACCCCAACAGCCCCCACTGCCAGAACCCCAGCGAGTTCCCAGGGGTCTGCAGAGCCACCAGCACATCCTCAGGGACAGCCTTCCCCATCCCAGCCCTTGCCAGCCCTTCCCACAGCCCCTCCGGCCTCCCTGCCATGATCTAGATGCTTCTTGCCATAAAGCCTGAGGAAAGAATCAGGCAACGAGACCTAGTTCCCGGCCAGACACTTCTAATGAATTCTAATTTTGTAAAAACAAAAATCCTGGAGACGCCGAGTCAGCCAGTCGCTCTTCCAGCCTCGTTAAGTGTCCCGCGGAGCAGGGACAGACGAGCCGCTCCACATTCCCTTTTTTGTTGCTGTTTTGAACACCATCCATGTCAGAACAGCGAGAGCTGGATCAACAGGCAGCACCTGAGGTGTTCGAGGACGGGGGTTCTGCCAGCATCTGACACGCCTGAGGCCGCTGTGAGCGGCGGGGGACACGGCCAGAGCCACCCCCGGTGCCGCCGGGCCCCAGCCAGGGGAGCTCGGAGCGCTCCGGAGCTCGTGGGGCCTGCGGAGACAGCGGCGCCCCAAATCAGAGAACAGAACAGTGCTGGCACCCTGGGGCAGCTGCGGGGAACCTCTCAAACACAGCAAAAAGGCTTCGGGAGAGGCGGGAGGGAGAGAAAAACCCTTGTGAATGGCAGCACATGGTGGGGACATCGGGGGCAGGATGTCAGCCAGGGAATGCTGGCAGGGGGCTGGCACACGGGTGGGGATGGATGGATGGATGGATGGATGGATGGATGGATGGATGGATGGATGGATGGAGGGATGGATGGGCTGTTCTCCCACCCTGCAAGGGGGGAGAAATGTGCCCAAGCCCCCCAGCACTCAGCCAGAATCCCACCCTGCAGGCAAAACCTCCTGGAAGTCACCCAAATACACCATCCCCGTGGGCACTGCTCCTTTGGGAAGCACGGCTCTGCCGGGAACAGCCCCAGGCTCCCCACAGACCCTTCCCTGCTGCTGCCATGGCCGTGGCCCCAGTGCAGCCCTGCGGGGCAGCTCCAGGCCCTCGTGTTCCCAAGTCCTCGGTAATTTTGGGCACATTCAGCTCTGAGTGGCCCCAGGAGGGGCACCAGGAGCTCAGACACGGCTCAGTGCCTCCTCTTCAGAATTCTGGCAGCTCCAGCACCCAGCTGAGCCCTCTGGATGAGCAGCAGCAGCAGCAGCAGCAGCCCAGGCGCCCTGAGCGAGTCCTGCCTGGCTGGCACGGCACTGTCCTTGCCCAGGAGCTCGGGCAGGGCAGGGGGACGCAGCATCGTTGTCCCCAGGGTGACAGTGAGCGACGGGAGATGCTCTGCCCGCCGCAGGGGCAGCCCCCAGCCCCTCCCCAGGATGCCACATGCAGGGGAGCAGCCCAAGGACTCCGGCTCAGATAAAGCCGTGCTGGGCTCAGGAAGGGAGAGGTGGAGCCCTGAGAGAACTTCTCCTGAACGTGCGCACAGAACCACGGCCAGAGCCCGCTCCTGCCCTACCTGAGGGACCATCCTCCAGCCCACCAGCAAACGGCATCGCACAATCCACCGGCTCCACCAACGCGGTTTCTTTGGGATTGAAAGTCCTCCCATCACTTTCTTCACCTCCTGGGACTGGAAAGAAACTGTCACTTGGCCATTGACCCTGGAAGGCAGAGGGTCTGGCACCTGGAGACATGGACCCATCCACAGAGACCTGGATGCGGAGCCGTTAATGTGGAAGGGCCGACTGAGCCCCATCGCTGCCGTCACAGATCCCCTGTGGACCCCGAGGGCTCTGGGCTGCTCGGGAAGGGGGAGATAATTCCCCGCCGCCGTTAATCTGCAGGGACACCTGGGACCACAGATACATCACAGGTAAAAGCTATTCCACCTCTTCCAGCGGGAACACCTTCCCTGTCCTGTGAACCTCAAAGACATGACACTAAGAGGAAAGTTAAATGATTAATTTGTTTTTCAAAACCACGTCCTGAAAAAAATATCACATTTTTTAGCCAGAGGAAAATTCTTTTGGCAGCCCAGGCCTCCAGAAGCTGTTTGGGAGTTCATTTTAGTTGACTGAGTGTGCTCACACATCTGTGATTAGACACTCACTCCACAGATATTTTTGTTAACCTCCCTATTTGAAATTCTCCCCAAACTTCCCGAGCAGGATTTTCTTGTCCAAGCATTTGTGTTTTGTATCTGTGCTGAAATACTGCTTTATAAATAGCAAGAGCTTTATCTTGGCTCTAACCAACAACCTCAACTTAAAGCTAAATGCATAATTTACTGCAAATTAAACTTAATGGGACTGGAATAATTATGTTGACTTTTGGAAGTACTTAAGGATAAATACATGATTAGATATTTTGCACACCGTGAGGAAATATTTATTTCAAAATACAAATTCTTCCCATTGAGCCTTTGGATGGAGCATTCAGAGGTGACATGAGCAGCACAGAGATTACAGCCCAGTTAAGGCTACTTAAATAAATCATCCCGTGGCACTTGGGGCACTGGAGAGCTGGGAAGTCTCTGGAAAAGCGCGGTGTCTGTGCCGCTGGGTCACGGCTTGGGGAGATGGGCACATCCCTGGAGGGGCTCCTCAGCCTCTGCTCCCTGTGCCCACTGTGGAATCAGAGCCCCGGGCATCCCTGCAGAGCCCGGCTGACCCTGGGAACAAGGTCACCCCACAAGGTCACCCCCCCCAGCCAGCCCTCCCCGCACTTGTGCCCAAAAACAAACCCAGCAAGGATGTTCGGGTGGTCCGGGCACGTGGCCCTGCCCCAGGGACAGGAGCGGGACGGGTTTGTCCCATCCCAGCCTCCTGGGGCAGCTCGGCAGGTCTCTGCAGGACAGGGACCAGAGAGGGGATGGAGGGGACGGGCCCAGCCTGAGCCACGGCAGCTCTCGGCCTCGCAGGGACATCCCAGGCGATAAACGGGCCCCTGGAATTAACTGAATTTGGGTTTTGTTTTGATGAATTAATCTGCCGAGGTTAATCAGGAGGGTTTAACAGAGCCTCCCCCAGCCCTGCCTCTGCTCTGCCCCTCGGCTCAAGGCAGCTGCCAAAATGCCACATCAGAAGGAAAAGCCCAAACCTGAGAGGGCTGAAGGGCCCTGAGCTGCTGGGAGGGATGGGGTGGGGGCTCCAGGTGGGACCCCCGCGCTGGGAAGGGACCGGCTTCCCCTGGAGCACTGAGGGAGGAGAGGAGGAGGAATCCCTGCCCACAACTCCTGTGGCTGCCTCGGTCACGGCCCTCGATACCTGGGTGGGTGAGATCTGGGCACCTCCTGACAACACTCCCCATGTCCTGAGGGTGCTCTGGGGCTCTCCAGGGGCAGGATGGCCACGGTGGGGTTGGTGAGGACAGAGCCGAGCATCCACTCGGAACACCGACCCCTCTGGGCAGGTGGAGAGGGGTGGGACAGGGGTCCCCCCGTGCCACCTCTGTGGCTCCTGCTGGACACCCCTGGGGCTGGAGCTGGACTCCCCAGCACTTCCAGCGCTGGCTGTCAGCCAGGATTAGGGAATGAGCCTGCGGATGGAATGAGAATATCCGGGTCACCTCCAACAATACCCCGACATTGGCTTAGGGAAATTATTACCAGTTCTACCAGGCATGTGTGCTGCAGATAACAGCACAAAGGAGGCGTGGAGTTGGCAGGCGATTCCCAGGAGCCAAGAGCTGGGCATTGCACACGTATTTGGATCGGCTGTTGGCATGCAAACGCTCCCTTTAAGCAGCTCTGATCCATCCAGGCCTGGCAGAGCAGCAGCGGCACCGAGTGCCTCAAGCCATGCCCACACCAAGCTCTCCTGGCTCTGCACAGCAGGGAAAGAGGGGTCTCCTCCCATCCCATCCCATCCCATCCTGTCCTGTACTGTCCCATCCCATCCCGTCCCGTCCCGTCCCGTCCCATCCCGTCCC